>LPNX010762073.1:52593-511916 GCA_001517045.1 Pseudotsuga menziesii
CAAAGGGCCCTTGGAAGTGGGGGCATCCGACCACCCGTGCTACCAATCGAGGCTTTAGCTTTGAAGAATATATTTTATACCCCACCTCTTGTTTAAGGTCCTCTTTCGTCGTTGTTTTCCATAATGAATGGATTTTATATTCTTTTCTCATTGTGAAATAGAATGGATATTTTACTTACCCTTGAGTAGTTAATATAAGGGATAATCTCTAGTTCCCGTTGGAATTCCCTCCTTCCTTACCAGGGAATGCGACCTTACTGGCCTTGCAATACCCAACCTGGCCCAATTTTTTTTTCAAGAAGAAAAAGTTCAATCCTTTTTTATAAACAAAGGACCTAATTACAAACAAAGTATTATCTCCTTTGATCATATAAACAAAATTGTTTCTCCCTCTGTCCATTCAAATCATGGTTTTTATACCCCTTGCATAACAAAAATCCCACAAAATAAACTAATAATATGTAGCCCCTGTCCCACAACAAAGACTTTAGTGTATAAATCCTTTCTCTCCCAAGGTTTTCCACCTACCAGCTTCACCATTTTGTTTAAGAAAAAATCACCCTAAAGGGTGAGATTGAAAGTATGCTCATAGTTCAAATCACTTTCCATATATTCATGTACAAACAAATTCCTTACAGAATAATCCAATGCCTCCTTTGAGAGTCTGTCAGCTAGTTGATTGTGTTCTCTATAGGTATGATGACAGTAGAAAGAGTTGAAAACCAAAATGAGTTCTTTGATTCGAGCACACTAGTGATCAAGTGCAAGCACCTCTAACACCGCCACATCATTAACCCAATCAATTATTTTCTTGGATTCACCATAGACCTGCAATTTAGGAAGGCCCATTCCTCTTGCAACATACAATAGGCCCCAGAGGGAAAGCAATTTAGCATGGGTGTTTGTGCTATGTCCACATCCCAACCGAATTAAAAAGTAATGATCACTTCCAATGTATAAAACCGCTCCAACACTACCCCACAAATTTGTCGATACTCCGTTAAAGAAACCTGTTGGTGCTTGTATCAACGAGCCAATGCCAATAACTACACTCCTACTTCTTACAAATGGAGCCGGGTATTCAGCCATAAGCTCCAAACAATTCAACACAATCCTTTGCACAATTGGTTTAACCTCTGAAAAAATCCAAGCATTTTTGCGTAGCCAAATGGACCAATTACACAGAAAGGGAAGATAGCAAGGTTCAACACCATTTTGGATCCAATCCACTAAATTGTCATGAATACTTTTATCCTCCCAACAATAGTTCAAACCCAAAGTTTTGACTACAAGTCTACGAACCACTTTACTAAAAACACAGTCCACAAAGAGATGTTATACCAATTCACCCTCTTGTTAGTAAAGATGACAAATACTTGGCCCAATCCATCCTCATTTGCTGAGATTGTCCAATGTACTGATCTTGTTCATCAAATACAACCAACTTAAAATTTTTATCTTCATTGGTAGCCACCATCTCCATAAGTCCTTCCACCACCAAATCTGCGCCATGTTCAGTGATGATTCCACAATGGCATTGTATGCCAAGTTTGTCGTAACCTGTCCATTAGACTTATTAAAAGACCAAACCAAAACGTCTTCTTCTACTAAAAGTTTTAAACCCACAGACCTCAACGAAGAGATGTAGCGTTCCCACTCTTATTTCCAAGCTCCACCCAGTTCCAGATCCTCTATTGTTAACCAATAAGAACCCGACCTGGATCCCACTCGCAAAGTGAAAACCTATTCCAAAGTCATAATTCCATAATCACGAAGATAGTTGATTAATGTATTAGACAAAGTGGACGTATCTTCCATCCCAGTCACCAGATCCACCCCTACTAACACTGCACTTCCATTGCCCACTTTCCAGCAGTGGGACTTGCTTATCCAACTTAGGACCCTTAAGAATCCATTCCAGATGATGGATGTATTCTTAACCGGGTAAGATCCCACCCTGAGCCAATTAGCTATGGACATATTTTATTATATATTTTGTTTTTAAACACAACTCTAAATGTTGATCCCAGTTAAGGATTCCCATAAGTTCTTCATTCTCTACGCATAATTGAACCACTCCAAATTTTTTATATTCCAACCACTACAGCCAAAAGGACGAGACAACAATTCCCACGTAGCCAGGTGTAGCCCCCCCTTTTTTTCCTTTGAACAACCACCCATAGAAAATTAAACGTCATCCTTCTGACGGTTTGCAGGATAGAGCAAAGTACCTTCATCAATGAAAACCAATAGACCGATAAAGATCCCAAAACAAAATTTAGTAAAATGAGACGACCCCCCAGTGATAAAAACCTATAGGTCCAATCATTGATCTTATGATCTAATCTTTTGATAAGCCATCTCCAATCTTCCATACGATAATCAAGTGACTTAAGCCAGTAACCCATATACTTAAATCCCTTCTCAATCGCCTCCATCTTATAGAGGAAAATTACTTGTACCTTCTCAACTGAAACATTATTTGTTAAAAAATAAGATTTATCCACACTTATTGCCATACTTGAAGCAATTGTAAAGAGGTCAATTAGATATCGGAACTGTCTCCATTCCTCAAAATATTCGAAACCAAACAGTACCACATCGTCCACAAACAATATGTGGGTAAGAGACAACGTAAAAGAAAACTGTATGCCTTTAATCTTTCCCTCCCGCTTATCCTTATGAATAAGGAGGATCAAACCTTCTACAATCAACAAAAACAACATCGGTGATAATGAGCAACCCTGTCGGAGCCCTCGACTAGCAAAGAAAAAGGGAGAAGACACACCATTAATCAAAACTACAAAATTTGTTGTGGACACACAATCCATATCCAGTTTACCGTCTCCACATTAAGACCAATATGTAGCGGTATCAACCTCAGGAAAGTCCAATTTACCCGGTCATACACCTTGATCATATCCATTTTTAAAATTAAAGCTTCAAGTTTCCTAACCTTGATGGAGTGAATGACCTCCTGTGTGATCCCCACAGCTTCATGTATTTGCCTTTTTCGCAGAAATCCACACTGCTCTTCCGAAAGTACCTCCGCAAGCAAGGGTTCTTTCTATCAGAAAGAATTTTAGTGATCAATTTGTAGATCAGATTACAAAGTGATATGGGTTTAAATTCCACGAAGGGCTGTGGTTTGTCACACTTTGGAATTAATGTAATGTAGGTCGCACTTAGAGCACGTAGAATACAACCCTGCACCCTACTAAATTCAACAGCCTTCAAAATATCAACACTCACCAAATCAAAAGAGGGGACAAAAAACTCCATTGAGCATCCATCCAGACCCGACGCCTTATCCTTTGCAAATCCCTTCAAAACAACTTCAATCTCCCCTAAGTTGACAAGTCTACCAATGTGTTCTTCCTCTTCTGTTGAAAAGAAATGAGGATAGAGATTGAGAAATTTAAGCTTGACCTGTAGATAAGTTGACCCCTCCTCCTCGAATACCTTCTCAAAATGCTTCTTCCCGACCTCCCTCCATGAAGAATCACCAATAATAAGATTTCCTCCGCTGTTAGCCAGATCCCAAATGGCGTTTGCATTACGATGAGCACTAGTGAATTGTTGAAAGAATTTGGTGTTGGTGTCCCCATGGGAAATCCAGACTGCTCTACTCTTAAGTCTCCAAGAAGCGACATCCAAATCTAGAAGAGTATCTTTTCGACCTTTCAACTATGTCAATACACTCGCTTCCTCAACCGGGAGCACCCCTGTCGGGGCCAGGAGGAATATGTCAAGAATATGTTCTTTAATGATAGCCAAGTTGCACCCCTTTTCAAAATTCTTTCTTTGTTCCCAAGTAACAACCACCTTCTTTAATAAGTTCAGGCTCCCAATCAGAGAAAAAATAGGATCATCTGCTGGTAACGACCTGCAATCATTTATCCATACCCATCTGATGAACACATCGAAATCATCCTTGATTGACCAGATGTGGTTAAACTTAAATGGGTAGGGTGGCCTCACACCCCCCTTTCCATTCCAAACAGATAGGGAAATGGTCCGATACCTCCGAAGGCTGGATCCAAGATCTGTACTGAGACATCAAAGGATCCGGAGACTCTGCCACCAAGAAGCGATCCAATCTTTTTCCAATACCTTCAATACCCAGCCTACTGTTTCGGTAAGTGGGACCAATATTTTCCTTCAAAATGTCAATGAGATGCATCGAAGATATAATATTTTTGAAAAAAATGCCCACCGGATCACATCTGGCAGACGATCCCCACACCTTCGCAGCCAAGGTCGTGAAATTTATAAGGTCCCCTGCAACAATGAGATTTTGAAAGTTTAATAATCCCATGGAGGCAATTAAATTCCAAAAGCGCTCCCTTTCAAATCAAGGAGCGTAGATATTAAGAAAATTCCAAACACAGTGCGACCCTTTTCCCACTGCCTAAATCAGTATACCGACCTCCGTCGAAAAATACTGAAAAACCATGGATTTCAAGTAGTTAACAGACCCTCGGAAAGCCCCACAACATAAACTACACAAAACTCCCACCCCGAGAAGAACTTGACAAATAAATTCATAGCCTGAGCACTTGAACAAAGAGTTTCCTGTATAAAAACCATATCTGGTCGCATAGAAGAAAGAAAAGATTAAAGGGCTAGCTGCTTGGGGCGCCCTCCAAACCCCCAAATGATGAAATAAACAAGACGCATCAAGGAACTACATCCCAGGTTTCCTTTTCTCTAAGGGCCCCAAAAGAAAAAGACTGAGAAGGACTCTGGATATTCCAGGCAGCATCTTTGATGCGAACAGAAAGCGGTATATAAGGTCCCTCTCCTGCAGCATCATCAGTCCCCTAGCATCCCTTCGGTGGTTTCTCCTTACAAGTCCGACGAATAGTAACGTTTTCATGCCTAAAAGAGGTCAATGGTAGAACAGGCGGTGAGGCCTCAGGTCGATCAGAAAATATGGGCAAAGACACCCTAAAGGAAGGGTCTGCAAAAGACGGAGAATCCACTGGGATTTCCCCCATACCATAACCCTCAGTGTTTGAAACAGGCCTGCCACCCGTAGGGATGAGCAGAGAAAAATCCTCAATCCGATACCTGCCCCCCATGTTCACCGTGCCAACCCCGAGTCCCGATCCAACAAACAAAACATCCTTTCTTATGACATCCGATGGACTCGAAGAAACCACTCCAGGTAATCTCACCCCCACCAGAACCAGAGTAGCATCCATAACAGAGGGTACAATCATTTTCCCAATTACACCATCCCCCCCAGCCATAATGGAGTCAAAAGAAATGGTTTCCCCACAAGCCCTCGACAACCCATCACCCAAAAAACAACGATCACCCACCAAAGCCCCCTAAGTGATCTCATCAATGGTCTTAAAATCAACCGTAGCTAATTCAACATAAACAGAGTGTAAGCATGGGACATACTTACCAGTATTTTAAGTGATGGGAGTTTGTCCCTCTATATCTGCTAGCACCTATGTCTTCTGAGAGACTATTGGAGATCCATAAGCCATTGACCCCGCATTAGGAGTCACACAAGACCTACCACCAATAAATAACAGATTGCAGGAATCCTATAAATGACCCGTAGCATGGTAGACATGCATCTGAATGGTACATGTAGGTAGTCCAAACGTTGTTCCACAATTCGACCACCCCAATCAATATCCAGAAACTATTCCAAACCCTCAGAAACATCGATTTCAATGAGCACTTTCACCATGTGTTTGTTGAAAGTGTGAAGATGGGCCTCATTCAAGGTGATAAAATGACACAAAACATTCCCAATTTCCTGCAATGGATCCCTGGTCCATAGGGAAAGTGGAAGGTCCGAAAACAAAACCCATAGATGTCTCTTGAGAACCCTCGACCTACACGGGTCAAAACCACTCCACCACCTCCACAACACTAGATATCCCTTATCAATCAGCCACAAACCGTCCAGAATCCAGGCCGCATTAGCCTCTTCTAGAAAAAGAAATACAAACCACCCATTTGAGAGGCAGATGATAGTAGGGGCATAATGACAGTAGGGGCCCTTGATAAATCCACCCAAGCCATCCCTCCTTGTTCAAGCGACAATACTCCCAACGCCCAACCAAATCCCTAGCACCGAGGGAAGAGACCTTTTCCATCACATTGTCCTTGTCAACAACGAAACACTTTCGACGCTGTAAGGATTTAAACGTCCTCGCTTTGCGTCGGTCACATGACCGACCTCCCGTCAGTCCTTCCATAGTCAACCCATGCCATGACAAGAAACACGAAAAAACCCTATACCACCCCATAGTCCACTTCCATGCAAAAAACCACCCACCCCACACGTGCAATCGACCAACCACCACTGCAAAACCATAAAAACCCACAAACTCCAAAAACCAGAGAAAAACCCCTAATCACACCCCATGAAGTCAATTTGTCACCTTCTAGAGCAATGATATCAATGCCCATGTGAAAACTTGCAGCGTAACCACCACCTGACACTATATTCCGTAAATGACCCCAGGTTTTGAAAAAGAGAAAGCTCCAAGAAAACCAACATAACCCAAAGTCATGACCACAAACACCAACCCCGTCCCGTAGATGAAAACATGAATCCATCACTCAACGCCCACCTCGTCGTAGAGGAAAAACGACTGTCTTCCACTAGTAATCCAAACCCTGGACCTCCCTAGCATAATCCCTCCTTCCTCAAAACCTGTTATTATGTAGGTTAATCCGACTATGTGGTCACCTAACATAGCCTAGTTAAGCATGCCTATGTTCCCCCTTCCTATGATGCCTCTGGTCTCGGTGATTTATTTTAATTTAAATCGATACGTGAATCAATTGGTATTTATTTCATCCCCTAGCCTTGGGTTCAAGGGGTGAATAGAAACTACTTTCTTTTAAAACTAGATTAGGCCTGAATAACTTGCCTTAATTAGGAACTACATAACTACACACATTTTTTTGTTTACCTTCCAGTGTCTCTCCCATCTCCTCATAATGGAATGAAGAGCGACTCTCAAGATGTGACACACAGTTGAATCAATTGATGAGATGTGAATGCCTGTGAATAGGTTTAGTTGTGATTTTAACAATCTGCCTGCAACTTTGCATTTTATCATTTTCCCTTTCCTAGCGTACTTTGCAGGACCTCCATTAGATGGGTGTATAATAGGCCTTCGCAGGACCTCCGTTAGTTGGTTTCTAATAGTCTCCGAGGCGGTTCAGATACCCTTTGGCCACCTTGTTCATATTCTTCGCCCATGCCTCTTTCCAAGATGCTAATTCCTAAACTAAATGATGAGATGAACGATGAATTTGTAGTTAAGAATGGGTGTAGAGAACGGGAAATCCCATAGCTTTGTTAGGCAAAATATCCTTGCCAAGATTGCTTGATGATTACAAGATGAAATGATGATTTTTTACATGCTAAATCTTCTAAAATGAATAGCTAAATATGCTGCTTTTTAAGAGCTCTAAGTATTTTCCTCTTTTGTAAGTAATGTCCCATGTCTTGTTGCTCTATGGGATTTGCCTCTAATGGAAGTATAGTGAAAGGAGGGTTGCTTACTACTGACCAAGCCCAAGCAAGTAAAAATCTATGACTTGCTGTCATCCTTAACCAAATCTTTGTTGAGGCCAACATTTCATTTGGGTGATCCTGTTTTGTTTTTTTAAGAGGATGAAAGATATAAGATGGAATTTGGGATCTACTAAATGTGTTAGATTTATGGTTTTGTGATCATATGGAAGCAGATCAGATTGTGATATGGTTTTCATTGATGGCAATACATAGTTACAAGCATATGATCTAGATAAGCAGAGGACTCAGAAGAAACCATGGCATGCCCACCTTGGTAAATACACAAAGTTTTAAAGATAATCCGATGAACAGATCCAACGGTTAGGAGTGAATCGCAAAGAAATCAACGGTTCATAAGAGAAGTGAAAGGCAGAAAGCGGAAGAAGGAATGCAGAAGATGAGAAATCAAAGTCTATAGTTATATGGGTTTCAGCAACCCGGAGTTCGCCAGCGGAATGCGGAAGATGAGAAATCAAAGTTTAAAGTAATATGGGTTTCTGCAACCCATAGTCCGCCAGTGGAAAGTGGAAGGCGGAATGCGGAAGATGATAAATCAAAGTCTAAAGTAATATGGGTTTCCACAACCCAGTGTTCACCAGCGGAATGCAGAAGGAGACAATCGAAAGACGGAAGGCAGAAGGCGGAAAGCATAAATTGTGGAAGTAGTTTAAACAAAATTTGAAAATCCGAGATCCACACTACGCATCTGATCTAAGATTGATGATTAGGAAAAGGTCCACAATAAATTGACGGCGTGGAAGGAGTTTACATAAAAGGAGGTACAAAAGCAGGTGTTTAATTTCAGATCAACGGTCAATAGAGAGGCCACACGGAATCGATGACACAGAAGAAGTCATGAGGAAAAGGATGTGTAGAAGCAAGTGTTTGATTTCAGATCAACGGTCAGTAGAGAGGCCGCATGAAATCGACGACGCAAAAGAAGTCATACAGAAGCAAGTGTTTGATTTTAGAGCAACGGTCAATAGAGAGGCTGCACGAAATTGACATCATGGAAAAAGTCATGCAGAAAAGGATGTGTAGAAGCAGGTGTTTGATTTCATATCAACGGTCAGTAGAGAGGCCGCACGAAATCGACGGCACGGAAGAAGTCATGTGGAAAGAATCCTGAGAAACCAGAACTGTGGAAACTCTGATTTGTTGGAAGAAGCCAAAATTGTGAAGATGCGTTGCAGAAAATTATGATTACACATCGATTGGACTCCTTGTGTGTCATAAGGCATCGAATGGTTTTGATCAATTATGAAAATAAACAGTTAGGAATACGAACAGGTGAAGGGTTCAAAGATTGATAAGTATAAGAGGACGCGGGTGAAGATATGTGCGGGTGCACTCTCTGCGGGCAGAGAGCTAATGCATGTACCGTCGTCAAAGTGAGGATCGCAGAATGAAAGACGACTCTAAGTTCTTTCAAGAATATCTAGAACAAAGACAATGAGGGGGACCTAGGTGCATAAGAAAATACATAAGTAGATCAGAACAAAGTTAGTATGCATTGTTATATCTGTTTTTCTACATATTGTAATGAACATGTTTAAATCTAAGGAACAAGGGTGGTAGGGTGGTGCTAGGAAAAACATGTTGTCTTCTCTGTACAAGTTGAATCTTGTACAAGTGGAAGTCGGTGCTTCCACCCATTTGTAGCTGGAGAATGTTATTTTAGTGGGTGCTAGAAAAACATGAGGGTTGGTGCTCTCCACAAGAAGGAATTTGTAAACAGAGGTTGCAGCCTCATTTGAGTAGGTGATCAAATAAAGATGAATATTTGTCTATCTCTATCATGTGTGTGTGATTGATGATCATCATCTCTTATGTTATACTTGTTGCATTATCATAACTGTAAATCTGTAATAAGTAATAATGCTTTAAAAATTGAAAAATGGTTTAAGCTTTAGAAAAACTGATTCACCACCCCCTCTCAGTTATTTGAATAATTTAAACAATTGGTATGAGAGCGGGTTCCTTTTATTTAAAGGTAGATCTATAAGCTTAAACATGACAAGTTAAGAAGGGACTTCATCCAATAAGGTTCCTTTGTTTGATGGAACAAATTGTGCCTTTTGGAAGGTTAGAATGAGAACCTATATAATCTCGTTAGGTGTTGATGTTTGGGATGTAGTAGACACTGGCTATGTAAAGCCAGTTGTGCTAGCCTCTAGAGATGATAAGCTGGAGTTTAGTTTTAATGCAAAAGCAATGAATGCTATCCCGAGTCGTCTTGTGGACGATGAGTTTGTCAAGGTGATGGATCTTGAATCTGCGAAAGAGATGTGGGATAAACTTGTAAGAAGTTATGAAGGAAATGAGAAAGTAAAGGATGGCAAACTAAGACATATAGACTAAAATTTGAACAACTAAAGATGAATGAGGATGAGAATGCCAGTAACAATTCTTAAGAATAGAAGAGATTGTGAATGCTATGAAGGGTCTTGGTGAAAATTTTGATGAAGAATCTGTAGTTCAGAAAATTTTAAGATCTTTGCCTGAAAGATTTAATCCCAAAGTTTCTGCAATAGAAGAATTGAGTGATCTTAAAACTCTGCCTATTGACCAAATTCTAGGTACTCTGACAGCTTATGAAATGAGGATTGGTAAAGATTAATCTACCACTAGAGAAGCATCTTTTAAAGCATATAAGAACATTGATTTTGAAATGGATGTGACTGGGGCAAAATTTGTAAGGAGGCTGAAGAAAGGATCAGGTAAATACAAATGAAAGATGCCCTTTAAATGTTTTAATTGTGGTAAAGAAGGCCATTTTGCATCTAAATGTCCCACAAGAAAAAGAGGCAGACTTCCGATGATGAAGAAAACTATACAGTCAATAAATACAATAAAGATGCTAAGTATAAAAAGAAAAAGCTTGTGTGCAAATGATGTTGATTCTTCATAAGAAACAGACAACGATTCATCTTGTGAAGATGAATTGAATAACTTTATGCTTATGGCCATATAATATTTTGGAAATGAATATACAGGAAGTGACCTGAATGACGAAGAAGCTATGGTTGATATGGAAGGTGAACTAGTCAGTGCTTTGGAGGAGACTGACAGACTCAAACTAAAGAAGAGGAAACAAAAACAATTATTGATGTAGTATGAAAAGAATGGTAAAGAACCAAGTGAAGATATTGCCATGTTAAAATTGGAATTAGAAGAGGCAAAGAAAATAGAAGATATACTAAAACAACAATTAACAGAAGGGAAAACAAGATGTGAAGCTTTGGAAGAAGAAGTAGTGACAACTAGGAAAGAATTGGAGAAATTTCAAGCTCCGTATCACCAAAATATGTCAAGTATTAAAGCTTCAGAAGAATTGAACAACATTTTGAGTAAGCAAAGGTCCCCATGGTTAAAAATAGGTCTTGGCTATGAAGAAGGTTCAAGCAGCAAACAGTTAGAATGCAAACATATTGTGTAAACAAAAGGAAATCAAGCAAGTACCAGAGTCAGAAATTCAGATCAGAATTATCAACCAAGTGTTAACACCATTATTTAGTAGGGGAGCAAAGAGACCATGGTGGAAAGAAAGTACTGGTCGCTTGTCAAAACTTTGGTTAAAATTTTATAGTATGAAAGCATGGTAAAAGGAGAAAAACGATGATTTGTCAAAGGATCTAACGGTGCGGAGTAAAAAGATGAAGATCAATGGTCTGTATTATATCTGCTCCCTAAAAGATGGGAGGAAGATAAATATATGCGGGCGTTGATGTAGTATATGGATCAACGGTCGTCAATCCAGCCAGATGAGATCTACGGTCTGTATAAGCTCCGCTTTGTGAAACCACGCGCTTGTTAAAACAACGAAGCCCGGCGGAATTGAGTGTGTGTCACTTGATCCAATGGCGGAGAAATAAAGGTAGATTACATCTATGATTGTGGATGAATCCGGAGCAAAAACTTGCATGATGGATAAGACCACGACGCTCAGTGGAATTGGATACGTGCCACCTAATCTGATGGCGGAGAAATAAAGGTGAAATCAATCAATGGTCACAGATAAGTCCGGAGCGGGAAGGTGCGCAGCAGATAAAGGTATAGGACAGTTGTGGAATATAAACCACTGTCCACGTGGCCAATCATGATGAAATTAAGAGGCGAAAGCGGTTTAGAGGAAACCGCCAAAGGGACGCTCCGGAGTGGGGTCCTATAAAAGCGAAGTTGACTTGTCCCGTGGTTATTTTATTGGCGCCGAACGAGTGAAAAATACCCGTGGATTCGTCAACCTTTCGACTATCAATTTCAAGCACACGCAGCCGCAGTAAATAGGTAAGGCTTAAACGCCCATAATTCGTCAATCTAATTGCCATTATCAACTGAAGTATGGACCAAGAGAAGGAATTGCGAGAGTCTGGTCGTATTATAGATGACATGGAAGATTATTTAGTTGATAGAGACAGGGGCATTTGTGACCCTTTTCTGTCCATAGGAATCATATCAGTCAGTAAAGAAAGGTTATGGCACTACCATTCACAGGGAAATGATGTCTTGAATGTCTGTAAATCCTTTTTATATTATTTTGCTCTCGAACAAACCCTGCATTTTCCAAAATTCGCAGAGTGGTGCGCGGTCAATTATTCCCCTTCTCAAAGAGTCATTGTGAGTCAGTCTACTTCTCGAATACTCTGTAAAATCAATGCCAACGTCGTCCGCAAAAATTTAAACTTGTCGGACAGTCACCCTGACAACCGTGAACCTGTAAATGAGTCTATTCTTGTTGAATTGTACAAAAGTTGTATCTCTGAAGTCCGTTGCAAATTTCTGTCCAGTATTTTAAAAGAGGGTCAGTCATTAGACGGTCTTTTCCTACCTTACCATGTTCATATTTTCAAAAATGAAGTTCAATTAGTGGTATCCCTGGTCTGTCAAATTTTGGGTCTAGACGATGATTGTCGTGTAACTGAAGTCATCCTTGGTTTTTTGTTAAAAATGAGTTCATTTGGTTCAGAGTCTCAATCAGTTCCTGTATTTAGTCTAGATGAGTACTTGGAGGAAGCAATACACCTTCAGTTAAGTGAATTCCCGAAAGTCCGGTTCTTTAAATTTCAAACTTAACTGTTGAACATGTTGCTGTGTTCAAATGTCACTGAATTACAGTTTTTGAGTACCATCTTCTCTTGTGATTTGCCCAAGCAGATCAGCATGTTTGAGTTTGCTAATTCAATCATGTTAGAGATATATAAAATGTTGTTCGATGAAGCGCTGCCCCGTGTGTTAGAAGATATGAAATGTCTGATGCAGGCCTCGCCTGAGGATCGAGTCGGAGACTGGTTCCTGCATAAAGATTGTACTGTTTTGAGGATATATGGATTCAATGGGGAACCATATATGTTACCTGCTTTCCTCACTCCCAGATTTTTTGCATTGGAGTTCATGAGGCAAAGGTTGCACTCAGAGGAAGAACATTTTGGAGCCTTTAAAAAATCTTCAAATATTAAATTCCCTCTCAAGGTTGGCTCCTTTATTTTCAAAAATAAAGGTGCCTTAGTGTTTATTGAAAGGTTATTGGGAAACATGGAATTTCAAAAAGATTCGAAGGCAAATTATGATCCTCACCACATAATTTCCCTAAGGAAGCAGGCCAACAAAAACAAACCATTTGAACATCAGTTTATTGAAGGATTGAATGAAACAACAAATTTATTGCAGTTTATGGAAGTTCAAGGGTCCGGTGGAAATGCAAGTACTTTACCAGTTACAGTATCACAAGTGTCAGAAGGTCCTAATGTTTTGATTAAGAGGAGCCTGTCTGAAATTGAAAGCATGGAAGTAGATTAAGATGGGTGACACAAAAATGCAAAATTGTTACAAGTTGGTGGAGTTTCAAGTGAAGAGATTTCTGATGATTTTAAGAGAGTTGCTTTAGTCCCAACAAAATCTGTACAAATAAATCAATTTTCTTTTAAGGATGTAGATAGTTCAGAACCAAGCTTAATTTTTAAGTCCAAAGAGGAACTCAAGGCCAGTTACATGGAGAAAAGAAACCAGTCTCTGGAAGAGACAAGAAGTTTGCTCCCACGGCTAAGGAATTTAAGCAATCCAAAAACCTCTTTGATTTCTGCCCGAGATATAGAAAGAAACACCTTCAAATTGGCCATGGTTAATGATAAAAAGATGACAGAGATGGAAGTAAGGTTGGACAAGATTAGTGTACCTGACAAGATACAGCTTCATAAGCAAACAAGTGATATTATTTATTCAGATCTGTTACAGGCTATGATGAGAATCAATAAACTACAAATTTTGGTAGATAAGTTAGAGATTCAATTGAAACATGAAAGAGTTGAAAATAAGGCCAATACCATTCAGATTAAAAAGCTACAAGCAGATATTATCAGTTCAGGCAATGAAAGAGATAACACCCAAGCTGTTAGAAGAATGTTGGAAGAAAATGACAATGCTCTCCAAGTTCTGAAGAAAAAATTGAAGATCCCAGGCTCTGAGCATGTTCAATCATTTGAACTATTGGCACTGCAAGAAGAGAAAGAAAAGATGTAGCAGGAGATGATGGAACATAAAGGAAAAGCTGTCGAGTTACAAGAGGAAAAGCATAGATGGGAACCCGAACGAAGTGAACTGATATCTCAAATTGCCTTGCTGAAAAGGGACCAAAACGAAGAAAAGGAAATCATGGAAGAATTGATGAGTCAGACTCCTATTGATGAGGACCTGTTTATTGTAAATATTGATAAACCATTGAATGAATTTTCTGCGGATGACTTGTCAATACCTATGTCCCAGGTCAGCTTAAAGGATGAAGAAATAAAAGAGTTAAAGGAGGATAATGAAAAGATCAAGTCTGAATTGGCCAAAGTAAGTGAGAATAAAAATAAAATATTGCAAGACAGGAATCAGCTGCAGAAGAAATTCAATGAACTAAAAGAAAGAAACATTGGGAAAGGTCCTCTCCAAGGGGCAAAGCACATCATTGGGGACACCTTATCTATAGAAATCACTAAATTCAGGCACCATCTGAAATTTATCGATGATCAAAATATATTGATCAATTTGGCTCACCAAAGACTAAAGTTAGTGAATGAACACATGGAGAGAAGACCCCTTACCACAGCCCAGAACACACTGAATTTTCTAAATTCATTGACATACCAGAAATTACATGATATGGGAATAAAAGATAGAATATCAATAGTTCTATGGGATAAAAGGTTTATCCGCAAGCACCATTTAATGAAGACGGTCTAGGACAAGGCAAATTAAATGCTTTCAGAGGTTAATAACTTCAAGTAGGTTTTCAAAGAGCTATTTGAGGATGGCCTACCATCCTTTTGGGACGAGGAAGGACGGGTGTTCTCTCAGGAGCACTATCACAGCTTGTTAGTTCAAAGCCGCATGGATCATTTCAAATTTGATGATTTGGAAAAAGGCCTAACAGGGAAAGCTATTGTGGACAAATTGACAGAGGATTTCAAAATCTTACAAAAGTTCCTAATCATCAGGAGAGAATTGCCCAAGGTATCATACGAAGCTTACATGGAGTTAGAAGTGTCAATTCGAGAAATGATGGAATATGATACCCCAAGCACGGAGCAATGGAAAGCTGTGGAAAGGTTCAGAAAGACAAAATACATCCTTCATTCATGAGAACAGATGGCGCGTGCTGAGGAGTGTCTGGACGATGACCTGTTACCAAGTTGATTTTAGCTTAATGATTTGTTAGGATTGAAGCTGTAGTTTATTCCTAAAAGTTAGGAATTTAGTTACAAGACTTTAATTAAGCCGATCATTCAGTTATGAATATTCTTGGAAGATCAAATTATTTTATGTATATATTTGCATCTATTTTATGAGATGGGGGTTGGAACCCATCGTGTTGTTGTTTTTTGAAAGACATATATTTTTGAGCAAGAAATTGAATGCGAAGAGATTATCAGAGATTCCTGCGCTATTTGTATTACAGTCTGTGCTTCTTTCTTTGTGATTGTTTTTCTGTGTTCACTCCATTCTGTTTTCTTCATATTTGGAACAAAGTGTTGAATGATTGGAATTCATATTTATTATGCTCTGGTCATTGTTTCAAATATTTTATAAACATTTCTGCTAAAGTAAATATTGAATTCATATCTTGATGCTCTGTATTGATGGACTGTACTCTACTTCTTCTACTCCAAATGGATTAAATGAATGACTATGATTGAATGGTTACCTTGCCTCTGATGAGCTTCTGCGCTTATGCTTTTATGTTATTTATTTATATGTGACCCCATGCCCAATGGTTATGTGTTGTTTCAACCATCTATACAAATCTTTGGATGTTAATTATATCTGGTCTCGTTAAATCTGTATTGAGAGATCCCTCTTTGGAAGAAAAACCCGTTTCTTTCTAAAGTGGTTTTACTGTTACCTTGGGATTTACCTTTACAACCTTGGGTACATTCTGAGTGCTAACAAACTGGCGTCGTTGCCGGGGACGAAAGTGCATATCTTCCCAGGGGGAACGACAGTGTTTAAAGAAAATTTCTGTGGGAAAACAGGAATTTTTAACAGTAAAAAGGTTGTATATTTGTCCTGGCGACTCCATTGTAAAACTTCTTCAGAACTTAAGAAGTCACTCTGGCTTCGAGAAGAGACACGCGAGGTAACTCTGATACCGAAATCTTGAAAAGTTTTGAAGACCCAGAAAGGTTATTTAAAAGAAAAAATAAATAAAAGTTAGGTTTTCCTTTGTTTGGTGCATCATCATCTCGAGATTCTCATATTGATCCAGAATGGGAAGTTAACACTAGGAAAAGTCTGTTGAGAACCAAATCTGAGTCTGACCTTAAGAATACTGAATTCAATCCTCGTAGGTTAGAATCTTATTTGTTGGATTCCCTTTGGAGAGATTTACAGCAAGCCACTAAAGTTGAAACATTTACTTCTCAAAATACTCAAAGCTCTTCAGTTCCTGTGAATCCACCTAGACCAATGGCAGCCAGATTTGCTCCCTTGCGTTTGCCTCCTTTATTACATAACCTTCCTCAGAACTATTCCCAAAGATTTTCTTTGTTTGATGGAGAAGGTGACGTAACTACAAAACAACATGTTGCTAAGTTTGAAGATTTCATTGACTTAGAAGAATTTGATTATCCAGATGTTAAAATGCGGTTGTTTGCCCAAAGTTTGTGAGGTGAGGCAAAGAAAAGGTTTAAATATTTTCCAAATGGGTCTATAGTCAATTTTCAAGCTTTCCAAGATGATTTCCTAGATAGGTGGGATGATAAACATAACCCTTTGCAGCTCTTATCTCAGTATAACAGTCTCAAAAAAGGAGGTTTTGAATCTGTCCATGAGTTTTCCAGCAGGTTCATGAGGGTTTATAATTCCATTCCGGAGGACATAAAACCTTCTGCAGCCGCAACCAAATTACATTATGCTGGAGCTTTTGATAATGACTTTGCATTTTCATTAAGAGAAAGAAAATCAGCAACTCTTGCTGCTATGTTTACAGATGCTCTAGAAGTAGAAGCAAATATGATGGCAAGTGGAAAGATGAAACATAGAGATATTGATAGAAGGAAAAAAGAAGAAAATTTACCTTCTGCGTCTTCTTCTACTAATGATGTCAAATTTGAAATGATGTTTAAAACCATGGAAAAGTTGATGGATAGATTAACTATGGATAATAGGGGATTCAATAGAGAACAAGCTGAGCCTCAAATCAGGAATCCTAATTTCAGAAGACCGAATCCTCCCGTTCCTCCCCAAAACCGACAAAGAGACGTAAGGAATCCAAGAAATCAAGAGGAACAGCAAATTCGTCCACCATTCCCGGAAAATTATGTTGCTGATGAAGATGATCCCGCTGAAAATGAGATTCATCTTTTTGGGGAACATGACTCAGAGATATATCTTACTGAGGAAGAGCATAATATGTTTGGACATGAAGATGGAAGTGAAGAATTTGAAATGGAGACCGAGCAGTATCAAAGGGGTTATTTACATGCTATGGATGATGTACAAAGGAAAATCAGACTGAGGAACAGGGATGTCCTCATAAATAAAGGAAAGGAAAACCCAAATCAGCCTTCCACTAGTTCTTTGAATGTAGAAAAGGGAAAAGAACTACAAAAAGAGTCTCTTGTAAATAAAGAGGTTGAAAATGATGTACAAAGAGATAAAACAATAAAGCAGGCGGCTCCGGTTGATGTGGAAAAAATTGGTTCTGGCTTCAATTTACAAAATGAACTTTCAAAGCTAAAAATATCTGTCCCATTTAATGAGTTATTGAGAAACACTGAATACAGAAACACTATCACAAAAATGGTCAAAAATCAAGGAGAATGGCAATCTGACATTTTAGAGTTGAACGATGATAACCCTGCTATTTCTTTTGGGTCAAAGGTTGAAAATTTAGAAAGTGAAGAAGTCCCTCCTTTCTATTTGAGTTTAAATGTGCATGATAAGGTGGTCCACAATGCTATGCTAGACTCAACGGCATCACACAACTTAATGCCGAAAGGAGTGGTAGAGAGTTTGGGATTAGAAGTAACAAGACCTTATAAAGATTTGTACTCGTTTGATTCTAAAAGAGTGAAATTCCTTGGTTTGATTAAAGATATGGTGGTAACCCTAAATAAATTGCCATCTAAAACTATAGTCATGGATGTGGTCGTGGCCAATATTCCACCTAAGTTCGGGGTGTTGTTGTCAAGATCTTGGACTTCCAAGTTGAAAGGTACTTTATAGATGGATATGTCTTATGCTACAATTCCTGTTCAAGATGGGAGCAAAAGGTTATATAGTGAAAAAAGAACTCCTCATGTAGTAAGCAGTCAAGATAAACCTGAGATTCACCACATATATGCTGTTGATTCTGATTTGGGGTCTTCTATCTTCTTTAATGATGCTGTCCCACATGATATAGAAGATGCACTGCAGAAGAAGTCTGAGGAGAGTAAAGAAAAGGAATTGCTAGAGCAGGATGCTTTGGAAGCGAAGCAAAAAAGGGAAGGCCAATGGATTATGTACTTTGACGGATCTGCTGCAAAAATAGGTGCTGGAGCTGGTGTGTATATAATTTCTCCTATTCGGGATTTCAAAGCTTTATCATATAAATTAACGTTTGAGTGCACAAATAATGTGGCAGAATATGAATCTTTGTTACTGGGATTGCATGCTTTGAAAGATTTGGGAGCTCAAAAAATACGAGTCTTGGGGGACTCAGAGTTGGTGATAAATCAAGTAAATGAAAGCTATCAGACCAGGCATCCTCGGATGAGGGCTTATAGAAATGAAGTGTGGTATATGTTGGGAAACTTCTTTACAGAGCATGCAATTCAAGTAGTTCCCAGACATGAAAATTTGGTAGCTGATTCTTTAGCTGTGGCCGCTAGAAAATTTGAAACCCCTGTTACTGGTCAAAGGGAATACCAGGTGGAAATTGTGAATAGACCTTCTATTCCTGATAACTCTAAATACTGGCAGGTGTTCGAAGATGATATGCAGATCAGAAGGTTCCTAGAGCTCTCAGGAGAATTTGTAATTACTCCTATTGACACCGAAAATGACAATGGTGAGAGTATTCAAGATGAGGAAGAGCTCGAGGAAGAAGGGAATGGTGCTGAAAAGTTAAAGGGAACCTTAGGAGGTAAAGATATTATCAAGTTAAAAAACAATTTCATACCAAGAGGACTAATTCCTTTAGAAAAACTTTTTGATCAGAATGATGTAGCTAAGAATCCCAAAGTAAAGCCCGTTGAGAATGCTGTTGAAGATAAGAATATTGGCACCAAAGAAAATCCTAAGATTGTGAAGTTGTCCAAGAAGTTGCCCAAAAAAGAAAAAGAAGAGTATGTGAAATTAATGAAAAAATATACGGATGTATTTGCATGGAGTTATGAAGATCTGAATGAGTATGATACGTCTATCATACACCATACCATTCCTATAAATCCTGGAGAGAAACCTTTCAAGCAAAAGCTCAGAAGGATAAACCCTAAGTTGCTCCCTATTATTGAGAAGGAAATTAAAAAGTTATTTGATGCCAAGATCATTGTCACTCTAAGGTTTTCAAAGTGGGTTGCAAACCTTGTTCCTGTTAGAAAGAAGAATGGAGAAATAAGATTGTGTATAGATTTCCAGATCTTGAACAAAGTGTCTATGAAGGACAACTATCATTTGCCAAAGATGGACCATATATTGCATAAAGTAGTTGGAGCTGAAAGAATTTCAATGTTGGATGGTTTTTCCGGCTATAATCAGATCAAAGTATTACCTGAAGATCAAGAAAAAACTGCTTTCACTACACCTCAGGGCACCTTTATGTATGCAAAGATGCCTTTTGGTTTGATGAGTGCAGGAGCTACTTTCCAGCGAGCTATGGACATTGCGTTTGCAGGGGAAATTGGGAATTTTGTAGTGATCTACATGGATGATATCATAGTCTATTCAAAATATGACAGAGAGCATTTGCGTCATCTCGAGAAAGTTTTCATGAAATGTAGGAAGTTTGGCATATCATTGAACCCAAAGAAATCCAATTTTGCATTGGAAGAAGGAAAGTTGTTGGGCCATATAATATCAAAAGATGGAATAAAAATTGACCCTGAAAGGGTGAGTGCAATTTTGAAAGTGGGTGAACCTAGGAGCAAAAAAGAGATACAATCATTCTTGGGGCAAGTAAATTTTTTGAGAAGGTTTGTGCCAAGTTTTGCTGAGATCTTAATGAATATCACAAATATGTTGAAGAAAGGTCACGAGATAAAATGGAATGCTGAAGCTAGAAAGTCTTTTTGGGAAATCAAAAAAGCAATATCAGAGGCTCCTGTGTTGGTGAGCCCAGATTTTACCAAAGACTTCTTAGTATTTTCATATGCTTCAGAATATACTATAGCAGCAGTTCTGTTACAGAAAAATGATAATAATTTGGAACATCCCATAGCATTTTTTAGCAAAATGTTAAGGGATGGAGAATTGAAATATGACATTATGGAGAAACAAGCTTATGCCTTGGTCAAAGCACTGAAGGATTTCAGAGTGTATATTCTGCATTCACATATATTTGCACATGTTCCATCTGCTGCAGTAAAGGGAATCTTGACACAACCAAATCCAGAAGGTAGAAGAGCAAAATGGATTGCTACACTGTTGGAGTATGATATCGAAATAAAGCCCACCAAGTTGATTAAAGGACAAGGATTAGCTAAAATGATGGCTAATTCAAATTGTGAAGCCTTGCAAATTAATTTCTTATCTCATCAAGCTAATCAGTTAGATACAGAAGTAGAAGTAATGGCTGATTTTGTGGCTTCCCCATGGTATTCTGATATTGTATATGTCCTTCGAAATTTACAAGCGCCAGCAGGATTGACTCAGCATACAGTCAAAGAATTTCATAAGGGAGATTGTGGGGGACATCACTCTTGGAAAGTGACGGCAAACAAAATTCTAAGAGCAGGCTATTATTGGCCTACATTATTTTCAGATGTGTATGAGGAAACCAGTAAGTGTCATCAATGCCAAATTTTTAACGGAAAGAGAAAAGTACTTCCTTTCCCTTTGAATCCCATAACAGTAGAAGCTCCGTTTCAGCAGTGGGGTTTGGATTTTATTGGAGAAATAAACCCCAATTCATCAGGGCAACACAAATGGATTTTGACAGCTACAGACTATTTTACAAAATGGATTGAAGCTATCCCCACTAGAAGAGCCACGGAGAATGTAATCATGGATTTTCTTGAGGAAAATATATTGGCTAGATTCGGGTGCCCCAAAAGAATAGTAACATATAATGCAGGTGCGTTTAAATCCAAGAAAATGATTGATTTCTATCACAAGTACCATATAAGCCTCAATCATTCAACTGCCTATTATCCGCAGGGAAATGGGTTGGCAGAATATTCTAATAAAAGCCTAGTAAGGATCATCAAAAAGCTGTTAGAAGATAACAAAAGGTCCTGGCACACCAAGCTCAAGTATGCTCTCTGGGCTGACAGGATTAGTACCAAAAGGGCGATTGGCATGTCTCCATTCCAACTGGTGTATGGGACTGAAGTTGTTTTTCCAGCATCATTAGGTGTCCCAATCATGAGGTATTTCCAAGATCAGCAAGAAGAACCAAATCATATGCAAAGGAGGATAAATCATATTATTGACCTGGATGAGCAAAGGAATAAAGCTTATGACAGGGTGCAATCACATCAGGAGAAAATGAAAAGTGCTTTTGACAGGAGAATCAAAGAAGAGCAGTTTCAGATTGACGATTTGGTCCTGAAGTGGGATGCTCCGAAAGAGGACAAACATGGGAAATTTGATCATATGTGGGTAGGTCCTTATGTTGTTGCTGGTTACAGAGGACAAAACGCGTTTCTGTTGGAATATCCAAACGGGGTTCTTCTGGATAGTAATCCCGTCAATGGAAGGTACCTGAAACATTACCTGTCCTAAGGAGGAAGGTAAAATTTGTATTATAGCCTGTAAATTCTTATTTCTCTTTACAAAGTTAACATGAATGGTAAGCCTAATGTATTTGAAGCCCGCAATGAAGGACCTAAGGTACAGGAGGCATGCTTTCTCGTTCTCAAAAAAAAAATATATATATATCTACAAAAAACAAAAGATGATTTTTCTGAAAGTTATTGTGAAAAATAAAAAACAGGCACCTGGTCTACGAGTTCTTTGATACCTCGCAGGGAGGATATCATCCCTAGATGGAGCTAGCTGTTAACACCATTATTTAGCAGGGGAGCAAAGAGACCATGGTGGAAAGAAAGTAATGGTCGCTTGTCAAAACTTTGGTTAAAATTTTATAGTATGAAATCATGGTAAAAGGCGAAAAATGATGATTTGTCAAAGGATCTAACGGTGCGGAGTAAAAAGATGAAGATCAATGGTCTGTATTATATCCGCTCCCTAAAAGATGCGAGGAAGATAAATATATGCGGGCGTTAATGTAGTATATGGATCAACGGTCGTCGATATAGCCAGATGAGATCTACGGTCTGTATAAGCTCTGCTTTGTGAAACTGCGCGCTTGTTAAAACAACGAAGCCCGGTGGAATTGAGTGCGTGTCACTTGATCCAACGACGGAGAAATAAAGGTAGATTACATCTACGATTGTGGATGAATCCGGAGCAGAAACTTGCACGATGGATAAGACCACGACGCTCAGCGGAATTGGATACGTGCCACCTGATCTGACGGCGAAGAAATAAAGGTGAAATCAATCAATGGTCACATATAAGTCCAGCGCGGGAAGGTGCGCAGTAGATAAAGGTATAGGGCAGTTGCGGAATATAAACCACTGTCCACGTGGCCAATCGTGATGAAATCCGATGGCGAAAGCGGTTTAGAGGAAACCGCCAAAGGGACGCTCCAGAGTGGGGTCCTATAAAAGCGAAGTTGACTTGTCCTGTGGTTATTTTATTGGCGCCGGACGAGTGAAAAAGACCTGTAGATTCGTCAACCTTTCGACTGTCAATTTCAAGCACACGCAGCCGCAGTAAACAGGTAAGGCTTAAACGCCCATAATTCGTCAATTTAATTGCCATTATCAACTGAAGTATGGACCAAGAGAAGGAATTGCGAGAGTCTGGTCGTATTATAGATGACAGGGAAGATTATTTAGTTGATAGAGACAGGGGCGTCTGCGACCCTTTTCTGTCCATAGGAAGCGTATCAGTCAGTAAAGAAAGGTTGTGGCACTACCATTCACAGGGAAATGATGTCTTGAATGTCTGTAAATCCTTTTTATATTATTTTGCTCTCGAACAAACCATGCATTTTCCAGAATTCGCAGAGTGGTGAGCGGTCAATTATTCCCCTTCTCAAAGAGTCATTATGAGTCAGTATACTTCTCGAATACTCTGTAAAATCAATGCCAACGTCGTCCGCAAAAATTTAAACCTGCCGGACAGTCACCCTGACAACCGTGAACCTGTAAATGAGTCTATTCTTGCTGAATTGTACAAAAGTTGTATCTCTGAAGTCCGTTGCAAATTTCTGTCTAGTATTTTAAAAGAGGGTCAGTCATTAGACGGTCTTTTCCTACCTTACTATGTTCATATTTTCAAAAATGAAGTTCAATTAGTGGTATCCCTGGTTTGTCAAATTTTGGGTCTTGACAATGATTGTCACGTAACTGAAGTCATCCTTGGTTTTTTGTTAAAAATGAGTTCATTTGGTTCAAAGTCTCAATCGGTTCCGGTATTTAGTCTAGATGAGTACTTGGCGGAAGCAAGACACCTTCAGTTAAGTGAATTCCCGAAAGTCCGGTTCTTTAAATTTCAAACTTACCTGTTGAACATGTTGCTATGTTCAAATGTCACTGAATTACAGTTTTTGAGTACCATCTTCTCTTCTGATTTGCCCAAGCAGATCAACATGTTTGAGTTTGCTAATTCAATCATGTCAGAGATATATAAAATGTTGTTCGATGAAGCGCTGCCCCGTGTGTTAAAAGATATGAAATGTCTGATGTAGGCCTTGCCTGAGGATCGGGTCGGAGACTGGTTCCTGCATAAATATTGCACTATTTTGAGGATATATGGATTCACTGGGGAACCATATAAGTTACCTGCTTTCCTCATTCCCAGAGTTTTTGCATTGGAGTTCATGAGGCAAAGGTTGCACTCAAAGGAAGAACATTTTGGAGCCTTTAAAAAATCTTCAAATATTAAATTCCCTCTCAAGGTTGGCTCCTTTATTTTAAAAAATAAAGGTGCCTTAGTGTTTATTGAAAGGTTATTGGGAAACATGGGATTTCAAAAAGAGTCGAAGGAAAATTATGATCCTCACCACATAATTTCCCTAAGGAAGCAGGCCAACAAAAACAAACCATTTGAACATCAGTTTATTGAAGGATTGAATGAAACAACAAATTTATTGCAGTTTATGGAAGTTCAAGGGTCCGGTGGAAATGCAAGTACTTTACCAGTTACAGTATCAAAAGTGTCAGAAGGTCCTAATGTTTTGATTAAGAGGAGCCTGTCTGAAATTGAAAGCATGGAAGTAGATGAAGATGGGTCACACAAAAAGGAAAAATTGTTACAAGTTGGTGGAGTTTCAAGTGAAGAGATTTCTGATGATTTTAAGAGAGTTGCTTTAGTCCCAACAAAATCTATACAAATAAATCAATTTTCTTTCAAGGATGTAGATAGTTCAGAACCAAGCTTAATTTTTAAGTCCAAAGAGGAACTCAAGGCTAGTTACATGGAGAAAAGAAAGCAGTCTCTGGAAGAGACAAGAAGTTTGCTCCCATGGGTAAGGAATTTAAGCAATCCAAAAACCTCTTTGATTTCTGCCCGAGATACAGAAAGAAACACCTTCAAATTGGCCATGGTTAATGATAAAAAGATGACAGAGATGGAAGTAAGGTTGGACAAGATTAGTGTACATGACAAGATACAGCTTCATAAGCAAACAAGTCATATTATTTATTCAAATCTGTTACAGGCTATGATGAGAATCAATAAACTACAAATTTTGGTAGATAAGTTAGAGATTCAATTGAAACACGAAAGAGTTGAAAATAAGGCCAATACCATTCAGATTAAAAAGCTACAAGTAGATATTATCAGTTCAGGAAATGAAAGAGATAACACCCAAGCTGTCAGAAGAATGTTGGAAGAAAAGGACAATGCTCTCCAAGTTCTGAAGAAAAAATTGAAGATCCCAAGCTCTGAGCATGTTCAATCATCTGAACTATTGGCACTGCAAGAAGAGAAAGACAAGATGCAGCAGGAGATGATGGAACATAAAGGAAAAGATGTTGAGTTACAAGAGGAAAAGCATATATGGGAAGCCGAACGAAGTGAACTGATATCTCAAATTGCCTTGCTGAAAAGGGACCAAAACGAAGAAAAGGAAATCATGGAAGAATTGATGAGTCAGACTCCTATTGATGAGGACCTGTCTATTGTAAATATTGATAAACCATTGAATGAATTTTCTGCGGATGACTTGTCAATACCTATGTCCCAGGTCAGCTTAAAGGATGAAGAAATAAAAGAGTTAAGGGCGGAGAATGAAAAGATCAAGTCTGAATTGGCCAAAGTAAGTGAGAATAAAAATAAAATATTGCAAGACAGGAATCAGCTGCAGAAGAAATTCAATGAACTAAAAGAAAGAAACATTGGGAAAGGTCCTCTCCAAGGGGAAAAGCACATCATTTGGGACACCTTATATATAGAAATCACTAAATTCAGGCACCATCTGAAATTTATCGATGATCAAAATATATTGATCAATTTGGCTCACCAAAGACTAAAGTTAGTGAATGAACACATGGAGAGAAGACCCCTTACCACAGCCCAGAACACACTGAATTTTCTAAATTCATTGACATACCAGAAATTACATGATATGGGAATAAAAGATAGAATATCAATAGTTCTATGGGCTAAAATGTTTATCCACAAGCACCATTTAATGAAGACGGTCCAGGACAAGGCAAATGAAATGCTTTAAGAGGTTAATAACTTCAAGCAAGTTTTCAAAGAGCTATTTGAGGACGGCCTACCATCCTTTTGGGACGAGGAAGGACGAATGTTCTCTCAGGAGCACTATCACAGTTCAAAGCCGCATGGATCATTCCAAATTTGATGATTTGGAAAAAGGCCTAACAGGGAAAGCTATTGTGGACAAATTGACAGAGGATTTCGAAATCTTACAAAAGTTCCTAATCATCAGGAGAGAATTGCCCAAGGTATCATACGAAGCTTACATGGAGTTAGAAGTGTCAATTCGAGAAATGATGGAATATGATACCCCAAGCACGGAGTAATGGAAAACTGTGGAAAGGTTCAGAAAGACAAAATACATCCTTCATTCATGAGAACAGATGGCACGTGCTGAGGAGTGTCTGGACGATGACCTGTTACCAAGTTGATTTTAGCTTAATAATTTGTTAGGATTGAAGCTGTAGTTTATTCCTAAAAGTTAGGAATTTAGTTACAAGACTTTAATTAAGCCGATCATTCAATTATGAATCTTCTTGGAAGATCAAATTATTTTATGTATATATTTGCATCTATTTTATGAGATGGGGGTTGGAACCCATCGTGTTGTTGTTTTTTGAAAGACATATATTTTTGAGCAAGAAATTGAATGCGAAGAGATTATCAGAGATTCCTACGCTATTTGTATTACAGTTTGTGCTTCTTTCTTTGTGATTGTTTTTCCTGTGTTCACTCCATTCTGTTTTCTTCATATTTGGAACAAAGTGTTGAATGATTGGAATTCATATTTATTATGCTCTGGTCATTGTTTCAAATATTTTATAAACCTTTCTGCTAAAGTAAATATTGAATTCATATCTTGATGCTCTGTATTGATGGACTGTGCTCTACTTCTTCTGCTCCAAATGGATTAAATGAATGACTATGATTGAATGGTTACCTTGCCTCTGATGAGCTTCTGCGCATATGATTTTATGTTATTTATTTATATGTGACCCCATGCCCAATGGTTATGTGTTGTTTCAACCATCTATACAAATCTTTGGATGTTAATTATATCTGGTCTCGTTAAATCTGTATTGAGAGATCCCTCTCTGGAAGAAAAACCAGTTTCTTTCTAAAGTGGTTTTGCTGTTACCTTGGGATTTACCTTTACAACCTTGGGTACATTCTAAGTGCTAACACCAAGGATTGCTCATAAACAAAGTCAACAAAAGGGAAGACAACCAAGAATCAAGTACCAAAGTTTTTTCCATGGTTACTGTTATTGTTGTTCTAATTTTGGCCACAAAGATGTAAACCGTGCATTTAATTTTAGAAATATGCAATCAAAGAACAATCAATTGCTACAACATAGAACAAGAGAGTCAACAAGTAAACAAGAACTACATACAGCTCAAAGAATAACCCATGATAGAGATAACAACTCTTTTGATCTACTGTACAATGATCCAGAATGTTATGTTTGTCATAATTTCGGACACAAGGCTTCAAACTGTCACTCTAGGATTAGAAAATAGACCCAAGAGTGAATTACTTTGCTGAAAGTGCTAAAGTTTGGAAGAAGAAAGAAAGTAACAAATGTGGCTTTGTACTTTCTGTTCAAAGGCAAAAAGGCCCCTGGTATATTGACAGTGGATGTTCCAAACACATGGCTGGTGATAAAAGTAAGTTTCTATCTCTAAGTGAAAATAAATCAGGAAATGTAACTTTTGGAAATGATTCTCCAGGGAAAATCAAGGGAAAAGGAATGCTGAAGTCGAGTAATGGAAAAGGGAAATCCCAAGAAGTGTTGTTTGTAGATGGACTAAAACATAATGTTTTTAGTGTCAGTCAGGTTTGTGACAGAGGATGTGAAGTTGTTTTCACCTCTAAAGATTTCAAGATAAAACTTGTACCCTCAGGACAGTTGGTTGCAAAAGGAATAAGAACAGAAAACAATGTATATGTCTTGAAAGAAGGAAAAGAAGAATGCCATCTAAGCAAGTATGACGAAAGCTGGCTTTGGCATAGGAGACTTGGACATTTTAACTTTGATCATATAATCAATCTTGTGAACAATGGGGCAGTAAAAGATCTTCCAAAAATATCAAATCCATATGAATATGTTTGTAAACCTTATTAAATGGGAAAATTGACTCGCACACAGTTTAAATTCAAGAACTTCACATTAACATACAAACCACTTCAGTTAGTACATATGGATTTGTGTGGACCATCAAGAAAGGAAGGCATAGGAAGAGAAATATATTTTATGTTGGTCATTGATGATTATCATTAGACTCACAAGGGTTTCTTTTTTGAAAGAAAATTTTGAAGCGCTTGGAAAGTTCAAAATTTTCAAGGCTCTGACTGAGAATCAAACAGGAAAGATACTGAAGGCAATAAGATCTGATAGAGGAGGAGAGTTCAGTTCAGGAGACTTCAAAGAGTTTTGTGATAAACATGGAATTAAAAGAGAATACACTATTCCAGGGACTCCATAGTAGAATGGAGTAGTTAAGAGACATAATAGGTTAGTACAACAGATGACATGATCATTGATGAATGAAAGGAATATTTCACAAACATACTGGGTAGAGGCAATTCACACAACTGTCCATATTCTTAACAAATCTCACTTAAGTGCAAATAGTGATAAGACTCCTTATGAACTATGGTTTGGTAGACCTCCTTCTATCAAACACTTTAAAGTCTTTGGAAGTAAATGTTATATCAAAAATAATGATGAACATCTTGGCAAGTATGATGACAGGGCTGATGAAGGTATCTTCCTAGGATATGCTGCAAACAATAAATGATACACTTGTTATAATATGAGGCCGCATAAATTGGCTGATCGTATTGACATTAAAATCGATGAAGAAATCCCTGTAAAAGATACTCAAATAAGCAGTGTTGAACCAAATACGGAAGATACAGTTGAAGATAAGGAAGAACAGGTCCAAGAATAAGAAAACGAATATTGAGAGTTAGATGATGGAAGTGCAAACACTCAGGAAGATTCAAGACAACAGACAAAAACCAAACCACCTTCCATAATCATTTAGAAGAATCACCCTGAAAATCAAATAATTGGTGACAAGGATAAAAGAGTTTAGACAAGAAGGAAGTTGATTAAAGCTTCAGAACAATCTCATATTTCTTTCCTATCTATTATGGAACCTAAGAATTTTGAAGAAGCTAGTGAGGATGAAGGGTGGGTTAAAGTCATGAATGAAGAGCTTGATTAGATTGAGAAGAATAATACTTGGGAGTTGGTTCCTAGACCTACAGATAAAAATGTAATAGGCTCTAAGTGGGTGTTTAAAAACAATATGAATGAACAAGGACAAATTGTGAGGAATAAAGCTTGATTGGTTTGTAAGGGGTATGCACAAGTTGAGGGACATGATTTTGATGAAACTTTTGCACTAGTGGCAAGATTGGAAGCTATCAGAATGTTTCTTTCCTATTCCAATCATAAGAACTTCAAAGTGTATCAAATGGATGTTAAGTCAACTTTTCTTAATGGAGATCTAGAAGAAAAAGTCTATATAGAGCAATCTGAAGGGTTCCAACTAACAGACAATCCTGACAATGTCTGCAAACTGAAGAAGGATCAATACGGATTGAAACAAGGACCAAGATCCTGGTATTATAGACTGAATAAATATCTACAAGACAACGGATTCAAGAAAGGTAATGTTGATAGTAGCTTGTATATCAAATCTGAAGGTGATAACCTATTAGTTGTTTTGGTGTATGTGGATGACATTATTTCTGGATGCACTAATGATTCTTCTGTTCAGTGGTTTGCTAATGCCATGCAATTTGAGTTTGAGATGTCAATGATAAGAGAATTGTCATTCTTTCTTGGTCTTCGCATTATTCAGAGTCCTAAAGGTTTATTTCTCTCCCAAGAGAAGTATTTGAAGGAAATGTTGAAGAGATTTCAGATGGAAGATTCATCACTTGTTAGTACACCTATGGTTGTTGGCTGTAAACTCAACAAGGATGATCCCTCACTTGATGTTGATCAAAAAACATATTGGTCAATGATAGGAAGTCCCTTATACATCACAACATCTCGTCCTGATATAACACAAGCTGTTGGAATGGTAGGAATATTTCAGTCTGCTTTGAAGCAAAGCCATTTGGTGGTTGTTAAGAGGATATTTAAATATTTGAAGGGCGCAATGACTTATGGTCTCTGGTATCCCATAAATCAAAATATTCAGATAAGTGCATATTCAGATGTTGATTGGGAAATTGTTTGGATGAAAGAAAGAGCACAAGTGGAGGTGCATTCTTCTTGGGTGATTCTTTAGTTGCATGGCTGAGTAAGAAGTAAGGCTCGCTATCTTTATCCACTATAGAAGCTGAATACATTGCTGCTGCCACCTGCTGTACACAAATACTCTGGATGATCTAGACACTAGCAGACTTGGAGGTAAAATATGTTGATCCCATTCCTCTCCATTGTGATAATATTAGTGCCATTAGTATGTCCAAGAATCTAGTCCTTCATTCCAAGACTAAGCACATACCTATTAAGTATCACTTCTTAAAGGAGCATGTTACAAATAGGGTGGTTCAATTGAATCTTATTCCTTCTACAGAACATATTGCTAATATCTTCACTAAACCCTCACCAAAGACACAGTTTGAGTATCTACGCCAGAAGTTGGGTGTCATATCCAATTCCAACTAACATGTCCACTTTGATAGGGGGAGCAATTCTATAGTCTTCTTTGACATTGATGCTAAAGGGGGAGAAGTTGTCTTTCCTACAGATGATAAACAATTGGTGATTACAAGTACAACATGCATCCAGAATCTGAAGGTTTCCATTAATGCCAAAGGGGGATATTGTTAGATTTATGGTTTTGCAATCATATGGAAATAGATCAAATTGTGATATGGTTGTCATTGATGGCAATAAATAGTTCCAAGCATATGATCCAGATAAGTAGAGGTGTTAGAAGAATCCATGACTTGCCCACCTTAGTAAATCTACAAAGTTTGAAAGAAAATCTGATGAACAAATCTGATGGTCAGGAGTGAACCAGAAAAGAAATCAATGGTTCAGAAGAAAAGCGGAAGGCAGAAAGCGGAAGACGGAATGCGGAAGATGAGAAATCAAAGTCTATAGTTATATGGGTTTCCGCAACCCGAAGTCCACCAACAAAATGCGGAAGGTGGAAAGCAGAAGGCGGAATGCAGAAGATGAGAAATCAAAGTCTGAAGTAATATGGGTTTCCACAACCCAAAGTCCACCAGAGGAAGGTGGAATGCGGAAGATGAGAAATCAAAGTCTAAAGTAATATGGGTTTCCACAACCTGGTGTTCGCGAGCGAAATACAAAAGGCGGCAATCGGAAGACGAAAGGCGAAAAGCGAAAATTGTGGAAGTTGTTTAAACAAATTTTGAAAACCCGGGATCCGCACTCTGCATCTGATCTTAGATCGACGATTGGGAAATGGTGCACAAGAAATCGACGACGCAGAAGGAGTTTGCAGAAAAGGAGGTACAGAAGTAGGTGTTTGATTTCAGATCAACAGTCAGTAGAGAGGCCGCATGAAATTGACGGCGCGGAAGAAGTCATGCGGAAAAAGATGCGCAGAAGCAGGTGTTTGATTTTAGATCAACGGTTAGTAGAGAGGCCGCACGAAATCGACGTCGCGGAAGAAGTCATACGGAAAAGGATGTGCAGAAGCAGGTGTTTGGTTTCAAATCAAAGGTCAGTAGATAGGCCACACAAAATTGACGACACGGAACAAGTCATGCGAAAAGAATCCTGAGAAACTAGAACTGTGGAAACTCTGATTTGTCGGAAGAAGCCAAAATTGTGAAGATGCGTTGCAGAAACTTATGATTACACATCGATTGGACTCCTTATTTGTCATAAGGCATCGAATGGTTTTGATCAGTTATGAAAATGAATAGTCAGGCATATGAATAGGTGAAGGGTTCAAATATTGATGAGTATAAGAGGATGCAGGTGGAGATATGTGTGGGTGTGCTCTCTGCAGGCATAGAGCTGATGCATGGATCGTCGTGAAAGTGGGGATTGCAGAATGAAAGAGGACTCTGAGTTCTTTCAAGAATATCCAGAACAGAGAGAATGAGGGGAACCAAGGTGCATAAGCAAATCTAGAAGTAGATCATAACATAGTTGGTATGCATTGTTATATCTGTTTTTCTACATATTGTAATGAACATGTTTAAATCTAAGGAACAAGGGTGGTAGGGTGGTGCTAGGAAAAACATGTTTTCTTCTTTGTACAAGTTGAATCCTGTACAAGTGGAAGTTGGTGCTTCCACCCAGTTGTATCTAGAGAATGTTATTTTAGTGGGTGCTAGAAAAACATGAGGGTTGGTGCTCTCCACAAGAAGGAATAAATAGAGGTTGAAGGCTCATTTGAGTAGGTGCTCAAATAAAGATGAAAATTTGTCTGTCTCTATCATGTGTGTGTGATTGATGATCATCATCTCTCCTGTTATACTTGTTGCATTATCATAACTGTAAATCTGTAATCAGTAATAATGCTTTAAATATTGAAAAATGGTTTAAGATTTAGAAATAAGTGATTCACCCCCCCTCTCAGTTATTTGAATAATTTCAACAAAATGTTGAGGTCAAAATTTAGTAGGGAATTCCTACATAATAATAAAGGATAGTGTTAATCAAGGAAGTGAAGAAGAGAGTCACAAGGAAATTGAGAAAATTAAGATTATTGCTTCTCCAACAAAAGAAGTAAAAATAAAGAATTTGAAGTTAAGGATCAATTTTGTATTTCAAATTTGAATCCGACACAAAATATGATATGAAATGGATGGAAAACACATTGAATTGGACGAGCTTGAAAAAGAACTGAAATCTTATCCTAAAACTGAAGAAAGACAATTGATCCCTCATGAAAAAATGGATGATCATGATAATATTGATAATGAATATTACAACAAGAACAGCCGTACCTAGTTGTATGATTTCATCAGTCAATCTTCTATCAAATTTGGAAGTCTAATGGACCACCATGGGATAGAATTATTCAAATAGGGTTGAGAAATAAAAAAATAGCGCAATAAAAATAAAATGAATTTGTTCTTTGAATAAGAATATGTGTAAGTAGGAAAATGGGGAGTTAATTCTTTGTTTAATATGTTTTGATGATTTTACAACATCCAAGAAATGAAGGAACTCAAGTACTATAACCATCACTTTTTCCAAGAGTGTTGGAGAGGTTATATTCATTACATTAGGAAACAACAATGGTTTATGATGCCTCAACTTATGATGTCCAAATATAGATACACAATTTTCTGTTGTTGTGAGTGAGAATATATATATTTTTAATGGGGTTATCCAAGGGAAACAATAGCAACCATAGAACACAATTTGTGAGGTCATATTTTGAACCAAAAAAATAAGGTTAAATGGTGTCCAACTCCCATATGTGAGCACAATATGGAGGTTGACATGGGAGGTCACGAGTTCGAGCCTTGAGTCTTTTAGGGTCAGGCCTTCAGCAAGGAAGGTTGACGGTTTACCACCCTTACCATCCATGAAACATGGAGAAGTAATGATGGGTTTTTCGGTCAATTTCAATTGAAAAAAATATGAAGGTTAACATCATTGTTTGAATACAAGTCAGAAGGTTGTTTGCAATTGCTCTTATAATTTTTGATAGAACTATTTACATGAGTCTCATCATCCAATGGACTAACACAATCAACAAGTCGGTTGCCATGGTTAGTGCGGGTGAATCACAAAATATGTATGGGATACTTGGTAATTCCAAGCCGTGTTCGATGTGTAAATGACCAATAGAGATGAGAAGGAAGCATCATTTCATCCAAGTGTCTCATTTTTCTAGAGGTATTAAGAGGGATAAACAACCTGATAATTTCTTTGCCAAGGTGTATTAGTTGTTTTTGTATCCAAACTTATTCACTGTTGAGTGGGAGAAACAACTTGATAATTTATTTGTCCAAGCATATTCATGATTTCTCTATCCATTCAGGGGTTTGCGCATTCTTTAGATGTGGGTTGGGCTCTCATTGGCCCAACAACTTCTAGTACACACAATACTAGGGGGAGCATGGAGCAGAGAAGAGAAAGGAAATGTGTGCACAGTCACAGGGGTAACACCCATCAAAATTAGCTAGAGAAGCAATATGAGGAAAATACCATGGCATCTATACATAATACATCATTATTTTACATCATACATCATTCATTATTTATATTGTGTAGTATAATACACCATTCATTATTTATATTATGTAGAATATTCAATTAAAAACTTCGAATCAATTTAAGCTTTCTACTAGAGGATATTGAGATGGTTTGATTGAAGAATTTATCTTGGGAGTAAATATCTTCCTCTTCTTCTTCAAATCTTTGAATAATGCTAAAATGAATCAATATATCATATTCTAATCTTGGGTTATCTTCCTTATGCTCGTAAGGGTCAAAATCATAAATGAGAAAATCATTAGGATTCATATAATCCTTCTATGTGTGAACTCAAGGGAAAGGTTTCCTAGAGTTCGTGAAATAACTAGAAAGGAAATGTCACGAACCTATAGTTTGCTCAAAAAATTTTCTTCAAACTTGGGGGTTTCCTAACTTTGCATCAACACCTAAGGTTGTGCAACACTACCTTGCCTTAGCCATAGGGGATTGACCAACATGTTCATGTTGCAACCAGATTATGCCTCTTCACTTAAGGTCTATCCATAAATTCATCTTAAACTACAATATGTTCAATGCAACTTTAGTTCTACTTAACCGAGTAATCCAACACTAGGTACACATCCAGTTGTGGCCTTGAAACTGTACCAGTAAAATATTGTTTTCTTACGGAAAGACCCAATGTAAATAAAATAAATAATCCATGTATGGATATAAAAATATGTATTTGATAAGATAAGTGATGATATTACAATGAGAAGGTTGCTTGTATAAATACCCATGATGGGTGTCCTTTCATAAAGAGACATAACCTTTCATCAAGGTGTCCCTTCGTTAAGAATTAATTATTTAATTATTTGTAGTTATTAATGTTTATTTATTATATATTTTTGGTTCATTACATTGCCTTTCCCTTAGAATTGCTTTGTCATCAAAGCACAATTATGGAAGACTTTATCCCTTGTTCTTGCTCGTAACGCTTTCTCGTGACATTGTGTGTTGGTAGTTGCAACACTTGACAAAATAAGACGATATGTTCTTTTAAACATTGTGTGGAAATGTTGCGTTATTTGTGAAGTCATCCATCCGAGATCTACCTTTAATGGAATTGTTTGCGGATTGATTGACGGGAGTTGTTGATTTTGTTCTTGCTTTTTGTAGGAATAATACTGGTAATTTTTCTTTTGATCTTGTCATCTATCATAACGACTCTTGTAATTTGGATGGCGATATGATACTCAATTCCTTTATGAAGTGTTGTTTTTGTTCATTTTCAAGGTTGTAGTTGGTTTATCTATAAGAAGAACGATGTTTATTTTCTCCCTTACTTTGATGTTGGTTGTATTGACTTATGTTTGTGATTCTGACGATTTACTGGTTGATAATAACTCTCACGATTTTTTTGACTTCTCATTTTTTAATTTTTTAATTTGTTCAATGAACCCTTGATTCAAATTTTTTAAACGAGAATTTTCTTCGTTTTTTTCTAATAGATTCTTATTGAATTCATTATGGAGATCCACTTCCTTTTGGTGGAATTTCTCTTGGATTTCTTCTTGCGATCTTTTTTCCATTTTCAATTTCTTAATTTGTGCGATCAAGTATTGACTATGATTCTTCAAACGAGTAATTTCTTCGTCCTTACTGTCGACATTCTTTTCAACTTCTTTCTGCTTCTTTTGTTCCGACTTTTGATTACCCTATGAAATTATCTTTGATATATCCTTGAAGTTTTCAGATGTTGGAGCTTCTAAATATGTATTCATTGTAATATCTTGAAATGTGATTATCTTTTGCTTATAGGAAAATGTCAAAATTTTATTTTCGGCATTTAAGATGAAAGTCCCCAATGTTTTTATCCAAGGTAAACCCAAAATTATGTCATCGTCAAAGCTCCATGAGAAACTAACAATGAATTTTGATGTGACCATATAATCTCCAACATTCAGTTGTAAGCCACTTATTTCAATTTGTTTCTTGTCCCAAAAGTCTAGCTCTTCACCTATATTTGACTCGAGAATCACTAAATGGTTAGTGAATTCACTACTAAAATCTACCTTATTGAGTTTTCTTTGAAATTTATTCAATATTTTTTTTTCAATATTTTTTTAAAAAATTTATATCTATATCTATAATAATAATATATGTTATTATAATAAATAACACTATTTTAAATATTTGAGATTGAGTAATTTATAATAATAAATGTTATTATTATAAATTAATATATACGAAGGTTAGAAAAAGAGGATTTTAAAAATTCAATATTAATAATATGAATATTATTGTGTAATATTGAATTTATTAAAGTATGTGTTGTTTGTTGTTAGAAAAGAAACCATGTATTGTTTGTTATTGGCAAAGAAACCATGTGTTGTTTTTAAGTGTGGTTTCCATTCTTTTTACTTTTCTCTTCTTTTTGTTTTCTTTTCCTTTTCCTTTTCCCTTCATTTTTTTAAACTTTCTCTCTTTCTTTTGACTAAGGTCAAAGACGTAATTCAATGGACATAAAAATATATATTTGATAAGATAAGTGATGATATTACAATGAGAAGGCTGCTTGTATAAATACCCATGATGGGTGGTGCCCTTTCATAAAGAGACATAACATTTCATCAAGGTGTCTATTCGATAAAAAATATTTATTTAATTATTAGTAGTTATTAATGTTTCTTTATTATATATTTTTGGTTCATTACAGAAACATCCTAACAATACATAGCCAAATTACAACAATTAGTCATCACAATGCAATGCAAGAAACATAAAAACATGCATCCAACCAAAGAGAACACAAGGCACATGTGCAACCAACCAGCATTGAAGGTGAATTCCTTAAGCTTAATTAAATGAAGTATGATACAATGTACAACAAAGAAGTCAGGTCACTACCTATAGCTCTTTTTATATACTATAATTCCAACAAGCACCTCCTACCCAAAAGTGCCAATCCAACCCCTAAATCTACTGCAGGCTTGCCTCTAGCTAGTCTTCTTCACTTCTTTTTCACTTAGGTAGGTAGTGAAAATTCGCCCTACTGTGCAAAACCCATAACTTAGCACAATCGTGGAGCTCAATTTTTCAGTTGTGTGAATCACTTCACTTGCCAAGAATGAATGAATGAATGCCTTAGCCACTTTGAGGCATCCACTATATATATCATTCTTGCTAAACTCTTGCAAGACCCTCCAAGTATAAGTGGATGCAAGTGTCTGCATGCAACTCAACTACACTCAGATGACTTGTCTATCAACCTCCATCTTCAATGGCGTCATGCCTACTGTGCCACACAATTGTGATCACACTTTAGTCCGACGCCCAAGTGCCCACAAGAGTGCCCATCAAATCTATGTCCATCACTAAAGTGTGCCAGACATGTGCAACCATCACATCCACATCTGTTGCAAGGGTGCCTGGTAGGTGCATCCATCACATATGTACTCATTGCATCTACATCCATCACAAGTGTGCTTGGTAGGCATGCCCGCCGCAAGTGAATTTGACAAACTATACCCAAGTACACCCAAGAAGTGCTGGCAAGGTGTCTCCAAGTGCATCAAGTTATCTTATTCCTAAGTGTGTGCAAGAAGGTGCACCCAACAACTGCATAAAGCTAGCATTTGTCCTTCTGACATGCGTCCAACTGCTCCTCGCCAACATGCATCCAATCGAGTGGACTCACTTAGTCCTCCCAACCAATGTGAATCCAACTAAGTCTACCCAAGTCACCTATAAGCCATTCTACCATTGTTCATAGATCTGTCTGGATTGACCAATTCAACATGGGAAAGGTTGGAGGGTTAAAAATGGAAGGATATAATATACATAAAGAGAGATATCAAATACATGACCCCAAGCTGATTGTGAAAAAGCATTGAGCTTAAGGAAAAATGGCCTTTCCCTATGTTCATGAGCAAAATAACTCAGAAGATCCCAAAATATGTGTTTTTACAGTTCTTGCAACTTCACTTGTCATGCATAGTGCATGCCTATAGACAAGGTTTCCCACAAAAACCTTCTCTGCCTTGCCAAGTCCCCCCCAACGTTTATCTTGGTCTGACCAACTAACGTGAGTTGCCATTATATGTGGTGTGCCTTGCCTGCATACAAAGGTGTTCTATATGTTTGTGGTGTGCCTTGCCAATCAGACAAGGCACCCCAAAACTGACTCATCTAGCAATCAACCTTATGTCATGTCTATCTGCACCGACCAATGACCGCCAAGGTGATCATGCAATGGAGGTGCTTGAAGCCTATCAAAGCTAGAATCTTATAGGAAGCTTCTTTTATATTCCCATACAATGTGTAACCTTCAACATTAGTGTTATATATACCTCATCTTTTGAATGTTTATACCATAAGATGGAATAGTTGTTGGAATGGGCTAACAATCTATGCTTCATATATTTTTCTTCATCTTCATGAATATCAAGATTAGTAGCATATAAAGTGTAGTCCCCTCAAATATTTCCCAATAACTACAAGATCAAGATCACCAATTGGAGGTTGCACAGGACCTCCCTACTCTAGTCCAAGGAGGAAGAGTCTTCTAGACAAAGGGGTACCCCTTATTGCTTGTAGAGCTTGTTGCACATTGTCACCTCAGTATCAAGGTTGTGGTCTTTAAGGCTGGTGCTTTTCCATCACAAGGGTATTTCGCTATTTCTTCATAAGATATTTATTGTAAGCATAGAATTATAGTAGCTTGAAAGAAATTGTACGAGAGATGAAATACAACCATTAATTGTAGAGAATAAACTATAAATAGTCTTTCCATTGATGAAAAAATGGAAGGGGTAGAATAAGCACTCCAATTGGTTGACAATAAAATCTATTTTAACTCACTTTGGGAGAAAAATGGAGACCCGCAGATGGAAAAGGGATTCTATTTATTTTTACGAGGGTTGAGATTTTTTGGGTAGCCAAGGTGCAAAAGATAGAAAACAAATTAAAAGGAGCCATGGCATCAAGAGCTTCAAGAATCAAACCAATTGATTCATCACTCAGCTAAAAAAATCCTTCTGTAGTAATTCTATCCCTTCTTCTTGAAATATTGGGAGCTGTAACCATTTTTTAAAACGCCCAATGCATATTTACAGTTTTTAGTGGCTTTTCCCCATAACTAATAAATGCACAAACTATAAATTCTGGAAGAAATTAAAAACAATATACTTTCAATACTGAAATATAAAGCTTCAGCTCTGAACAAATTCCAAATCAATTTCTTTCCAAAAATTTGGGAGTCAATTAAGAAGGATCTTCCAGAAGCAATTAGAGCCCCAATGGACATATCAACAAGGGCGAATAAACTATACTTTATTAGCTGTGAATCAGAAAGAAACCATACACACCAAATTGAAAAGGTTCAAGCCCATTTCTTTATGTAACATTGTTTAGAAGATTATTACTAAAGTAATTACTGACATTCTAAACCACTTGTTCGATCTCTGATCACAAAGAAAAAAGGGAACTTTGTAAAAGGTAGTTATCTCCTTGATAACATTATTTTGACCTCAAGAAGCCTGAATTTCCACGAGGGAATGGACATGGAATCATCTATCAGCCACCGGTATTTTTTTTAGTATAGACTGTTCCCTTTGATAAGCAAGAGTATGTCTCTTTTGGTAAAGTTCGGCATTTAAATATAAAATCATTTCAGCAAAATTTGAAAATCCTAAAGAAATCCTAAAGAGTTAATTGCCAAATTCTCAAATTTGCAAAGGATATTTGAAATTCAAGTCTGAAGTTTGAGCATCAAATAGTATATTATTGATTTAGACAACTAACAGTTCATCTTATTTACAATGGGAATGTTACGATTAAATTTACACAACCAAGTGTGCTTTCTTACAACGAAATAACCTGTTATAAAAGACTCCCCCTCTCTTCAGACTTTCAGAGCAGAGAAAATAAAACTCTGCATGAATTCAACAACAATACTCAAAAAATTTCTTCCAGGAGAAAACACAGATTGAAATTGTATACATGTACAATACTGAACAAACTCCTCGCCCCACTTCAAGATATAATTCAAAGCCAGGCCAACTGTATGTTTCATCTTCTTCTCCATAAAGTCATCCAACACAAGACAACGGGCATTTTTACACCTATTTAAAATTTATTTACAGCTTCTGGATGATAATGCAGCATTTCATTCCAGAACATCTCCCTCATATCTTCTTCTTTCAATTCTTCATCAGGCATGTTCAAATCAAAGGGTGTTGTTGCAGAAGGCTCTAGGCTTGGATTATGTAGTGCAGAAAAGTACGGGTGCTCAAGAGCCTGTGTAACAGTAATTCTTTTGCGAGGATCAAATAATAGCATCTTATCTAGTAGGCTAATGGCAGAAGGATTTGCTCGAGGATATAAACGTTGTAGAGAAGCATGGGAAGTAATAGGAAGTGATTTTATGTAGGAGCGGGCCTTCTGGTTCTCAATAAAGTCTAGATCATCTTCATTTGGACTGCCAAGAACATTGATGATCAGTTTAAGTTGGTTGATATAATCCTTACCAGGGAATATGGGCTTTCGTCCCAACAACTCTGCAAATATACAGCCTACAGACCAAATATCGATAGGTGTGCCATACTCCTCACAGGACAGAAGCAATTCAGGAGCCCTGTACCATCGAGTGACAACATATTCAGTCATGAACTGCCCTTTCTCACAGTTTGTTCGAGCTAGACCAAAATCACACATCTTAAGGTCACAATTGGCATTCAACAATAGATTACTTGGCTTCAAATCTCTATGCAACACATTGGCAGAATGCAAATACTTTAGTCCTCGAAGCAACTGCTAAGAAAGTAATGCAAATAGTTAGTTCATGTCTACACAGCATTTCCAAAAGGAATTTAAGAATCAGGTAAAGACACACAACATTGAAAATGCAGATCAAATCATGAAATAATGATTTAACTAGCTAACAAAGTCAGATAAACAATTAGCTTGCACTTGTAAACAAATTAGAACGTAATACGATACTGTTATACCTATAACAATATAGTTAGTGATTTAATATGAATATACTAAAGCAGGTGCCTAAATGTATTTGACAGACCCTCGGCATGTATTGCTACAACCCAATCAAGTGCAACTAGACCCCATAGCATACTCAGAACTGTTAACCACTGAAAAATACTCAGTAATTTCGGGGTTAAGGACCAGCGAGTTTCCATTAGGCTAGTCATATTATTGACATGCATGATTCAAGTTCTTCAGGATATAACATGGCAGTGTAGATGATTTGATTTGGTCATGAAGGCCTTCGAGAGAGTGCACACCCGCTGCAAGATGGAGTAAGCTGGCACCGGTCTTCCTTGGGTGAATCGGATGTTCTCGTCCATTCTTTTGGGAAGTTGCCCACAATTGGATCTATATAGTGCCGATGGGAAGAAGTCAGAATAGGTTGATTATCAACTCATTAAGAACGATATGGACAAATCCACACAGCCAGTGGTGGATGCTACTTTTAGGTCATCAAATTTAAAGGTAGAGATCAATCCATTCAAATTACTGCCTGCTCTGTATTGGATGCTGAGAAAAGTCTGCACACTCCAGTTGTATGAGTAAGATTTGCATTTATCAAAAGGAAGAGGTTACATACTGCAGAGAAGGAAGGTTTAAAAGTCAGTGCCATGGCTGACAAATATGTATAACTGAAGAAGTTTACATGTAAACTAGCAGAAGCAACCATCCCTGTCATTTGTCTCCTTGATGCACCTATTAACACTATACAGGGGTTATTGAGATTCAGTTGTTTCTTTGCTGTAATTGATGCTTACTACTATCATCAAACAATTGAGTTTGAATTCATCAGAAAGATAACCAGAGCATGCACAAAAGGCAGCACCCTTATCTTCCGATATTTGGGCATGAACATAAAAATTGTTAAAGCGTATCTCAAAATTCCTGTAGCTGCAATGAGAGAAATAGAGCAATAAGGGATCAGTTACATGCTTTCTAGTCAGCTAGAGAAACACAGTCATCAGAGGGGCCACGATTGCCCTACGCTTTTCCTCAATATGCACTCAACTGATATCTTATTATCTCAGCGAAATAAAACCAGCAAATGGACACGGAGACTGTAATGGGATAAACAAGCAAAACTCTGTGCTAAGTTAATGAAAAAATCAGTCAGCTACAGGAAAATACGCCAGCGATTCTGGAACAAAGTGCAATCACCTCAGTATGTTTAAACATAAAAAGTGGTGCATACAGATCTGCGTGTCAATACAAGAGTTCAAAGGCCAAATCAAAGTGACCCCCTTGCCATCATGGCAGTCGAAAAGGAGTTAATTGTTTGAAAAGCATCCATCACTAAAGTCCCTCACGATAATAAAATTGATTAAATATAAAATGCAATTCTTGATTGAAGGCATCGCATGATCTGCATGGAATTGAATGGTTAAGCAAACAACTCATGACAGCAGTCGCTATACATGTCGTGGCATGTTAGAGTGAAAGTAGTGGCATGAAATCTTCATGAATTGTGGCGTGTAATCTTCAAAGTGCAGGTCACCGGTGGCAACACGATGAGTTTAAAAGCCAGATCAGCAAAAGACAAACCACATAAGTAATTTTTTATTAAAAGCATCTCTATTACTTAAAGCCATGCCTGATAAAAACAATATAATATATATAGTTCATAAATATTGTATGAGTTTATTGAATTAAGTGATAGGTGAATTAAATGTAAAAGATAAAATAAAAATTAAACTCAAGTCAAATACAAGTGTTCACAGCTGGGAAGCTCATGTGCTAAATATGGAACAGCAGATATACTTGACCAATGGATAAAAGAACAAGTGCTCTCAACTTATGAAGGATGACTCATACCTCAAGATTTTAAATTTGAACAGCAGTCAAACTGCTGATTAGTTGCATTTGCATGCCACAAATAATCATTATATACATACAGGGATAAATTATTAGGTTTTTATTCCCTGGTGGTAAAACATTGAACAGAAAGTGACTAGTAGTTGGATCTGGGAAAGCTCACCATGCACTCAAAAGTGCGCTTTGGCTTAGGTCAATTGAGGCCTATAAAATGATATCAAAGACTCATTGTACAGAGGTCAGAATTTCTTGCAGCAGCGCCATTCATTCAATGTTTTTCACTCTTTTTAGACTAGCTATTCTCTATTTGAGCAAAATAATCATTGTACCTGTTTTTAATTTGTCCATCATGGTGCAATCAGCCCTTTGGCAAAACTTTAATAGAGTGATGTGTTTCTTTGAACCTACTACTTGTTGGTATCATGTTTCACTTTTGTTCATTGAATTAATAGTTATTAGCCCTATTTGTTGTGATTACATTTTGATCCTTCAATAGGTATTCTCTCCATTTTTCTTCATCTCTCTCACACTAACCCTGCAGGATCCCTTCAAAGAACTTCAGTATTTAAAGCAATCTTTGTCCTCAAAGCTTTGGCAGAGTGTTTACACGCTGTCCGAAGCAAATTATCTGCTGATTTTTGTGTTTTTTGCAGAGAATCAGGTACAAATCAGTAGCCTGGTACCCAAGGACTCCCCCCGGAGGTTGGCACACACCAGCCCAAACGGAGAGGAGGTTTGCCTGTGACACTTTGGGACATTCTCTTCTTGAATTAGCGCTTTTCATCACTAATTTACCGATCTATTTTGAGGATGAAAAAGTGTGCTAATAAGAACCCAAAGATACAGGAAACATGATATGGTCTCTACAATCTTTTCAATCTACTTCAGCATGCTGTTACAATGGGTGAAGCAAACTTGCAATGGGTGCAATTCCTTGCAGATTCCATCCTTACTTCCCAGTAGAAAAATGAAATTTCAGAAAAATCATTTTGCATCTAGCAATATGACTATTGTTCATTGTCAAATATCTTTTAAATGAAAGAGCTTCTCATTTGTAAGGGGTCTTTGGCTCTTGGATCTGATTAATAGAAAGATTTTTTTGTGGATATTTTCTGGATCTGCTTTGCATCTGATGTTCTTTGATGGTGATTGGAAAGTCTTTTGCTTCCTAGCATTCGGGAAATTGTTATGAGATCTATATTTTTTGGGGATCATTGTCTTGTCTACAGGAGGATGACTTCAGTTTGGGCGTTTTTGCAGGGGGACCTCAACTCGCTTGGATTGTCTTCGTTTTTTATCAGGGAGTTTTCATTAGTGTTGTGGTGACCTATGATTTCTTCTTGCTATTTTTTTGCAGCATATAGCTTTTTTCTCATGTCACAGCAAATCTGATATGGTAGACATTTGTTGCATAGGAGAGAGGGCGCATTGACTTCCTCAGGCAAATACTGGACATAGAACTCGTTTCAATCTTCTCAAATTGATCGGGATGGTGGGGATCATCATCATCAAGGCATCTACAAGCATTTCCAAGTAAGATCTAACAGGTAAGTCTCTTCTCTTTCAGATCTAAATCCATTGTACCTGCTTTTCTTCAATTTTTTAGAAAAAAACTCCAAAATAATAAAAATCCAAAAAATATTTAATCGGGGAACCGCTTGATCTTTGAACAAACCATTTATGGATTTTGTAGATCGGGCCTCCCCCTCACTGAATCATCCTCAACGCTGCCCTAATTGTGACTGGTTTTCCCTAGATCTGACTTTCTGACTGCTTAAACCCCAGCGCCCCACTGATAAATTGACTTTTTCCGAAAAATAATTACATTCCAGAACACCCCCAATGCTGAGCAAGTTCCTGCCAGGTAGCCTTAGATCTGAAAACCTGACTTTCAGCCTCCTAGCCTCCCTCATCAGATTTTGAGTTTTCCAGATCTGATTTTTCTTGAAATTTTCTAACTAGAGTTTGTAGATTGGGCCATCCTGATTTCATTTCCACTCCAACGCTGAGCTGATAGTCTCCTGGTGGCTCTAGATCTGCAGATCTGCCTCTCCAAACCCTAACGCTAGCCCTCCTTCTGCTGATTTCCCTGTAACCTGAATCTTCCGAGCTAAATCCTTTTCTGGGTCCATAGATCAAGGCATATCCCAGGTGGGTTCACTTAAATGCTATGCTGATACTGACTCCATTACCCAAGGCTGAACAAGCACTAATCTCCAAGCATAGCGCTAGCCCCTTTTTTGACCTCTTTCCCCTGAAAGTTGACCTCTCCTTGATAAGTCAGGTAACTTGGCATTTCATATCTTTCACTGAGTTTATCTCTTTGGTACTAGACAGTCCCAACTCTGTCCTTACTCACCCTGTCTCAGTTACATTTCCCAAGACAGTGGTTATCTTCGTCAATTGCTAGTACCTCAACCCTAGATCTAGTATTTTTCCCCATAGGTCACTTTGGATCAACCCTCATATGACTGAAGCCCTCTTCCAAAGCCCAAGTCCATTTACTACTATCATCCATAGATCTAGAGTTTCTGATTACCTTACACCTTACGTACCTCAAGCCATACTTGATCTGATCTGGTGTCTAGGTCTGATCTCTCTTATCGGGAGTAGATCTGGGTCTCCCCCGTTGTTGTCTTGGACTTAGACAACATAAAGTGAAGACTGCCTTGATTGGCGTGACAACCATCCATTTGGGAGTCTAGGCAATGTTGGTTCCACCTCTTTAGTTGCTTGCCCCTCTACCATCCATCCTGGATCCATCTCACATAGGCAACTACAAGGTTGGTGATAACAAGCTTAATTTTATAATGAAAGATGCTTCAAATAAACTGTAAGGGCATACCAAAAATAACAGCTTGTATTGTTGATCAATAAGGAGGAGACATGCATGCCATGCAGGTAGCAGAAGGTGCAAAATGTGTTGTTGCCTTAAGGAGTTTGCCCATGCAAAGATATATGCCCTCCTCTCTGCTTGATCCTTCGTAATTGCTTGAAGAAGATGAATGGGGTGCTACCAATCCACAAATAAGGTAATGGTGGTCATACGAAAGGAATGAGTGCAACATGCAAGACTTTTAAAGGCTGATGATCAAGATACGAATGGCCCTCTAACAATCAATTCGCCCATGCAATATTGACGTCTTTTCCTTTGGTAGATGAATTCACTATGGCTCTGGATGGGCCAAGTTGGTCCCCAAATTCGCTGAATAAGGTACTGTGGTCCCTCTAGAAAGTTTGGTGATGACATGCGGAGGATTTGAGGTCTCCTAGCTTAAGAGCAAATTGATCCTTGACTGATCAATGCGGCCCCCTAGTGAACACGTTTCCATTTTATGCTGCTGGATCTCGGATCTTTGTACTTGGATCTGCTGCTGCTCTCAAAGATGATGAAAGCCTGTGAAGTGTTGCAATAGATCTAGATGATCTATCTCTGAAGTGATTAGGTAAGATAGATTTCGCTACTGAAAACACTTGATAGCTAAGGACTCACACCCTCAACCCCAACTTGCTGTTGCGGCTACTGCTGGTGGTGGTCTTGAAACCAATCTCAAAAGTGAGTAATAATCATGGATGCCTTTTTGGTTCGACTTGTCTTCTTTTATAACATTAGGTTTTGCATGCATGCAACCTAATTGCTCGTTGGCACATGCAAGATGAATAAAGACCTGCATGCTTCGCATGCTTGTTGATATTTGCTCTGATGGCCTTCTTTATTCTACTGATGACATAATAACAGTGAAGTCAAGTTCTTTTCTGCTCCCGGTACTATTAGTCCTCAATCAATTCCCTTTATCATTAATATCCACTCGAACCTATGGGAATTAAATAGGTTAACGGGTGTTTTTGGGTGCTTAGTTGGAAGAGTACATTATAGTCCTCCTCGCCTGAAATTGCTTGTCCTTAAGCAACTGTAAACTGGGATGCCGCAATACCTATTCTCCTTCCCATGTGGCATCTTCAATAGGTAACTCTTTCCATTGTACCGGATATTCACGGATTACCTTGTTTCTAAGCTTTCTTTCTTGAACCTGTAGGACTCTTTCTGGAATTAGCACTAGAAGCCCCTCATCATCTAAAGGAGGTAGCTCAGTAGATGGCGTGATCTGTTGCCCCACAGTTTTCTTAAGACTTGATACATGGAGTACATTGTGGATTTAACTTTCTTTGGGAAGCTCAAGCTCGTAAGCCACCTCCCCAACCTTTCAAATTATTTTGTAAGGGCCATAAAAGCGAGGCTTCAGTTTTTCTGCCCCCTTTTTCTTGACTAAGGACTATCTATAAGGTTGTAGCCGCATGTACACCAGGTCACCTTCCTCAAAACTACGCTCGATCTTGTGCCTGTCTGCATACAACTTTTGCTGGTTCTGTGTTGTCTGTAGATTTTTTTTTTAAGTATTTTGAGAATATCCTGGCTGTCTTGGATCCAATCTTTTGCTTTAGGCTCTCTGCTGCCTCCAAAGACAAAGTCTGCAAAATTTAATGCCTCGTATCTGTACAATGCTTTAAAAGGAGTCATCCCTATAGACATATGGTGTGTAGTATTATAGCAGTATTCTCCAAGATGTAACCATTTGATTCATGTCCTCTGTTTCCTTGCTACATAATTCCTCAAGTATCCGTCGATCCATTTGTTGACTATTTCTGTCTATCCGTCACTCTGAGGGTGATAGCTCATGTTGGTTGCTAGTTCTATCCCCACCAACCTAAAAAGCTCCTGCCAGAATGCGCTAGAGAACTTGTTGTCTCTGTCACTGACTATGGGTTTTTGTAGTCCATGTAATCTAAATACTTCTCTGAAAAATAACTTTGCCACCTGTGACGCTGAGTAGTATGATGGAATGGCAAAGAAATGGGCGAACTTAGTCAGTCTATCCACCACTACATATAAGCAATCTCTTCCTTGTACCTTGGGCAACCTTGTTATGAAATCCATCGAGATTGTCTCCCATTTATGCTCAGGTATGGGTAACAGTTGAAGTAGTGCTGCTGGATAAGTATGTTCTACCTTATTTTGTTGGCAAGTACCGCACTCCCTAACATGTTGCATCACGTCCTCCTTGAGGCCCTTCCAGGAGAACCTCTCTCTAATATGTTTGTAAGTCTTTAAGAAACCCTTATGTCCTAACAGTGGTGAATCATGTGAAGCCTACAAGATCTTTTTCTTTAAGGTGGATTCTAGGACCAAGTAAATCTTATTTTTGTAGTAAATGATATCATCGATCACCCCATATCTACCCATCCAGTAACTCACAAGTGAATTTTTTCTTATAGAATATTGAGCCAAAGGATGAGACTACAAGTCTATAGATATGCTCATGAGAGATGAAGTAGATGGCCGCCTGGATAATGCACCTGCTACCACATTGTCTTTCCTTTCACATATTTAATCTTGAAGTCATAAGCTTGGACCTTGCTGACCCATTTTGGTTGGCGCTCATTTAATTCCTTTTGCTCCAAAAAATACCTAAGGATGTTGTGATATGTCTTAATTTTGAACCTGCTCCCCACCAAATATTGGCTGAATTTTGTCAAGGCATGTAAGATTGCTGGCATTTCTTTATCATAAATGGAATAGTGGCGTTCATAATCTTTAAGCTTTCTACTTTCAAAGGCGATCAGATGATGATTCTGCATCGATACTACTCCAATGCCCTCTCCTCAAGCATCACATTCTAAGACAAATGGCTGAGTGAAATCGGGTAAAGCCAAAACGAGACATGAACTCATGATCTTCTTCATTTTCTCAAATGTCTTTTGTGCCTCATCTGTCGAATTGAATGCCCCTTTTTTGGTAAGATTGGTGAGTGGTGTTGTCAACTGTGAAAACCCTTTAACATATCTTCTGTAATAAGGGAAAAGGCCCAAAAATCCCTTCAATTCTGTCACATTTTCAGTGTAGGCCAATCCAAAATGGCTCTAATTTTTTCCATATGAACCTATACTCCATTGGCGTTTATGCCATGCCCTAGATATAACATCTCTTCATATTGAATTCACATTTTGACATTTTAGCATATAAGGATTGTTCTTCCAGGATCCCTAACACTTCATTTAATTTCTCAAATGCTCTTCCCATGTTTTACTGTATATTAAAATATCATCAAATAACACAAGTAAAAACTTACGCAACTGAGTCTTGAAAGAATGATTCATGCAGGATTGGAAAGTTGTTGGAGCATTTGTAAGTCTGAAAGGCATGACTAGAAACTCATAATGTCCATTGTGGCAATGGAATGTTGTCTTGGCAATGTCTTGATCCTTTACTCGAATCTGATGGGACCCTAATCGGAGGTCAATTTTAGAAAAGTACTTTGCCCCTGCAGCTCATCCATTAACTCATCGATTCTGGGAATGGGGTACTTGTTCTTAATGGTTTTCTTCTTAAAGGCCATGTAATCGATGCACATCTGTAATGTGCCATCCTTCTTTTTCATCAATACCACTGAAGATGCAAATGGGCTAGAACTTGGGTGTATGTAACCCAAATCAAGTAACTCTTTAATTGTCTTTTCTATTTCATCTTTGTACCTTTCTGGATATCTGTAAGGAGTGGTGATAACCACCTGGGTCCCCTCCTCTAGCTCAATGATATGCTCAAGCACTCTGTTGGGTGGTCTACTTACTAGAAGATCTCTGAATACTTTCTCATGCTTCTATAGAAATGCTTGGATGTCCATGGGATGATGTGTGTTGTTATCTGGAGGGTTCTAAAAGGTGAATAAACACTCGGCTTCCCACTCTATGTCTCCCTATCTGATTACTGCCTCCATCCTCTGTGATGATACTGGCTTGGGGGGGTAAGTGTTCATGCCCCTCAAGACTACTTTCTTGCCATCCTGTCCCTAGAACTCCATCTCCATGGTCTGATAACCAGTAGTATACTTCCCTATAGAATAGAGCAATTGAACCCCTAGTACTACATTTGTATTTGCTACATTAACCACATAGCAGTTCCTCACTGCGACATTTAGTTTGGGAATCCAGTGGGTGCAATCCATGATGTTATTACCTGCTACTGCTACTATGAACCCCTTGAACTCCTCTGTCCCGATGCCCTACTTAGCTACCCATGCATCATCTATAAATTTGTGGGTTGCCCCACCATCAATCAACACACCTACCCGATGGCCCTGTATTACTCCTCTGACTCGAAGAGTGTGAAATCTAGGTACTCTCGACAATGTAGCAATAACTATAACCTTGGCTCTCCTGGAGTGACTCCTCCTCTGTTGCTCTAAGCTCCTTTGTTGCTCCCTGCTCAGTCTTCTCCTCATCCTCCCCACTATCTGAATAGACCTCTATATAATGTGCTTTAGCTTTCCCTATGCACCTATGCCTTGGGACCCATGGTTCTTAACAAGTAAAGCACAATTTCTTTCTTTTGAGTTCCTTCCTAGTATCATCATCCATCCAACTCTTTTTCAAGCATTCTTGCTGGAAGAGTTTCTTATCTTTGTCTTTACTTGGGAAATTTGTTCTTTGGAACTGAATCTTGCAAGCCTCTCGTTCTATTGACGGCATCTTGTAAAGTGGATGGTTTGTAGACTTTCACCCACTCATGTAAATGGATGGTTTGTAGACTTTCACCCACTCATGTAAAGGCTTGGTTAAGGCTTCTATAATAACATAACCAATCTGCTCTCTGAAACATCTGTCACCATGACTGCCACCCGCTAAAACTCTGAGATGAAGGTCTCTGCACAACTGGTCTAATTGAGCTAAGCTAGCTCTCTGAAATGTATCTCAAGGTCCCTCTTATCAAAGCACTCCATGAGCCTCTGTGTGAAATCACTGTATGAAGCGATGGTGTTGTGACCTAGTGTCACTAGCCCGTGGTACCACCACTCATGGGCTTCTCCGTCAATATGCAAGGTAGCCAATTTAATGGCATCAACCTCTGTCGTATGGGTTTAGTTGGAAAAAGGTATCCAACTTATGTACCCATATTCTCGCCAAACAGCTGCGAGATCCATCAAAATTGGGGATGGTCAACTTTCCTGCTGTCTTTTGCAATTGGTAGTTCTGATTAAATCGTTTGTTAAAACTTCTCGGCCCGTTCCTGTTAGTTTTTCAACATTAAGCTAGCATTATGTTAGGATCTTTATCGAGAGAATAACAAGTACAACAATCAAACAAAAGAGACAATGAACACAGTGTTTTTCATCGGGGAAACCATAAATGGAGAAAACCCCGCAACTTCCTCAGAGATAGACTCAGCACAAGATGTAAAACCCCAAAACAGTAAGATGCACTCCCGACAACAATAATCTTCTTCTTGTCTAGCCCCAGTGTCTTCTTCTCCTTCCTCAACTATGCGCTACACTTGAGTGTGTGAGTGATGTGTGTTAAATAGAGACCCCAACTCTCTATTTATACTAATCCCGAAATGACTAAAACCCTACTAGGGCCGACCTCTACTAGGAGAGTCTCATAACCCTAGTGCCCCAGAACTGCGGGGAATTTAACTCTTACACAATTGGAGGGTTACCCACTATGACTTGACATGACTTGTTTACATTATTGATTCTCCCGATCGGAACATCGGGGCATGACAACATGACTCAATTACATAATAGATACATCCCGGAATAAACATCGGGTTACAATACATAAGATACATAGATGAATACATTCCGAAGTTACAAATACGTCAACACTCCCTCTTAACTAGGAAGGTATTCTTTTGACACAATTTTCAGCACTGGTCTTCTTCTTTGTATCAACTGGATCATCTCGTCATCTGCATCTCGAGTCTTCTAAGTCTTCAAGTCATCTTCATTCTTCGAATCTGGATCATCATGGGACATCATCACTGGATCTGGATAATCTCTCGATCTGGATCAACATCATTGGATCTGGATCATCATCACTGGACTGGATCTAGATCATCACTCGATCTGGATCTCTCGGAGTCATCATAACTGGATCTGGATCATAGCTCGATCTGGATCTCATCTGGTCATCATCATGTGTGTGCTATCTCGTCATAGGAAGTTCTACAGAGCCAGCCTTCTTTCATGCTGGTTGTAGGCCTAGCCATCAGATAGGTCTTTGCCCAGCACTTACATCTGACCTACTCGCCAGAAAGGCACGCCCAGCACTTACATTTGACCTACTCGTCAGAAAGGCATGCCCAGCACTCACATCTGATCATGTAGTAAACTACAATCACATCAGAAAGGCCCCGCACTCACATCTTTCATGGAAGGAACTAAATCCTCTCACCATGATAGAATGGCCTGCCCTTACATTTGACATGGAAGGAACTGAATCCTCTCACCATGAAAGAATGGCCCGCACTTACATCGGCCATGGAAGGAATTGAATCCTCTCACTATGATGGAATGGCCCGCACTTACATCAGCCATGGAAGGAACAAAATCCTCTCACCATGACGGAATGGCCTGCACTTACATCGGCCATGGAAGGAACTGAATCCTCTCACCATGACGGAACGGCATGCACTCACATCTGACCTAGAAGGAACCAAATCCTCCACCCTCGTCAGAAAGGCCCCCAGTCCCAGACTGAGCTACCTGGTAACTGACCAGGTGCCTCCACTCTCCTGGAGAGCTTCCGGAGAGTGGCAGTTGCCCTTACATCTGTCCTACTCGACAGAATGGCCAGCACTCATATCTAACATGGAAGGAACTGAATCCTCTCACCATGACAGAATGGCTCAGCCCTTACATCTGACCTGCTCGTCAGAATGGCTTTGGATCTTAGCACTCATATCTGATATGGAAGGAACTGAATCCTCTCACCATGACAGAATGGCTCAGCCCTTACATCTGACCTGCTCGTCAGAATGGCTTTGGGACTCATCACTTTCCCTTGGAGGAAACCTCGATCTAGAGAACCCCAAGCTTCTCCCTGAAGTACTCGAACTTCACTCTGGCCAATGGCTTCGTCAACACATTAGCTATTTGTTCCTCCGTCACAACATACTGGAGCTTCACTGCTCCCCTCTGCACCATATCCCTGATATAGTGATACTTGATCTCGATGTGCTTCAACTTGTCATGGAACACTGGATTCTCTGACAACTTCACGCAACTCTGGTTGTCACAGTGTATACAAGTAGCATCCATCTGGAGATCAAATAAATCAGACAGTAGCTTCCTCAGCCATACTACCTCACAACTAGCTGAACAAGCTGCGACATACTCTGCTTTAGCTGTACTCAGTGCCACACAGAATTGCTTCCTGCTAAACCAAGAGATCACACCTGATCCTATACTGAAGCAACACCCTGAAGTGCTCTTCCTATCGATGGCACTGCCTGCCCAATCTGAATCAACATAACCCTCTAGGTTAATCTTTTGATTCGCATCATACTTGAGCCCATAATCAACTGTACCCCTCAGGTACCTCAGAATATGCTTTGCAGCAATCAAGTGAACATTTCTCGGATCTGTCAGGAACTGGCTCAAGGTGTTCACAGCAAAGCAAATGTCTGGTCTCATGTTCGTCAAGTACATCAATGACCCAATCATCTGACGATACATTGTAGCATCAACCGACTCTGATGAAGCATCGCTCAATAGCTTCAGGTTCGATGCCATAGGTGTGGCCATAGTCTTGCAGTCCATCATCCCAAACCTCTTCAGGATCTCTACTGCATACTTTCCTTGTCCAAGGAAGATTCCATCCGCACTCTGCCACATCTCCATACCTAGAAAGTAATGCATCATACCCAAGTCCTTCATCTCAAACTCGGCAGCAAGCTTTCTCTTCGTATCAGTAATCAACCCATACAAACCTGTCACGAACAGATCATCTACATATAGTAGAAGCATCACTAGGTTGCCATCTTCAACCTTGTAGTAAAGGTTGGAATCTGCTTTACTCTTGGTAAAGCCCAAACTGGATAGAAAGCTATCATTTCTGCCGTACCATGTCCTAGGTGCCTGTTTCAAACCGTACAGTAATTTCTTCAATCTGCATACATGAGACTCCCTGTCATGTGTCTCAAAACCGAGTGGTTGTTCTACATACACTTCCTCTTCCACTACACCATTCAAGAAAGCAGTCTTGACATCCATCTGGTGTATCTTCCATTTCATCACTGCAGCCAGAGCAAGTACTAATCTGATGGAAGTGTATCTGACTACAGGTGCAAAGGTTTCTTCATAGTCTATTCCCTCTTTCTGAGAGAAACCTCGAGCTACAAATCTTGCATTGTATTTTTCAATGCTACCGTCTGCAGCATGTTTGATCTTGTAGATCCATTTGGAAGTTACAACTGACTTCCCGTCTGGTCTTGCGACAACATCCCAAACATCATTCTTCATGATCGATTGGTACTCTTCGATCATAACATCCTTCCATTCTTTTCGTTCTGCCACTTCTTCATAACTGGAAGGTTCTTTATCAATGAAATCACATAGTAAAGCTACATACCCGGAACAAGATCTGGTCCTCTTTCTTTCTCTGTGATTCTCTTTTGAAGCCCCATATCTTTTCGCACCTTGGATAAGTTCTCGTACCCAAGCAGGTTTCCTCTTATGAAGATTCTTCTCCAGAGGTGGATCTACAGGTCTTTGTGGTTCTTCAAATTCTCGATCTTCTTCTCGAGTTTCTTCATTCAAGGTTGTATCATGAATTCTGGGTGCTTCTGCTTCTTCGGGTTCTTCAATAGGTCTCTTTCTGGATTTGTTGTAAGCCGTGTCTTCATCAAATGTCACATCGCTACTGATGTCAATCTTCTTGTATCCTGGGAAATATATTCTGTAAGCCTTCGAGCTTTCAGAGTATCCTACAAATATACCCTTCTTTCCTTAAGGATCTAGTTTAGTCCTCTTCTCTTTTGGAATGTGGATGTACACAGGACAGCCGAATATTCTGAGATGGCTGACTTCTGGTTTCTTGCTGGAGAAGACTTCTTCAGGAGTCTTGTTCTCGAGTACTCTATGTGGAGTACGGTTCTGTACATACACCGCTGTTCTGGCAGCTTCCGCCCAAAGATGTATAGGAAGGCCTTGATCATGAAACATTGCTTTTGCAACTTCCATGATAGTTTTGTTCTTCCATTTCGCAATCCCATTCTGTTGTGGATTGTAAGGAGTTGACAACTCTCTCTTAATCTTTGATTCTTTGCATAGCTCTTTGAATTCATTTGAATTGAATTCTCCGCCATTATCTGATCGAATGGTCTTGATCTTCTTTTCAGTATGGTTCTCGATCAAGGCTTTGAATTCTTTGAACTTACTGAATACTTTGTCTTTGTTCTTCATGAAGTAAACCCATGTCTTCCTAGAAAAGTCATCAATAAAAGAAACATAATATGCATACCCGCTTAGAGAGTTTGATGACATAGGACCGCATACAACGGAGTGGATGATTTCCAAGATTCCTTTTGCTTTGCTTTCACTGCTTGGAAATGTCTTCTTTGTATTCTTTCCTTTCGCACATCCTTTGCAGACCCCATCATGTTTTGCTTGGATTTCTGGAAGACCTTCGACATCTTTGCTTGCAATAGATAGTGCTCTGTAATGCACATGTGTAAGCCTTCTATGCCAAAGTTCACTTGGCTCTACTGTGTCATGGACCAAGGCTTGTTCTGGATGGCCCTTCAATTTGTACAATCCTCCTTCTTGTTCTCCAATCACTACCGCATCATCAATAGTCTTTCCTTTTGGCCACATGATGACTTGACCATCTATGAATGCTACCCGCATTCCTTTTGCATCTAATGCTGATATGGAGAGAAGGTTCTTCTTGAGTCCTGACACAAACAATGCTTCTTTCATTGTTAGAGATTTTCCAGAGTCTAACTTGTATGAAGATTCCCCACTACCTTTTATTGGATATTGGTAGTCATCTCCTAGCTTTACCTTGTGAGGTGATTCATGTTCTGACAGTCTCACAAAGGATTCCTTGAATCCGGTCATATGTTTGGAAGCCCCACTGTCTATAAGCCAATCATCACTACCATGAGTAATGTTACCTGTGAGAGCTGATATCAGAACGTATTCATCCTCGCTTGAAGAATCTTCACTTTCTTATCTGGATCTCTTCCTGGATGGTTCATCATCCTCTGCAGCATGAGCATGATGTCTTCTTTTGTTGCTCTTCTTTACTATCTTCTGTTTGTTAGGACAATTCCTTGCATAGTGTCCTGCTTCATTACAAGTATAGCATATGATCCTAGATACATCTCTTCTAGTGTTATCTTTGTGAGAGTGCTTACCTCTAGAACTATGAGGTCTTCTTTTGCTTGACTTGGAGTGTACTGTGAGAGCTTGGTCTTCACTTCCCATCTTCTCTTCTCGAGCTGCTATCCAAGCTTCTTCTTGAGAGCACTCTTCCCATAGTCTGCTAAACTTGACTAACTTCTTTCTAGCACAGATTCCTTGGATGAAAGAATCCCATGACCTAGGGAGGCCATTCAAGGTAGTCATCACAATCTCTGCATTTTCCACTTCTTCATCAACTGCTTCTAGTTGCTCTTTGATCTGAGAAACTCTTGTGAAGTAAGACTGGATTGCTTTTGCATTCTAAATCTTCACATTCTTCAGTTGGTTTCTCGGGGTCATCTTCCGGTTTATGTTCTTTCCTTCAAACAATTTGGTTAGGGCATCGAACATAGCTTTAGGTGTCTTGAGAGAGGACACCTGTGGGATAAGGTGATCCTTGATAGAATTAGCAACGATCCTCTTTGCCATAACCATCTTCTTCTTATGTATGGCCTTTGCCTCATCTCCCTCTAGAACTGGAACCTCCTCATGGATGTAAGAGTCAAACTCATTTTCTTCCAGGACCAAGGAGATCATATACTTCCAGGCTCGGAAGTTATCAGCGCCCTCAAGCTTTTCATCAAGCTTGGTATGATGAGACATCTTAACTGAGAACCTCAAATGGAAATACAAAAGATTTTAGATCTTACCAGGTTCAAGATGTCGGAACTAAAACTTGAGTTGAAATCCTGTAGAGTTGGTTTAGGAGCAAATTAGTGTTTTGCTTTTCCGGAGTTCTGTCCACCCAAATGCCTTGAAATTTGTCTCTAACTTCGATTTTTGGGGAGGAGATCAATCCAGGCCTGGGCTCACTGAAAAATTCCTCTTTTGTGAAAAGCCCTAATTTCCGACAGCAGTGACAGGTCCAAAACTGAAAAACCTCAGAATTGGATTCTGCTTCAACAGAAAGATGCGACCTAAGGAGGAGAGTTATTCCACCTTACTTTTGCTGAAAATCTGTGGAGGAAGATCCACAAACTAGGAAGCCCTAGTTCCCGCAGCTGCACAGTGTCTTCTTCTCAGGTTAGCTCTGATACCATGTTAGTTTTTCAACATTAAGCTAGCATTATGTTAGGATCTTTACTGAGAGAATAACAAGTATAGCAATCAAACACAAGAGACAATGAACACAGTGTTTTTCATCGGGGAAACCATAAATGGAGAAAACCCCGCAACTTCCTCAGAGATAGAATCAGCACAAGATGTAAAACCCCAAAACAGTAAGATGCACTCCCGACAGCAGTAATCTTCTTCTTGTCTAGCCCCAGTGTCTTCTCCTTCCTCAACTATGCGCTACACTTGAGTGTGTGAGTGATGTGTGTTAAATAGAGACCCCAACTCTCTATTTATACTAATCCCGACATGACTAAAACCCTACTAGGGCCAACCTCTACTAGGAGAGTCTAATAACCCTGGTGCCCCGGAACTGCGGGGACTTTAACCCTTACACAATCGGAGGGTTACCCACTATGACTTGACATGACTTGTTTACATTATTGATTCTCCCAATCGGAACATCGGGGCATGACAACATGACTCAATTACATAATAGATACATCCCGGAATAAACATCGGGTTACAATACATAAGATACATAGATGAATACATTCCAAAGTTACAAATACATCAACAGTTCCTGCTTTTCATATTGCAAAAGTTGAAGAATGACATAGCTGAATGAAAGTCATCTCCCAAATCCCTGTACTCTTGTAAATATGCCCCAAATGGTTCACTTGGTTCAACTAGTATAATCGGTCCTACGGTGGGATTTTTCAAAAATTGAGGCATGGTAGGTCTAGAAGGCTAGTTGTATATATGAGTGTTCAATATATTAGTATATTCTCTCCCACTGTTGCTGGTGGATACCTTGTCTCCCAATGGGACATGTATCTTGTTCTGGTCTTGCTCTGGTTTAATAACCAACTTGTTTATAGCCTATAACATCTCTTTTTTCCCTTGGCCAAGTCATTCAAAGCACTAACGAGACTCTGGAATGCCATTCTATCTTCGTCTTCCCTTGTCCCCTTGCCTCTGTCAAAGTGTGTATCTATGTCTTCCAATTTAATTTCTTCTAGCTCAGGATCCTTTGTGTACCTTCCCTTTCTTCTTCTATATGTCACAAAAGTAGTGTCTTCTAGATTTATCTAATGTTCATGTTCAAGCTCACAGATGGCGAGGAACATGCTCTGACACCACTGTAATATCCCAAACTGATATTTTGTGTTGTTGAACTTATATGGTAGAGGTTTTTGTTGATTGGTTCAACGTTATATGATATTTATCCTTTAAGAATTAAATTGCATGCAATCCTAGATAGTGTGCTAACCCCTGATATGACAAAAGCTTAATTTTATAATGAAAGATGCTTCAAATAAATTGTAAGGGCATACCTAAAATAATAGATTGTATTGTTGATCAATAAGGAGGAGACATGCATGCCATGCAGGTAGCAGAAGGTGCAAAACGAGTCGTTGCCTCAAGGAGTTCACTCATGCAAATATATTCTCCCTCCTCTCTGCTTGATCCTTCATAATTACTTGAAGAAGATGAATGGGGTGCTACAAATCCACAAATAAGGTAATGGTGGTCCTCCAAAAGGATTGAGAGCAACATGCAAGACTTTCGATGGTTGATGATCAAGATACAAATGGCCCTCTGATACTCAATTCGTTGATGCAATATTGACGTCTTCTCCTTTCGTAGATGATTTGCTATGGCTCTAAATCGACTAGGTTGGTCCCCAAATTCCCCAGATAAGGTAATATGAACCCTCTGGAAAGTTTGGTGATGACATGCAGAGGATCTGAGGTCTCCAAGCTCAATAGCAAATTGATCATTGACTGATCAATGCGCCCCCCAATGAACACGTTTCATTTTTATGCTGTTGGATCTTGCATCTTTGTACTTGGATTTGTTGTTGCTCTCAAAGATGATGAAAGACTGTAAAGTGTTGTGATAGATCTGGATGATCTATCTTTGAAGTGATTAGGGCAAATAGATTTCACTACTGAAAACACTCGATAGCTAAGGACTCATGCCCTCAACCCCAACTTCTTGTTGCAGCTGCAACAACATTGATTGATCAATGCGCCCCCCAATGAACACGTTTCATTTTTATGCTGTTGGATCTTGGATCTTTGTACTTGGATCTGTTGTTGCTCTCAAAGATGATGAAAGACTGTGAAGTGTTGTGATAGATCTGGATGATCTATCTTTGAAGTGATTAGGGCAAATAGATTTTGCTACCAAAAACACTTGATAGCTAAGGACTCACGCCCTCAACCCCAACTTGTTGTTGCAGCTGCTGCTACTGCTGCTCTCAAAACCAATCTCAAAAGTGAATAATAATCATGGATGCCTTTTTGGTTCAAGTTGTTTTCTTTTATAACATTAGGTTTTGCATGAATTAACTTTTCGTGCATGCAACCTAATTGCATGTTGGCACATTCAAGATGAATTAAGGCCCGCATGCTTCGCATGCTTGTTGATATCCGCTCCGATGGCCTTCTTTATTCTACTGATGACATAATAACACTGAAATGATGTTCTTTTCTACTGCCAGTACTATTAGTCCTCAGTCAATTCCCTTTTTCATTAATACTCGCTCGAGCCTATGGGAATTAAATAGGTTAACGAGTGCTTTTGGGTGCTTAATTGGAAGAGGACATTACAACAATGTTCCTTGCTCATAATGTCTTTTCTTCAAAAACTGAATCAATCCCTTCTGCCTTCTTCGGCATTTGCTTCCTCTAGTTTAAGTTAAAACTTCTTTCTTTTGCTTCATAATTTGTGATAGTCTCCCCTTCCTTGTACATATAAAAATTTATATGGGTAATATGCCATACTCCTTTTGCAACTCAAGCTTGTATCTATTTTCTTAGATTCTTCAAATTCTGCATAATCCAATCTTCTTCATATTCAAATGGTTGTATGTATCCTTAGGATAGCACTCCTTTCTGAAGTGTATCATCACTTGATCTATGTCTTCAAATGATTTATATCTCCTATGTGCTCCTTATACTTCATGCTATTCTCCTACAAACTTTATTGGACCTATGCATACACCCGCTCCATTTGCTCTCCAAAAGCTTCCATGTTGTTGCTTCTCTTTATGAAAATTGGGAAGTCAACTAAGTTTGCAATTCATATTGACTTTCTCTCATTCATTATCTTGAATAGTGAGAATCTTGTTGACCTATTCCCAACATTGTTATAGGAAAACATTTCCTACACTAAAACAGGATCCCATTGTTTTGGCTTATCTCTAGTTAAATATCTCAAAAGAATCCCAAACTTTGGTTCACAACCTTCATTTGTATGTTAGACTAAGGGTGATATGTTGAAACATTGCATCTTCATTCCCATCTTTCTCCACAACATCCTCCAAAGACACAAAAGAGCAGGGATCCTATTTGAGGTGACTGTCTTTGATAATCTATGAATTCCTGCAATCTCCTTGAAGAATAGCTTTGCATAGTAAGTCACATCACAAGTCGTGGCATCTTCAAAAACCAATCACCACAACAAACATTGCATCATATCTGTGTTGTGCTCTTAGCATCCCAAGTACAAATCCATCACAATATCTTCCCAAGCCATATTTAATATGGACAATGGTGTACGAAATCATGTGCTTTGACTCACTCCTTTTGCTATTTGATGAATTCTGCATTGCTCCATAAAAATGCTAACCTCCTTCATAGATGGTCAATGATAACTTTTCTACGTCAAAGCCTATGTATTGTCATGCCTATAATGTCCTAATCAATGTTTCACCAAGTTTCCAGGACAAGGTGACACAAGAATAAGGAAACACGTCTAGGGGACATGTTGAGACACCCACCAAAGTTTAGGAACCATCAAGGTCCCCGACATAGGAGACCCCATCCAAAATCCTAAAAATGTAAAATTCTAAATATATGAAAAAACAATGACAAGTCATAAACATTAACAACGAAAGCATGAAATTATATTTACATTTTCCAAATGCTTTTGATTTATTTTGAGTCATCTTATTTTCTTCTGACTTATTAAAAATTGTGTCATCGTGCTTTCAAGCATTCTATGACAAAAGCACATATATCGTTGAACTATCTGTTGAACTTCCTATAAAAAATAGTAATGCCATTAAAACTTTCGACCTTTACAACATTGCATAGTGTGGGCCAATCCAAAACCACCTCCACTTTCTAGAGATTCGTGTTTTCGGACACAATGAAACCAAGGCACACCAATTCCTCCTTGAAGACCTCACACTTCTTCAAGTTTGTGTAGTTCATCCTTCCTTAATGATTCAAACACCAACTTTAAATGTTGTAAATGTTCTTATTTGCTCACACTGAAGATCAAAATATCATAAACTAAATAACTATAAACTTACTGATATTGAGCATCATGGTTCAACTTTTATCATCAACCACATGAAGGTATCGAGTGCATTGCTCAGTGCAAATGGCATAACCAACCACTCATACAATCCATCCTTGGTCTTGAATGCATCCTTCTAGTCATCTCCTCATTCCATCTAGCAATATTTGTTCTTCAAGGCTACCTTTGAAAATTATATTGCACCATTCAAATTGTCCATCAATTCATCCATTCACAACAATGGAAACATGTACCTAATTTCATCTTATCCAATGTAGAGAGTTCAAACACATCCCTCCACAATCCATCCTTCTTCAAAGTGATCAACACTAGAACAACACATGGGTTCATACACTCCCTAATCAAACTTTTCAATAATAACTCCATGTCATGTCTATTCAACAACATGCTCTCCATCATAATCATTTTATGCTCTACTCGATTATGAAAACTTGCACCTAGAACCAAATCTATATCATGCACTATCCTCCTCTTTGGTGGTAATCCAATTGGCAAATTAATGTGTTATCTCATTACCCTTCCAATAGTGCTTCTTTACTTTAATGGATGCCCCCATCTTGTCGCAATATGTTATTTTCATTGGCAATAAAGCATAGCATTCCTTTGACTTCTTCACTACGCTCAAAATTATTTTTGTTGATAGTAGCAACACTTCTTGGTTCTTTATCCTTCACAGGCAACAACTCAAAGTTCCATCCATCCTTTGAGATGGTGTAGGTATTGTACAGTGTTGCTAAAACACTACCATGGTGTCCTCAACATTAAGTGGGAACTGTCCATAGGTATAAACATCATGCAATATCTCATCTTGGCATACCTATATTAAATGTCACCATACACTAATATAGTCCTAGGGGTCCTATAGCTCCCCCTCCATGGAATTGAAGGTGTCCTCAACATTACTATCTAGGAACAAGTATTGGTATACATGTCTCATTTCCTCAACTAATTCCTGAGTATCATGTCTCATTTCCTCAACCAATTCCCAAGTATCATCATCCTTCCAATCAAGAAGGAAGAATCACTCTCTTAATCAAGAACATAAGTATAAAAAAACTCTCATTTAGACTATGTCACAATCATTTCTCAATTCTTCAACCACAATTACTTTGTATTTAGTGGGAAATCAACAACCAAATATACTTATCCTACTCACTATATATATATATATATATATATATAGCAACCATTACCTTCCACAAGGACAAATTGAATAGTCTTTATTAATCATCCACAAGAAATCATCTTTCCCACAATGAAGAGGTTGACAATCTTTCCAATTTCCTCAATGACTAGCAATTGCTACTTAGGATTATGCCTTCCTTTTCCAATAGCAATCTTCCTTGAATTATGTCGAAGGTTTGATCATTATTAACATCATAATGTAGTATCATTTCTTCTATCTCAAGCTCTAGTTTCAAGTACTCTTGCCAAAAAAAAATCTCATTGATAATGATCAAACTTCCTAACACCAATCCTTACCATTCATCAATTTTGCATAACATAAAGACAAGTTTTCATGTCAACACTACTTTTCCAAAGTAAAAAATTACAACTCTTAATCTTCAGTTCATCCAACCTACTCATGTTGACCAACTTCCACAGCTTGTCTATCCAGTAACTTTAACTTAACACTTATAATGTCTCGTTCCTTTACTAGCATCAAAGTTCTTCATAACTTTTAACTTCACATTGACAGTGTACCCCCATCCTTAGTCTTCTTCAACCTCATCCCCTAGGGATTCACTTTGTCTCTATTTTTAGTTAGTTGTCCCAATCATGCCCCTTCTAGGTTAAACTACCACATACATATCACAGATCAACCCTTTTGAGAGATCATAATCTTGTGTCATACCAATTCTCAAATTTTCCTTATTAGTCAAGCCCTCATCTAAGTTATCACTTCACTATCAAGAATAATTTTTGCCCACTCACCTCACTTACTTGTCAAGGTCCAATACCTCACCATTAGGTCAATTCCTTCTCCCCAACAAAGCACCAATTCATTACTCACAAAGATGATCTCCATTATTATTGCCACCTTGCATTGATTTGACACCATGACCCCATAACGTTTTTGGAACCAAAATAACATATACAATTATGGGTGCTTCTACCATGCTAATTCAACTGCACTACCATTTCCACCATGACAATATTCTCTTTGATACCTCAATCAATAATAACTTTGCAAAACTTACATCTAGCCTTGCACTTTGTTTTGAAGATGTTCTCCCTCAACGATTGATCTTCCTCAAGAGCATTTTGTTGCTTTGTTGGCACGAACATACATATGTACATCATCAAATCCTCACCTTATTCTAGTGTTACAGTTGTTGCTCTTTCATATCAACTCTTTCCCTATGCCAACATGGTCCTTTATTAATTAGTGCACACATTTTCTCTAGTTGGACACTCAAATGACTCATATCCTTATGTTCCACATTCATAAAAATAAACATATCGCCTAAAATCACCATATCCTCATCCTCAAAGTATCTGAGACATCTACCCCTACCTTATTTATCACAAAATTCTCCTTTGATTTCTTTGCCTTCTTCTCATCCACCTGTGTGAAATTACACCCTCTACTTTTGCAAGCAACACCTTGTCCTCAACCAAAATCCTTTCTACTGGCATTCCACACTAATTTCTTAGTTACCTTTAGCAATAACTAATATGCCTTCTCTAACAAAGGCAACTTATGTAACCTTATCTCATATTGGATCACAAAGCAAAGTGCACTCACATATCTTGAGACTTGGTCATCATCATCCTCATGTCCAACTTGAATTGATATCTTGTAGAATTCTTGTGTACTCTTGTACACTACTCCTTCTCTAGGTTATGTAATTGAATTAACAACATTTGTTTGTAACCAAAAGCAAGAAATTCTCTTGCAATTTTGTGAACATCTTTCTCCAGCTCCTTGTCTTCTCCTTACACTTTCAAATTCACTCATGTTGCACAAAACCCCACCAAAATGACAACATGTCCCTTCACCTTCATAATGGTGAATTTCGTTCTTTAAGATTTCTCCAACCTTTCAGACTTAAAATATTTTCCCAAGTCATTGAGACAAACTAGCAACTTCTATTTTCAAGATTCCATGATAGCAAGGAACTTCAATCTTTGTTGGTTTTACTTTCGAACAAGCTCACAAATTGCCCTACAAGACCGCCTTCTTCTATTTCCTCCTCTCCTTCTCGTTCCAAGTCACTCTCTTTGTCTTCTATAGTTTGTTACCAACTCCTCAATGCTTCTCCTTAGTTGTAAATAGCAATGCATTAATAACATAAGTAGCTGAAATTCAAATCCGGAAATTGCAAAAGATATGGACTGCTAGAAATTTCATATATAAGCTCAAGATGAAGTACATGTACATAACATAGCATTCTCTCAAAGCTAGTACAAAAAGTCCAACTATCCAAAAATCCAAAAATCCCTAGCTAGGGCAAATCATCAAACTCTAACTCAACCAAGAAGATACAAGTGCAAGAATCTTTCCAACATAACCTCCAAGGCAAGATATCCTCTTCTCTTCTTCTTCACAAATCCACCCTAGTGTTTTCTCTCAATACCTTAATCTCCAATTTCCAAGGGACAAACCCAACCCTAGAACATCAAGAAGCTCCAAGATACTTCAAGAGGACCAAGGAACCCTAGCGTCGAGAGAGAGAGCAAATACAAAAGTGAAGATCCAAGAGAGAGAGAAGAGTGAACATCCCAATGTCTTCTCTATAAGAGCAAACCCTAGTCACAAGAGCAAACTCCAAATCAGGATGTCCCTTCTAAACTTCATAACTCCACCTAGGGTTCAAAAGGAAACCCTAGTGACTTCTTCTAAGAATCTAAGTACAAAGAAAAGCATACAAATAATTATATGAATGAAAAGACTCTCCTTCCTCTATTTATATGTGAGGCAAGGGAAGCCAACAATACTATGTGGGCACAAGCCCTTACAAGCAACCCACATGAGCCTTGTAGACCAACAAGTGAGGCACCCACTCTAAAGTACATGTGTCATACTCCAAAGTGATGTCGTACACAATAAGGGCTCCAAGATGATGTAGCTACACAAGTTAAGTCCACATGCCTCTATCACAAGCCTCCATGGGCTCCATCAATCCTCCTAAACAATGTGCTCCACTTGGTCAACTACCCCCTGCAAGAACATTATCGAAACCCAAGTTATCTCCAATTCTCTGAACAAGAATCCGAGTTGTTGTTAAAGATAATGCAACTACAAGAACCATTCTCTAGGAGGATGGCACCCTAGTCAGTTAACTAGGGTTCCTAATCAGTTAACCAGGCAGTGTAAGTCCCTAGCAGGTATCTAGGGCCCCTAACAGTTATCTAGGGATCTTGGTCTAAGACCATGCAGTATGTGCCATGGAAAAAGTCCCTAGCTGATCACTAAGGCCTCCTAGTTAGTTACACCAGAGAGATTATTAGTCTGGGACCAAGCAATGCATAACCTAGCAGATATCTAGGGTACTTGGTTGGGACAAAGTAAGATAAGCCCCTAGTAGTTATCTAGGGCCCCTAGATGATCCCTAGGGAACCTAGTCAGTTAACCATGTGGATCTTGGTCAATTAACCAAGATAATGACATGTGATGTCCTCTCCTAGGTCTTCGAGATGGTTGAGCTAGGTTGTTTCATTAAGGGACTAGCCACACCTTGATGGAGTCACTAGCATTTGACCTTAGGAGCAATCAAGAGGACTAGAGGATCGCACCATCCAGTGTGAACCTTCCTTATATGGTGATGATGAACTTCAAGTTATTGCATGGGTCATATGTGGACCATATACCTTGAGAGAGAGGGTTTAGGGGTCGTTGCTCCTTTTGTTTAGCCCTGTGTTGAACCTTGGCCACTCCCTCCTTTGTTATCATTATGGTTAACCTTTTGTTGATTTGTGGTTAGAAGGGTTGTTTTCCCCACCTTGAAGCCCTCTTGTTGACTTATGGTTAGTCTTGTATTGGCTTAGTCTTGTGTTGACACCTCCTTGGTTATGTGAAAGCACCCCCCCTTTGAGTGTGGTAACCTAACCCTTTGTCATGTCCTTGAGACCCTCTCCTAAGGCGTCTTAACATTAAATGATATTTTATATGTGGAAGCTTTCCTAAAAGCTTGACATCTTGACCTTATTGGTTAACCCTAACCTCAATGACCAAATACAAGGTGGAACCTTCTAGGGGTCATTAAGAGGCTATAAATAAAAGCCTAGCCTTCATTGTAAATGCATCTTGAAGAGGTAACTCAACTCTAAAATTTTACATGTCTGATCTAGAGTTTTCAGCACTTGTCTTGGGTGACGTCTAAGGTTTCAAGGCAATTTATGCTTGGGTGTTCACTTGTTTTGGGCTCTCCTTCACACGGCGCAATTATTTATGAGGGTTATAACAATTGACTTTTCCTCCCTCCTTCCACACGTGTGAACCATGATTTTGTTGTGGCTATCGTCTACTATTTGAAAACTATCTAGTGGTTGTGTATGTCGATTAAGGACTATTTTAGGGCTAAGGTTTTGGTCCCTTTGCCTAGCATTTACTTGTTGAGGTTGCTACCCACTGTTTAGGCTTGTCATGTGACAGTCGCTTGGTGGTTAAGGCTTGATTTGGGGTTATGTTGATTTGTTGGAGTTGTCGCTCTCTGGTGAGGTCCGATCTAGGGTTGCCATTCACTGTTTTAGGGTTGTTATCCATTGTTTTGGCTTTCTGGGGGTTGTCGCTGCTTGTTGAGGGTTGTCTTGGGGTTGTCGTACACTATAGAGGTTCCCTTGAAGGTTGTCATTCACTCTAGGGTCTGTTATGAAGGTGTTGTGAGTTGTTGGGGTCTATTTGTGGTTGCAGCTGAGGTCTGTTGTGAGGCTCCAGTGTGTTGGTTGAGGTCTAATATGGGGATGCATTGTATACCCTACCCTAGCATTGACTAGATGAGTGCTTGCTTGGACTTGCAGCACTTGTTGACTACCTCTGTTGATGATTTTGGGTTGTCCTTAACTACGCCATACCTTCTTTAAGCTTCTACACCTTCTGTTGTACCTTACTAACCCTATCCTTCAACATTTTGATTCTCTCTTAGGTATGCTCATATCATCAAGAGGGTTAGTTTTGCTCCTGTTATCGACTTGCCTATGAGAGGCAAGATTTGATCTAAAAGTTAACTCTGAGTATAAGGAAGGTTCTCACACTCAAGTAGGTTATCAGATCTGAATTTAAATTGTTCATTGACTGGATTTTTTCTTTTATCGTTGTCTTGTAAATTGTAATTTTACTTCAGTATCAATTTTTGTAATTTAAATTAAATTACAATTTCTTATTCTTTTGTTAAAAAGCCCTAATTTTAACAGTTGCCACATGCCATCTAGGGATTGAAGCCTTCCTCTATGATGCAAAATGATCCTTGTCCCAAGTGAATGATCTCCAAGCAAGTGGTTCCTACATGTGGCCATCTTGAAGGGCATCCACCAATCAAGCAAGAGAACTCCAACACCCAAGGGAAGAACACCAAAGCAACACCATCCTAAGGTCAAGCATCCATTAAGAAAGCAATCTCAACTGTGCATATCCATCACAGAACATCTCTTATGCTACAAATTAAAATCCATCTTGGACCATTTGAGTGTTGATCATACACCATGTACACCAAATCTCGCGAAGTACCCCAAACATCTTGTAAACACTTTCGAAATAATCCAAAACTCTAGCACTCACTCTTTACGAGAAAAGTGTTGACATCAACACTCATAGACTTCTTCTGGAACTTTACCAAATCTATTGTCGAAAAATCAGTATTGGTTGTAGTCTCAAAATCAACCATTGTCATCTACAACATGATTGTCGAACATGCTATCACAGCATCTTGATCATCCAAAGAATGAAGACCATATGTGAAAATGAAGGAATATCTCCCTAGAGCAACATCAACCTACCAAACTCCATCATCCTATAAGTTAGCATCATATGCCAACTTCAACGGACACCGCATCATGAGCTCTCCGAGACATCCTGCAAGGACAATCACATCTCCATACAAGAACAAGACAATCTCAAAATACAAGGCTCATGGTCAATTCATCAAACTATGCAAGGTCATCATCAACTTGTCTACATGAGAATCTCTCTCATGCACGTCAAATCCTTTGGCAACTGATCCAGCTTAAATTAGGTCACGTCCCTCATCTCGAGAGAATCCTAAAGTAAAAGTAACATCAAGGGAAACTCCCTTTGACTAAGAGAATCCAAAAGACTCCATCTCAACAACATCTGCCATCGAGGCATCACACCTCTTATCCAATGAACAACTAGAAGTCTTATGGATGGAAGAAACTAATGTACTATAGCTAGTATATCTCTTAGGAGGTACACTCACTCCCAAATGCTCCAGAGCATCTAAATCTGGAACAACACTCCACATTCTCCTTGATCACTAAAGGGAAATCCTACGAATTGAAAGATCTCACATTGTCATCAACATGACATGCAATCAGAGTATCTATGATCAAAGTTGTACTTGGCTCTATGACCTCTTGTAATGCAAGTTGTAATATCTAAGTGAGCCATCTAGACCTCCTGCAATCTAGATTATATGTGAGAGCACATCCACACTCAATCTCACCTCAAATCTCTGTAAATACAACTCATCTTGAATCTCAAATATGACTCATCTCAAGTCTCTAAATTAGTGTTTGGAATGACAACCTCTACATTCTCCTCAAACACTGAAGAAGAAGCATGTGAACTAGAAGACCTCTCATCCTCATCAAATATCACATCTCTACTCACCACAATCTCCCATTGTATCGAAATCTCAATATTGTATGTTGTAGAGATATGACAATATCCACTGTATGTAATCACAACAACTCAAATCCTTGAATCCATCATAGGTTTTGAACCTATCTCCATGCCCTCCCACCATCCATGCTCTACAAGTGACTCCTTAAAACTAGAAGGGTCATCTAGCCTCCAATTGAAATGTACAAGTGCCACTAGATCAACAAGTAAACTGTAAAGACCACCCTCTCTCTGTAATGTTCCATTTTTTATAAAAGGGAATAACTGAGGACTAACAGCACTAGGGGCAGAGAGGTACATCAATTCAATATTATCAAGTCATCAATGTAGAAAGAAGGCCATCAGAGTTCGTATTCTAAAGCATGTGGAGCATGTAGGCCTTGTTTAGTTAGTATTAAAGTCAACATCAAATTAGAATTGCATGCATGCAAAAGTGAAGCATAAACCCTANAGGAAGATCTATTTAAGAAGGGTTATGGGACTAAAGGAGACATCTATTGTTATTGTTGATTGATTTTGGAGTTTCAAGCAGCAACACAGCATGCAGCCGTGGCAGTCGGGGTTGAAGACGGTGTTTTCAGCTAGCGAGGGTACAACAGTGAGATATCTGCCCTAGTCTCTTATTGGAATAGATCATCCAGGTTTATCCATTGCATCCATCATATACTACAGTATTCGGGGATCCAACACATTTCGAAGGGTTATTAGCAGATCCACGTTTTGCAGCCGGAAGTAGCAGGGAAAACACAGAAAGATTCGCTGGGACCAGAAAACCCAGTCTTTCCTCCGCATGTCAGCTTCCTCTTTCTCAGCAGGCCTATCCTACGGTATGCAATGATTATCAGCCATCGGTTTGCTCACCTGGAGCAACTATCAGCCAAACAGATCAGTTGGGGGCATGAGCAACAGAACTGCTAATCAATTTGCTAGGGCACTTAGAAGCATCCAAACCTCCGCATGTGCCAGGCCATCTCTCCAGCATTAGCAGACGGACAAGCTCAGAAAGTTTCAGCTCGAAGGGACCTCTCCTACAAAAACGTCACCTTCAGTCTGGAGGGTTTTTACGGTACTGCGGGGCGGTAACACTAGAGGATAAGAGCATTATTAGACCACCCATCCGGATCCTTATGCATGCAGCTATCTCTGGAATCATTATCAGCCAGAATATCAGTGGTAAGTTTTATTTTCTCTCTGCAAAACCCTAACCCTAATTCAGTTGTATTTTAGGGCATTTTTGCATGGCAAGTTTGCATGCATAGTTATTTTGCAAATTTGTATGAGATTGAGTGTGAGTCAACACTATCATAGAACATTAGAGAATATCAGTATTTGGCATATTACACTCTCACCCCTCTAGCCAAAGTCCTCGGACCAACTAGACTACAATTACTTATAGTGCAGTGTTGTCCCTTAAAAGCAACTATCCATTATACATATGCCATACAAGACATTGAAAGAAGATGCTTCTCCAACCCAAGAACAAGCAAAACAAAATTATACTCAAGAACATCACCTAAAGGCATCTAAAAAGAAATGGAGCCAACTCCTCTTACAAATTAAGTGGCGTCATCACCAAGTTCCAAAACCATGCCTCTCTCTCCCTCTTGAAATCTATTGAACAATGATATGTCATATGTCATATGTCTCGAAGCTCCATTGTCCACTGCTTCCCTACAAATACTTTGTAGTGTGCCAAACCAAATTGCCACAAAGGAGGGGTCCTTTTCTCTATGTAAAGACCAAGTTTGACCATAATTTATGTCGAGTGTTGGTATGTTGGGGCTCAAGACACATGGTCTGGTGATGGTCATGGTAGGTCCTCTTAGTTTTCATTCCAAGAAGCGTTGGCTTGGTGGCATTGTTGACTGCCCCTTAATGGGAGGAATCCCCGTCATGTTGGGTGTAATATCCTAGATGCAGATACTCAACTGTTTTCTACACTAGAGCTTGCTTAAGCCTCCCGATGTACAATAATATTGAAAACAAATTTGCATGCACAGTGCTGGGCAAATGGCCCTATTTTATAGTTAACTAGGGCAGAGAATTTTATGATGATAGATCAACACTTACCACTAATAATCCGGCTGATGATGCTCTAGAGAGAATATGCATGCAATAAGAACTGATCTGGTGAAGAAATGATGCTCCTTGCCTCCGGTGATACCCCATCAGCATGAACCCTCAATTAGCTAAAGGTCACGTTTTCAGTGAAGGAAGTGTCTGCTGCATGTGAGAATTTGCAGGAGTGGTAGTCTTCCCATGCCGGAGAGGATGCCTGACACATGCAGAAGTTTTGAGATCAACAAGCAGGCTAGCGAATTGAACTAAAGGTTTAGCTGCTCATGCCCCCTGATTCCCAAAACTGCTGAGAACTGCTCCGGATGAGCAAACTGGAAGCTGATAATCGCCGGGTACTAGAGGATGATACCAATGATGAGAATGGTGCAAGTATTCTAAAGATAAACTGAGATCTGAGGACCCAACAAATGATTTGGGGTTTTCCAGCTAAAAACCCCCCTACGACTGCACACGTGTCCCTGCAAACAATCTCTGATGGATACTGGATAACTGCAACTGGATGAATAAGTTGAAGTGCGGATGGTGAACCTAGATGGTTTAACCTGAATGAGACTAGGGCAGATATTTCACTGCAGATATTTCGACCCAATGGTGATATAATATTGATGCCCTAGATCTTCTGTAGATGGCATCAGTCTTCATCTGATTCCCTGACTATCGGTACCCACTCGAACCCATAAGAATCACATAGGTTAGCGGGTTGGTCCTCAATCCCTAGGCAAAAGAGGACATTACAATCCTCCCCGCTCGAACTTGCTTGTCCTCAAGCAACTGTAAAGCTGGGTGTTGTAATACCTGTTCTGTCTCCCAAGTGGCCTCCTCCATGTGCAGATCTTTCCATTGAACCAAGTAGTCTCTGATGATCATGTTCCTCAGTTTCCGCTCTCGTACTTCTAGGATGCGCTCTGGAATCAGTATCAATTTCCCCTCATCATCAAGGGGGGGCAGCTCGGAAGATATAACAATCTGTTGGCCGACTGCCTTCTTGATGTTGGAGACATGAAATACGTTGTGAATCTTGCTCTCTCGGGATAGTTCTAGCTCATATGCTACCTCTCCAACCTTCCAGATTATCTTGTATGGACCATAGAAGCGAGGTTTGAGTTTTTTCGCTCCTTTCTTTTTGAGATGATTGTCGGTAAGGTTGGAGGCGTAAATAAACGAAGTCTCCTACCTCAAAATTGTGCACAACCCTGTGCCTGTCCGCATATATCTTCTGCTGATTCTGAGCAGCCTGTATGTTCTCCCTGAGTATCTTGAGGATATCTTGACCCTCCTCAATCCATTCTTTGGCCTTGGGGGCCCTACTGTCGCCGAATATTTGGCCTACGAAAGTGGAAGCATCATACCCATACAGAGCTCGGAAAGGGGTCATCCCAATGGTCATATGGTGAGTGGTGTTATAACAATGTTCACCCAAGTGTAGCCATTTGATCCATGTCCTTTGCTGACCTGCTACGCAATTTCTCAAATAACCCTCAATCCACTTGTTGACAATCTTTGTCTGCCCGTCACTCTGTGGATGATAACTTGTGCTCATGGCTAACTCGGTCCCCACTAACCGAAAAAGCTCTCGCCAAAAGGCTCCTGTGAATTTGTTGCCCCTGTCACTGACAATGGTCTTGGGCAACCTGTGGAGTCTAAATACCTCTCTGAAAAATAGTTCTACTACCTGTGTTGCTGAATAATCTGAAGCAATAGCAAAGAAGTGAGCAAACTTGGTCAATCTGTCCACTACTATGTACAAACAGTCTCTGCCTTGAACCTTGGGCAGCCCAGTAATAAAGTCCATAGAGATGCTCTCCCATTTCTACTCAGGAATAGGTAAGGGATGTAGTAAACCAGTCGGGTGGGTGTGCTCTATTTTGTTTTGTTGGCACAAGATGCACTCTTTCACATGTTGTATCACGTCATTCTTGAGGCCCTTCCATGAGAACCTTTCTCCAATCTGCCAGTAGGTCTTGAGAAATCCTTGATGCCCTGCCAATCGTGAATCGTGCGATGCCTGTAAAATTTTCTTCTTAAGGGGAGACTCTGGAACCAAGAAGATCCTGTTTTTGTAGTATATGATGTCATCAATTACCCTGTACCTATCATCCTGAATCTGTCCATCCAATAGCTCGCAAGCAAATTTATCTTTGGAGTACTCAACCAAAAGATGAGATCTCCAATCTGATGAGATGCTCATACAAGATAAAGTAGTTGGTCTCCTGGAAAGTGCATCGGCCACTACATTGTTCTTTCCCTTTACGTAATCAATCTCAAAGTCATAGGCCTAGATCTTGCTTACCCATTTCTGTTGTCTCTCGTTTAGCTCTTTCTGCTCTAGGAAGTATTTCAAGCTATTGTGATCTGTGTTAACCTTGAACCTGGCACCCACTAAGTACTGCCTAAACTTGGTTAGCGCATGGAGGATGGCTAACATCTCTTTGTCATATATCGAATAGTGGCGCTCATAGTCTTTGAGCTTCCTGCTCTCAAATGCAATGGGGTGGTTGTTCTGCATCAAAACTACCCCAATGCCCTCTCTTGAAGCATCACATTCTAACACGAAGAATTAAGAAAAGTCTGGTAAAGATAAGACTGGGCATGAACTCATTACCTTCTTCATTTTCTCGAATGTCTGTTGTGCTGCCTCCGACCAACTGAATGCCCCCTTCTTGGTAAGATCTGTGAGGGATGCGGTCATCTGTGAGAATCCACCGACATACCTCCTGTAGTAGGTGCAAAGGCCCAAAAAACCCTTCAGTTCTGTCACATTTTTAGGTGTAGGCCAATCCAAAATAGCCTGAATCTTCTCTAAGTGCACCTGGACCCCGTTGGCCCCTATCACATGCCCTAAGTACAACATCTCTTGCATGTCGAACTCACACTTGGACATTTTGGCATATAGTGACTGCTCCTATAAAATGCCAAGTACTTCATCTAGATGTCTCAAATGCTTTTCCCAAGTTCTACTGTATATCAATATGTCGTCGAAGAATACCAGAATATATTTACGTAACTGCGTCCTGAAGATATGGTTCATGCATGACTGGAAGGTGGCTGGTGCATTAGTGAGTCCAAATGGCATCACTAGAAACTCATAATGTCCATAGTGGCAACGAAAAGCGGTCTTTGGGACATCCTGTTCCCTGACCCGAATCTGATGGTACCCTGAGCGGAGATCAATTTTGGAAAAGTACTTTGCCCCCTGTAGTTCATCCATCAACTCATCAATCCTAGGGATGGGATACCTGTTCTTTATGGTCTTCTTGTTGAGCGCCCTGTAATCAATGCACATGCGTAGGGTTCCATCTTTTTTCTTCACCAGTACTACTGAAGATGCAAAGGGACTAGAGCTAGGTTTGATGTACCCTAGCTTTAGTAGTTCCTTGATTGTACTCTCTATCTCATCTTTATACCTCTTGGGATGTCTGTAGGGAGTGGTGATAATTGCTTGGGTCCCCTCCTCTAACTCAATAATGTGCTCAAATCCCTTATCTGGAGGTCGACCTGCTGGAAGGTCTCCGAATACTGCCTTGTGCTTCTGCAGTAAGGCCTCTATATCTGTTGGATGTTGTGTGGCCTCATCTGGTGAATTCCTGAAGGTAACCATACACTCTGTAGCCCACTCAATATCTCCCTGTCGGAGTACTGCCTCCATCCTGTGTGATGTCACTGCTGTGGGAGGATAGGTATTCATCCCTCTCAATACTACCTTATGTCCTTCTGCTCCTGTAAAATCCATCTCCATGGTCTGGTAGTTGGTGGAATACTTCCCTATGGAATACAGCCACTGAACTCCTAGTACCACATTCATGTCAGGTACATCTACCACATAGAATGTCTCGATCACTATATAATTCCCATGTGTTACCTTTAATTTAGGAATCCTCTGACTACACTCCATGGTGTGACCTGCTGCTGCTATCGAAAACCCATCAAAGCTCTCAGTCTGAATGTCTCTCTTTTTAACCCATGCAACATCAATAAAGTTGTGGGATGCCCCACCATCTATCAATACTCCCACTCTGTGGCCTTGTATGGTACCTCTGATCCGGAGAGTGTGGAATCTAGGAACCCCTGTCATGGTAGCAATGGTACCTCCTGAGGCTTGTCCCTCAGCAACTGTCTCTCTTGTCTCTCCCTGCTCCTGTTCTTGGTAATCCTCATCCTCCTCACTGTCAAAATAAGCCTCTATGTAGTAGGCCTTTCCTTTTCCTGAACATCTGTGACCTGGTATCCATGGTTCCTGGCAAGTGAAACATAACTTTTTTCTTCTAAGGTCCTGTCGGGTATCATTGTCCATCCATTCTTTCTTAAGCCATTCTTTCTAGAAGGGTTTCCTCTCTTTATCTTTAATAGGAAAATTGGTCCTGGGAGGAAACCTATTTTTGGGCACTGCATCCTGCAAGTCTCTAGTCTGGATGATGGCATCTGCTAGGGTGGTGGGTCTATAAGACTTTACCCATCCCCATAAGGGTTCAGTGACAGCCTCAATGAACAACATAATCAACCTGCTCTCTGAGATATCTGTTACCATGACTGCTATCCTCTGAAACTCAGAAATAAATGCATCTGCACTACCTATCTGCTTGAGCTGAGCTAGCTCTCTAAAGTGTGCCTCCGGATCCTTCCGATCGAACCATTCAATGAGCCTCTGTGTAAAATCTGAGTCTGAGGTGATGGTGTTGTGACCTAGTGTCACTAACCCGTGGTATCACCACTCATGTGCTTCTCCGTCCAAATGCAAAGTAGCCAATTTAATGGCATCTGTCTCAATCATGGGGTTGAGCTAGAAGTATGTATCCAACTTCTACACCCAATTCCTGGCTGGGCCACCCCGGGTGCCCTCAAAGGTAGGGATAGTCAGTTTCCCTACGGTGCGTTGTAACTCATAGTTCTAAGTGAAAGGCCTATTGTAAGCTTTGGGTTTGTTCTTACTTTTAAAGTGGCAGAAGTCAGTGAAGATCATGGTTGAATGGAAGTCCTCTCCTAAAGCTCTATATTGTCTCAGATAGGCACTCATGGATTCTTCAGGTTCTGCTTGTGCTAGAGGCACTACAACTAGACTATCTAAGAATTGAGGCATGGTGGGTCAGAAAGGCTTGTATATATGGGGATGGCTCTGCATGTTGGTATGTAAGTGCTCCCTACTACTGCTGGTGGATACCATATCACTGTTGGGAAATAAGGGACTGTGTGGGGTGGGCCCATTCTTCTCAGTCATTTTCATGAAGGTGCTCATCATTTCTTTTTGCCCGGTAGTGAATTCTTTTATGGCTAATATAAGACTATTGAAAGTTGTTTTATCATCCTCGGCCATTGTTTCTTTGCCTTTTCCAAACTGATACTCTCTATTTCCCAAATCTATGTCCTCCAACTCCTCTTCTCTGTCTCTACACCTCTATCTCCAGTAAGTAATGTTGTAAGGGTCTTCTGAATTCATTTATTATTTTGCATGCCCACAATTGGCTAGGAAAATGGCTCTGATACCACTGTAATATCCCAGATGCGGATATTCGACTATTTTCTACACTAGGGCTTGCTTAAGCCTCTCGATGTACAATAATATTGAAAATAAATTTGCATGCACAGTGTCGGGCAAATGGCCCTATTTTATAGCTAACTAGGGCAGAGAATTTTATGATGATAGATCAACACTTACCACTGATAATCCGGCTTATGATGCTCTAGAGAGAATATGCATGCAATAAGAACTGATCTGGTGAAGAACTGATGCTCCTTGCCTCCGGTGATACCCCAGCAACATGAACCCTCAATCAGCTGGATACTGGATAACTGCAACTGAATGAATAAGTTGAAGAGCAGACGGTGAACCTGGATGGTTTATGTTGAATGAGACTAGGCTAGATATTTCACTGCCAAACCTCGTTAGCTGAAGACGCTGTCTTCAACCCCAACCGTCGTGGTCGCATGTTGTGCTGCTACTCAAGAAGCTCCAAATCAATAATAATCATAAGTGTTTTCTCCATTCACTTTATCTTTCTTTTATAACTTTCAACTGCGAAAACCCTAACTTTTGACCTAATTAGGTCACTTTAACTTCTAATTTGCAGTTGACTTGCATGCATGCGCATGGAGACTTAATCGGGTGCATGCATCATTAAATAATGTTCAGATGTCATGCATGCAGGTGGCCTTTGGCTCTGGTGGCTCTCTTCGACCCAATGGTGATATAATATCGATGCCCTAGATCTTCTGTAGATGGCATCAGTCTTCAGTTGATTCCCTGCCCTGACTTACAGTAATTGCTCGAACCCATAGGAATCACATAGGTTAGCGGGTTGGTCCTCAGTCCCTAGGCAAAAGAGGACATTACATTGGGCCATTTGAGCCCTGGGTTTGTGTTCGATGCTTTTTGGGATGACCCCATTTGGACACATGGCTTAGGGGCTCCCAACCACACACTCGTGTTTATGCTTTTTAGAAGGTGATTGTGCATGTAAGGGTTGTCATACCATTTTAGAACACCTCATTATGCCCACTCGGACCTATTTTTATTATATATTGACTCTCGTTTTGGATCAAGCAAGCCAAACCGACGATGATGTCATCCTTTGAAGAAGCCATGCCACCTAAAAGAGGTTGTTGAAGGCAAAAGCACAATGTTGGGGTTAGATGGGGCATGAAACCCTATTATTCATCAAGGGTTAGATGTTGCAGTAATTCATCATATTCTATCATTATTATATGTTGCATGAGGTTTAGTCCCCAACTTGTGGGTGACAAACCCTAAAGAACTCATTGAAAAATCATTTTAAGTTATTTTAGACATTTTAGGTTGGTCAGCTTGTAAAGGAGGTTAAGTTGGTCTAAGTCACATATAAATAAGGCAAAACCTCCTGATTTTAATTCAAGATCATGGGATCAAATAAAGTCATCTATTTTTATATTGGTTTACTTTAGATGAGTGGTGTGCATTCTCTTCTTGGTTCTCTTGAGGCTTCGATGTGGGCATGTTTGTTGGTGATTGAAGGTTGGAATTTAATCTTGCAAGGCTTGTTTAAGGATAGGGATTCTTAAGAGCTCACTCTTTTCTCCATTTTTCTTTGTTTATGGTAAGATCTCTGGTTTTCTTTCTCTTGCACTGTCGAAGACATCCAAGGTAAGAGTAAATTAGGGTTTTTATGCATAAAAGCTCTACCTTGTAAGTGAGACACCCCTCTCTGGAGGGTCTCTCTCCTATTAGCCCTTCGAAACCTCTTTTGCCCTAATTAGGTCGAGACCCACACAACATAGGGTTTCTTGGTTTTTCCCTAATTCATCAAAATAGGATTGCCAGTGCTTGAGAGCTCGCTAACCATGATTCCTCAATGCCATTGTAGGGAAGAGACTGTCTTTCTCTCCCACATCTTCACTTGGAATCTCTTTTGTCAAATTTTTGTACTATATTATGCAGAATATACAAAAAATCATTTAGTGTGAAAGACCCTAAAAACTTCATATTTAATGGAGAGTTTGGAACCTGTGTGGAGTTTTTCATCTCGACGCGTTTCGGATTTCAGAGTTGAGTCCATCTTCAGGAGAAGGATGTCTCTCAAAGGAACATTTGCAGTTTATTAAGTGAGAGACATCCTTCTCCAAAACACGTCGAGATGAAAAAATCCACACAAGTTCCAAACTCTCCATTCATGACTACCACCTTTGAAAGCCTAAATACAACTTCATATTTTGCAAAAATCTAAAAATAGTTTTCTTTGTATCGTAGATTCTTTCTAACTGTTACTTTCTCAAGTTGTAAATTGTAGTAGTATATTTCAGATTTAAATAAAATATCATAAAATTCCAAAATAAAAAGGAAATTTGGGTCAAATCCAAGATCATCCGAGAGGACCCTCGGGGAATTTGAGGCCAAGGGATTTTCTGATTTTCTTTCACTGCAGTAAGTTGCAGACTTGTAGTTTAAACCAGCTCCACATCTATCTTCTATCCATCAAATCAAGTGAACCCTAGGGGGGATAGGTGTGCCCCTCTTTGTTGATCGTATGGACATAAAGTTTGCGCAATTTTGACGGTTGGTTTGAGAGATATTGCCAATTTTTTTATTGCTAGTTTTTACTGTAGAAATTTAAAATGCAGCATTAAGTTACATATTCATAAGTGCTCCTACCCTTCCAAAATTAAAGGTTCATTGTACACATATTTCATTAACTCCATTAAGCATTGGTCTACTAACAATCAGAAGGTGTTGTAGGGATATAATTGTCTTTTTGTCATGTTATTACAAGACTATTCTTACCATCATTTGGGGAGCCTCTCGTGGCCCAAGGAGCAGGGTCTAAAGAGCGATGGGGTTATATTGAGGTGACAATGGGTGTACTTCCTTTAAGAGTTGTTGATCATAGCACTGGGTCCACATATCCAAATTGGGTCCAGACTCCACATATCTTCGATCATGGATGAGTGCTAGTTTTTTAGGTAACATCCACAAGCCAGCTAATGCTAGGCACAGTGTTGGAGAACAAGCAAGAGACCAAATCCGTATCCTTCCTGGAAAATCTATGATATGAAGAAGATCCCCCAACTAGCACAAGTGAAAAACAAACTGGCATCTATTAGAACAAAGTTACAAACCAGCCACCTATCACACGTCTTATGGAACATCTCACCCACTGAAAATAAAATCATGCCAATCAATAATCACATAGATCTACCACCTATCACTAGCAACCACTGGAACACATCCACCTATCACAGATCATCCTAGGCATCACACTAGCTGAAAATACATCACAATAGCTATCAATGCAATATACCCATCGTCTCTCATCATGAGAGAAACCCGTCAAAACATATCACAGGTACAAGCGCTCATCTCAAGCACAAATCATTAAAGAATGAAGATGACAAACACCTTTCTTAGGTCCTCAAATGAATTTCTTTAAGAAAACTTCAAACCTTTTGTTTTAATGGAGTTCAAAAATTTTGAGCCCGTTCTCAACAAAAGAGGGGAGAGAACGAATTACGTTCTACATTTCTGGAGGTAACAGCAATATTTGAAATCATTGCACTAATGAAACCATTGGTATTCCCAACAATCCAACACACCGACACATTTAGGGTTTGGAACCAACATAATACAATCCAACGACGAATTTAGGATCTGTAAACCACACGACACAGTTAAACCAAGTAGAGGAGGGCATTTTCACTCCAATCCACTGGCCCAAAAACTACCACTTGACCTTATCAACCTAAAAGAACTTGCATTATTTGTGGTAGATATAAGATCTCGTGACCACAGAGACCACTCAATGAAGAGTTACAAATCGGGCTGAAGTGTGAGGCACATTAGGTGAGGTCGCATGGTTGGAGAGTCTCATGTAGAAGTAAGCATGGAAGAGTGAGGCTCATTGAGTGAGGCTAAGTGAGGTTGAAGAGTTGGAGTCTCCCGCACAAGTCTGGAAGGTGAGGCACGATTAGTGGGGTTGCATGAGGTCATGGGGACAAGTGAGCAGCACATAGAAGTACTACCCAATTTATAGATGAGAGACAAGAGAGTAGCAAACAAAAGTAATCTAGAAGTCATGGACTCGTATCCACACACCAGCACAACCCAATGGAGGCATGCTCCATTTCACGAGAATATATAAGTGAAAATCTTGCCCAAAAGAAATGGGAAAGATATCCATTGAATTTGCATGTAGAGGTCTCACTTGACAAGAATTAAGGTTTACAAAGGTGTACAAGCAAGGTAGAGCAAAGGAGAGATAGCAAAGGTAATGGATACCATTCAAGTCACACGAGAATACCAACAGTCAACAAAGTTGGCAGAGAGGCAGTACGTACTACGCTAGGGTTAAAAGAAAACACTTGACTAACACTGTTGAAATTGGGAGAATGTACCATTACACAAGCAGAGGAGGGATAGGCAAGAGCAAGTTAAAAGGGATCATGGACTTAAAATTAGACCAGGGCCTTGATGCCACCGACAAGCTTGGGAAAACTCTAACGGTGGATGATCTTCAATTAACGAGGATCAGTTATTTATACGTATAGGAGTGACCTTAGGTTTTCAACTTCCAAGGGTACGTTGTGACTTTTTCAATATTTTTCAAATATATTTACAAGTGGATAATAATCTCACAGGATTAGGTATCCAACGCAAACAAATAGAATAGTCTACTTATGTAAGGATATGTTTAAAGGTAGACTTAGATGAAGTTCTTTTAGATGCTTCATCTACTTAAAGAGTAGACTCTTGAACAAAAACTAGGTTATAAATAGGTGCCCTTTGCTAGAGATTGTGAGAAATTGAAGGAACAACTTCAAGTCTCTAAAGAATAAATAAATTTAGGAGATTGGGCATTTCAAAATATTCATCTTGAGAATAGGATACCCTCTTGGAACTCTAGAGAAAATACTATTTTTGAAGCTCTACGAGAGATGAAAGACAAGGTTAATCAATATGCGATTTTTTATTCCCATCCTCCTATTGCTCTTGCTTCCTCCAATCCTCCTTATCCACAATAACCCTTTTGGCTCTTTTCAAAATCATGCACTTGAGAGACCCTAGGACTTGTAGAATCCTCCATAATTTCTCCTTTATCCTTGGGTTTTGACTCTCATCAAGAGGACCAGCTGTCAAAACAAAAGGGACAGCTGTCAAAACAAAAAGGACAGAAATTGGAGCTTAAATATCAAGAAGCTAGTAAGGAAAATGCTGTAAGCAAGGCATCATAGAAGATCCAATACAATTCCCAAGTCAAGGGCCTTAGTGAAGATGGATTAACATTGTCTTGTGAAACATAAAAGGGTGGGCCTCAGACTAGGTGTCATCAATTATTTTAAAAGGAAGATTAATGAAGTTGAATCAGAGTTTGTACAAAGTGTATTTGATATGATTTCTATATAGCATTAAAATGGGCATCCCGATCTAAGAGAAGTTTGTGTTAAAGTTTCTAGTTCAAATTGTTTCCCAACAAGGAGATTGCTTTGATCAATGGCCTTGGATGTTAACAAGAACCTTAATCTAAAAAGCTAGAGTATAGCAAGGGATTTTAATTGTAGTCGTCCATAAAGATGAAAAGAAAGGAAATGATTAATCAAGGAACCCCTTCACAAAAGAAATGGCTACTCATGGAAGAAAAGAAACTGGTGGATGTTCTCCCAAAGAGAGTCTTCACCTAGAAAAAAAGGAAAGGTTATAAAAAGTGGAGAGATTTCTAGTTAGTGAGGGACTCATAGTACATACTTCAAGGGAATCTGAAATCCTCAGTGGCCCTTAGAATGATCATTGACCAATTCTTTTGGGCAAATTAGATTCTATAAACATAAGTCCAACTCCCCTTAAGTTTAGTGGACCAGATGACAATCTGGTGGTAGAAGGAACCTACGTAAGGATCTGCATTGTTCAGATTGACAAAGAAAATTAAAAATATAACTTGCCTGCCATGAAGATTTGTTCAATGACAATTAACCCCCAAATAAAATGGCAAAAGAAAAAAAAAATCCAAAAACAAGAAACAAAGAGGGATGATATGCTAGCAAATGCACTGTCAAACTCTCTTTGGTAGGACAAGAAAATGCTTTGAGTGAATGGGAAATATTTTGTGCAAAGGAGGATAAGAATGGAGATTAATCTAAGATGACTTTCACTACAAAAATACTAAATTCTTCCAATAAAGTAATTATGCGAAGAAGGCAAATTAAAGCTATCTATGGGTTAAAGGACACAGGATTTTGCTAAATGGAGAAGACTCATTTCAGAAAAGGTAGTCTTTAATCACTTCGTAGTTGATTGAGAATAAAACTTTCAGGGAATGGGAAATACTTTCTGCAAAATAATGGGATCGAGATTAATCTAAGAGGATTTTGATTAAGGAGATAAATAGACTAAATTATTCCAATAAAGTATTAAGAGAAGAAGGAAAATTAACACTGTCCACAGATTAAAGGATACAAACAAGATTTGGCAAGATGGAGAAGACTCACTCCAGAAAAGGTTGGTGTTTAATAACTTCTTAGTCGTTCTTCAAACTTTCGAGGGAGCTCAAAGAGATAATGTTAGCTTTGTTAGAAACCAGTATAGACCCATCTAACTCCGGTTCTACAAAGCGCCAAGAGGGATCAAATCCGCAAATCTTTCACCACTAAACTATAGCAGACATCCCTCTCACCACTATGCTACATAACACTGATGCATGCATTCTTATTTTTCATTTTATTTTATGGGACAGGTGGACACTTCCCCCCACCTGGGCTCTACTATGCTACAGCACATTAATGCATGCATTCTTTTCTTTTTTTTTATGGGACAGACAGACACTTGCCCCCAACCGGGCTCCCCTGTGCTACAGTACATTGATGAATGCATTCTTTTATTTTATTTTATGAGACAAACGGACACTTTCCCCCACACGAACTCTATTATGCTACAACACATTGATGCATTTTTTTTATGGGACAGACAGACACTTCCCTCCACCCGGGTCGTAGAAATGTGCCTTCTTGGTGCAAACATTCTATGCCTAATCAATCAAGAAATGAGTAATTCCTTATTGAATCCTTGTATAAATTCTGGAGGAAATTCAAAACAATGTACTTTCAATACTGAAAGATAATACTCTAGCTCTCAACAAATTCCAAATCAATTTCTTTCCAAAAATTTGGGACTCAATTAAGAAGAATCTTCCAGAAGCAATTGGAGCCACAATGGACATATCAACAAAGGCAAATAAACTCTATTTTATTAGCTGTGATTCAGAAAGAATCCATCCACACCAAATTGAAAAGGTTCAAGCCCATTTCTTTCTGCAACGTTGTTTATAAGATTATTGCTAAAGTAATTACTGTAATGTCGTAATTATTGTTCGATCTCTGATCACAAAGAAACAATGGGCCTTTGTAAAAGGTAGGTATCTCCTTGATAACATTATTTTGACACCAAGAACCTTGGATTTCCATGAGGGAATGGAAATGGACTCATCTAACATCCCCGATATTTTTCTTAGTATAGACTGTTTACTTTGATAAGTAAGACCATGTCTCTTTTTGGAAATTTGGGCATTTAAATAGAAAATCGTTTCAGCAAGATTTGAAATTCCTAAAGAAATCTTAGAGAAGTTAATTGCTAAATTCTCAAATTTGCAAGGAAATTTGAAACTCGTTTGAACATCAGAGAGTATACTATTGATTTAGAGTCTAGACAACTAACAGTCCATCTTATTTACAACTGGAATGTTACGATTAAATTACACAACCAAGTGTGCTTTCTTACAATGAAATAACCTGTTAAAAAAGACTCCCCCTCTCTTCAGACTTTCAAAGCATCGAAAATAAAACTCTGCATGAACTCATCAACAATACTCAGAAAATTTCTTCGATGAGAAAACACAAATTGAAATTGTATACATGTACAATATTGAACAAAACCTCCGCCCCACTTCAAGATATAATTCAAAGCCAGCCCAACTTTATGTTTCATCTTCTCTTCCATAAAGTCATTCAAACACAAGACAATGGGGATTTTTACATCTATCTAAAATTTATTTGCAGCTTCTGGATGATAATGCATCATTTCAGTCCAAAACATCTCCCTCATATCTTCTTCTGTCAATTCTTCATCAGACATGTTCAAATCAAAGGGTGCTGCTGCAGAAGGCTCTAGGCTTGGATTATGTAGTGCAGAAAAGTACGGGTGCTCAAGAGCCTGTGTAACAGTAATTCTTTTGCGAGGATCAAATGATAGCATCTTATCTAGTAGGCTGATGGCACAAGGATTTGCTCGAGGATATAAACGTTGTAGAGAAGAATGGGAAGTAATAGGAAGTGATTTTATGTAGAAGCGGGCCTTCTGGGTATCAATAAAGTCTAGATCATCTTCATCTGGGGTGCCAAGAACATTGATGATCAGTTTAAGTTGGTTGATATAATCCTTGCCAGGGAATATGGGCTTTCGGCCCAACATCTCTGCAAATATACAGCCTACAGACCAAATATCGATAGGTGTACCATACTCCTCACAGGACATAAGCAATTCAGGAGCCCTGTACCATCGAGTGACAACATATTCAGTCATGAACAGCCCTTTCTCACAGTTTGTTCGAGCTAGACCAAAATCACATATCTTAAGGTCACAATTGGCATTCAATAATAGATTACTTGGCTTCAAATCTCTATGCAACACATTGCCAGAATGCAAATACTTTAGTCCTCGAAGCAACTGCTAAGAGAGTAACGCAAATAGTTAGTTCATGTCTAAGCCTCACAAGATAAAAAAACACAGCATTTCCAAAAGGAATTTAAGAATCGAGTAAAAGCACAGAACATTGAAAATGCAGATCAAATCATGAAATAATGATTTAACTTGCTAATGCTAACAAAGTCAGACAAACAACTAGCTTGCAATTATAAAAAAATTAGAACGTGATATGATACTGTTATACCTATAACAATATAGTTAGTGATTTAAATTTTAATATGAATATACAAAGCAGGTGTCTAAATGTATTTGTAAGACCCTGGGCATGTATTGCTACAACCCAATCAAGACCCCATAGCATACACAGAACCCAAAGAAACTGGAAACAGTGATATGGCCTCGACTCTCTACAATATTTTCAATCTAATTCAGCACTCTATTACAATTGATGAAGCAAACTTGCCATGGGTGCAATTTCTTGCAGATTCCATACTTCCTAGTAGAAAAATGAAATTTCAAAAGAATAGTTTTGCACCTAGCAACATGACTATCGTTGATTGTCCAATATCTTCTACATGAAGCTGGAGGGGCATATGCCAGAGACATCTTCTAGCAACATAGCATGTAAACAAGCTCTAAGAATGGAAGGCTTGCAAAAGGCCAGAGGCAACCCACAAGACTCAAGACAAAACAAATGAAAGATGAGTTAAGGATAAATAAAAGACAATCAGAGACAAACATACAATTTAAGAGCAAAAAGCAGCTCCTTCCAGCAGGGAAAAACACAAGCATGCAGAAAAGCCCAATAGCAGAAACTCCAGACTTCACTATTTCATTGGTGGCAATTGGATATTGATGTCTCTTACCTTTGTCTGTGAGATCACTTTTTAAGAAAAGATTAATGCAGAGGCAATCTCCAAGTTGACAATCTTTCCATCTAGTTCTAGAAGAAACAAAGACTGACATGACACATACACTGAAGCATAGCTAGTAAACAAACCTATGAACCTCATTCATTACCTTTGCTTGCTTTCAGGGAAGGTCACATCAGTTTCTTTGTTGTATGGACAGACTTTCGATGCAAACATTGGTTAGTGGAGGAGCTAAGTAATAAGACACGTCCCTCAGGGGTCCCATGTTCGTATCCAGCATGTCAGACACCTGAAATGCTATGACATGTGTTTGGAACATGGTGTCATGAAACAGGACACGTGCCAAACACATAGCGGACACCTGACCTATATGTGTCCCGACGTGTTCGCCACCAAGGTGCAGAAAGATGTGTTACCTAATGATATGGGTTTTGACAGCAATGTTGAATTGGCATTAGCCAACTTGGAACTTAATGAACCAGTGCTAGAGATGGTCACTTTTGATAATGGTGATCCTCTTAAGGGGTCATCCTCACACTAGTAGATGCGAATCTTGGATTTGGATACATAGATATGTGTCCCGACGTGTTCGCCACCAAGGTGCAAAAAGATGTGTTACCTAATGATATGGGTTTTGACAGCAATGTTGAATTGGCATTAGCCAACTTGGAACTTAATGAACCAGTGCTAGAGATGGTCACTTTTGATAATGGTGATCCTCTTAAGGGGTCATCCTCACACTAGTAGATGCGGATCTTGGATTTGGATACATAGACGACGATAGAGCAGTGGTAGTGATAGTGGGAGTGGGTGCTGGTGGTGATTTTGATGATTCTAACATGGATATGAGCTCTGAGATTCTTCCATCTGTGGTTACAATCTACCCTATTTTGTATTTTCCATTGGCATTCCCAGTTATAGTAGCTGAAATACCTGAATCCATACTCCATCTTAGTATCAATCATTATTTAGTATTTACACAATCAGATATCATTGTCAATTTGAACACTTTGAAAAGTTAAATATTTCACTGTGGCCATACCAGTTGCTTCCAGGCAGTCGGATCATTTCAGGGATGTACCTGTTGCATCCAGAAGGCATAAAGATGAAAACTATGCAGGGTAGTCAGCAAGTATATAATACCAGCTAATCAATGCTTTGCTGTAACCCAACTCACATGAATACATCCCATTCTGATCATCCATCCCTAAGAGTTTGTTGAATATTACAGTGAATATTCTCAGCCAACGATCATAAGCTAGTTTCATTGTAATTGCATGGGCAGCATGCCTCAGAAACCAAGATCACATGTAGATCACAGAAAGCATCCGAAAAAAAGTATGCTCTTGTGAATGGAAGTTAAGGTCTTAAGACCTATACATTCCCTAGAAAAAGCCCCTATAATCTTCTCCTGTAAATTGAACAGAAAAAAACAAACAAAGAAACCAAATCGAAAAATCAAAGCAGGAATCTTGAAGCAATCACTACCCGAGGAGGCAGACTGCTACATCATTGAAAATTAGTTCGAAAAATGGTGAAAGAATATTCTGCTCAACAATGGCGGATTAAATTTGACCTTGTTACTAGAATCATTACTCCCTGGAATGATCACAGAACCCAACCCCCACAAGACACCACTCAAGGAAAATCCCTTTAACACTTTCACTGAAAGATTGATCCAAAGAAATCAACTTTTGGGGGGTCAAGCTCACCCTAAACAGTAAGATCCATTTTGTGCCTGTGGCCATCATTATGGGTCAGATAAAGACATTGGAGACTAAATATCCAAACAACAATAATAACTATGCTGTTGACATGCAGCATTCTTCTCATTGACAGATCCAATCAACTGGGTCAATCAAAATCCCCAGCATGCTGTCTGTATCAGATATGATTCCCCATCACTCCACCGGGGCAATCAAACTTCAAGGGAATCTCTCAGATTGTTGCTTCCTCCCAACATCTAGGTGGTCAGTCCACATGAACTCGTCGAGTGCATTGGCAATTAATTATTTTACCCAGTGCATACCAGGCCCCAATCAACTCAGGAACTCATGTAACCATACTTAATTTTATGGGTTTGTGTTATTCTATATCTATTATTTATGTACACCTATTGAAGAAAATAACTTGACATGAATATGAAAACTTCCATTCACACATTCTGTCAAACATTTGAATATCTAGGGTTTTGATTAAAATTTTACTCATAAATTTAAAATTAAAACCACCACTTCAAGATCTTCTAGAAAACTGAAGTATCCATCAAACACATGAAACACATATTTTTGGTCAAAAGAAGGGGCAAAACCCCAGCTCCGGGGAAAACCCTAGAAGAAGAAAAATTTATCAAGAGAAGTTTTCTGAAAAAATTAATACAATGAATTTTAAATGAACCCTCACTGACAGAATTTCACAAATCTGAAACAGCAGTATCTACCTCGAAATCCATGCCAAAAGAACAGTTGTACGATCTGCCCACACTTGCTGTACGGAACTGTACAGCCTGCTCTTCTCCCTACCTCGATTTTGCGCCCACATGTGCCTGGAAAAACCTGCTGTATAGACTGTATGGCCTGCAATTAATGACAGTCAGATTTCTTGGGAAATGTGCCCACACATCACTGTACAGTCTGCTATAGGCTGCTGTACAGACTGTTTTCAGACTTCCTTGGGAAGCATGTTATTGTACCTTCTCTTGGAAATCAGGTCACCTCTCTAGAGAAACTTCTCTCTCTTCACTTCTCTTCTTCCTCTCATTAATGGTGTGTCTCATTTGTCCTCTCTCTTTGTTTTATACTTTAAATTTGACTAATCTTAACAACCTAATCTAGGGTTGAGATTCATTTACAAAATCAAGGGCCATTATTTAATGCACTCACTTTCAATAATTAATTCACTTTAATTATTAAATAATCACTTAAGTGAGACCCATTCTATAAACTACAAAAGATTACTTTATTTATATAAATTCACTTAATACATACACATACAAAGGACAAAGTTAAAGTCCTCCTCATCACACCCACACCAAAAATATGAGTGAGGACCTTCAGAGTTATCATTTTTCAACACTCCCTCCTAACGAGGAAAGTCCACAACACCATCTCCATCTCTGACTCCTGAAACAACTCCCTCCTGCTCTGGGATCTCTCTCGGATACAAGTGTTCAACTTCATACTGGAACTCTGAAGCCTGAAACTCGACCTCAGCCTCATCCACTTGCTCATCAACACCATCACTAGACCGGCTAAGTCTCCTGCCAGTGCTCTGGAAAGAATCACTCTCTTCATCATAAACATGCACATCAAATGCAACTCTCGCCTCATCCTCTGACTCTGATAGCCACCCACCTGCTCCTGGACGTACAATGTGCCCTCTCAAAATATACAGCTTGTCCCTGCGATCTCCTAACAGAAAGGTAGTACCAACTAGCTCATCTCTCCAATACAGGAAAACATGACCAAACCTCACCATCATTCCATCATCCTCAAAAGGATGATACCGAGAGTTTGCTAACTCTCATCCCAGGAACAAAGAGCACTCTGTGTCTCCAAGACCTCACCAAGGTCTAGTTGGAACCTGACTGTTCCAACCCCTCGTATCGCCACCTATGAACTGTCTATATATGTCTGAACATAGTGTCCTGGTCCCAACTCCGTGACAATCTGAAAGATATCATACATTCCACTCATGTGTTTGGTTGCTCCACTGTCAACAACCCATACATTCTCAAAAATTGAGCTCCCTATACTGGAATCAATAGACACAAGAAAAAACTCTTGCTCAAACTTTGTTGCATAGTCTTCTACTGCTGCAAACGCTGCCATATCTCTCTTTGTCTTCTCTTTCTTCTTCTCAATACACTTAGAGGCATAATATCCCATCTAACCACACTGAAAACATCTGACATGACTGATGTCTTTCTTCTTTTAGTTAGCTCTTGTTGCAAGTGCCACGTTTTGCTCCACTTCTTCAATGACCTGATTACATGAGACCCCTCTCAGATCTCCTCCTGAGTAAAGTCATCCCACTTCTTGTTGAAACCCTTTAGGGCTATCCTCACCAATTCTGAATCAGGAACAATCTCTCCCACAGCTGCAAACTTGTCCTTGACTTGCGCCACACGAGTTATTTAGGAGGCCACACCCTCATCCTTGTTCATCTTGACATTGTATAGCTTGTCCTTCAGTGCCATCTTGTGGTTCTCGTTCTTGGCTTCAAATAACTCGTTCAGTGTATCCCACATGTCCTTAGCTATTTTCTTTTCTGCAAAATGTGGGATGAGATGGTCTTTCACTCCATCCAGGATCACTCTTTGGGCTATAGTTTCAAGGGCTTCAAACTCTTCAAGTTCATCCCTATATGTAGGTTTGGTCATCTTAGTGTTTACAAAACTCCATATTTTCCATTCTTTTAATACGACAGTAATCCTTACTTTCCACGAGAAGTAGTTGGATACACCATCCAATCTATCCTCATATTGTATGCTTGTAATATCCCAATTGATATTCTATAGTACTTTGGTAATATATTTGTTGTTCAGATACTCAAATGGTGCTGGAAAGATGAATAAAATGGGCATGCAAAAGTGTCGTGCCAAATGGCCCTAAAAAATAGCTAATGAGGAAAGATAATAGGGCAAAGATTTTAGTAAGAAGAGATACACATACCCCTGATAATAATGCTGATAGACTACCAATAGATAAGATGCATGCAGTTTATATCGAAAAGATAAGGTAATAGCGCTCCTCTCCTAAATTTGACGCCCAGCTAAAAGAGTGCCCTCCTTCTGATGATCTTGACATTTTTGAGGGAGGAGTATCCTGTTGCTACTGAAACTTTGTAGGAATAATGGTCTAGGCCCCCTGGAGAGATAGGGAGTCCCATGCACAAGTTTTGACTCCTCCAAGGCACCTAGCGAATTGTTCTACCACCAAGAAGGTCACGTCCCCCTCTCTTACATTTTTGTTGCGAACTATCCTGGATATGCAAACAATGGACTGATCAACACACAGTATGGTGTGATGAGTCTGTTGAGAAAGATAGTGATGACATGCGGAGGAAAGACTAAGATTCTAAGTCCCAGCAAATTCTTTTGAGGGTTTCCAGTTGTTCCCCGGCTTCAAAACGTAAACCTGCAATAAATCTCTTTCTGTGTGTTGGATCACTGAAGATGAATGAATATGGTGAATAACTGATGATAGACCTAGATGGTCTATCATGAAGTGATTAGGGTAAATACATTTCACTGTCGAAATCCCTTGTTAACTGAAGACCTTCGTCTCCAACCCCAACTTGCTACTGCGGCACCTGCTACTACTGCTCTAAAGCCAAACTCAACAATAATAATCATGGATGATCCTTTTGGTTCGATGACCCTTAGCATGTACTTTTAGGGTTTGCGATTTACTTTTTGCATGCATGCAATTCTTATTTCTTGTTGACTAAGCCTGAATAAATAAGGCTTCTTTACCATACTGATGACTTAATACTTAATGTATGCTTTGTTCTGCTCTAGGTATCATATGTCCTTGGTCAATTTCCTTTCATGCAATACCTGCTCGAACCTATGGGAATTAAGTAGGTTAGCGGGTGTTTTTGGTGCTTAAGTAGAAGAGGACATTACAGTCCTCCCCGCTTGAAATTGCTTGTCCTCAAGTAACTGCAAACTACGATGCTGCAATACTTGTTCTCCCTCCCATGTGGCGTCCTCCATACATAGGTAATTCTTTCCATTTTACCAAGTATTCTCGAATCACCCTGTTTTGGAGTTTCTTTTCTCAAACCTGTAGAATTCTCTCTGGAATCAGTATTAGAAGCCCTTCATCATCTAAGGGAGGTAATTCGGTGGATGGAGCAATGTGTTTCCCTACTGTTTTCTTGAGGTTCGATACATGAAATACATTGTGAATTTTGCTTTTCTCTGGAAGTTCTAGTTCATAAGCCACCTCTCCAATCTTCCTAAGTACTTTGTAAGGACCATAGAAGTGAGGTTTTAGCTTTTCCACCCCTTTTTCTTCAGTGACGATTGTCACTAAGGTTGTAGCCGTAAATATACTAGGTCTCCTACCTCAAACTACGCTCAACTCTATGCCCCCGAAAACTAAATCTACAAAGTTTAACGCCTCATAGCCATATAAAGCTTTGAAAGGAGTCATCTTAATAGACATATGGTAAGTAGTATTATAGCAGTACTCCCCTAGGTATGGCCATTTAATCTATGTCCTTTGTTGCCCTGCTACATAATTTCTCAAATATCCCTCAATCCATTTGTTGACTATCTCTGTCTGCCTGTCACTCTGAGGATGATAACTTGTGCTAGTAGCTAGTTTTGTCCCCACTGATCTGAACAACTCCTGCCAAAATGCACTGGTGAATTTACTGTTCCAATCACTGAAAATGGGTTTAGGTAGTCCATGGAGTCTGAAAACCTCTCTAAAAAACAAGTCTGCTACCTGTGATGTTGAATAGTCGAAAGAAATAGCAAAGAAGTGGGCAAATTTTGTCAAACGGTCTACTTCCACGTATAAGCAATCTCGTCCCTGTACCTTTGGTAAACCCGTAATGAAGTCCATCGAGATGCTTTCCCATTTCTGCTCCGATATCAGTAATGGTTGAAGTAACCTTGTCGGATGAGTGTGTCCGATTTTATTCTGTTGGCACATAGTGCATTCCCGGACATGCTGTATTGCATCCTCCTTGAGGCCTTTCCATGAGAACCTCTCTCTAATCTCTCTGTAAGTTTTCATGAACCCCTGATGCCCTGATAGTGGTGAATCATGCGATGCATGTATAATCTTTTTCTTTAAAGCTAACTCTGGAACGAGGCATATCCGATTCTTGTAGTAAATGATGTCGTCGACTACCCTGTACCTACCATCCTGTATTTGTTTGTCTAACAATTCACAAGCAAATTTATTTTTGGAATATTCCACCAAGAGAAGAGATCTCCAATCAGTAGATATACTCATGAGTGATAATTAGGTTGGTCACCTTGATAAAGCATCAGCTACAACATTGTTCTTTCCCTTGACATATTCTATTTCAAAGTCGCATGCCTGTACCTTACTAACCCATTGTTGTCGACGCTCATTCAACTCTTCCTGCTCTAAGAAGTATTTGAGACTCTTGTGATCTGTCTTAATTTTAAACCTGCTTCCCAACAAATATTGTCTGAATTTTGTTAAGGCATGTAAGATTGCTAGCATTTCCTTCTCATATATAGAGTAGCGTCGTTCATAATTTGAGTTTCTAGCTCTCAAATGCAACCGGGTTATGATTTTGCATCAATACCGCCCCTAGTCCTTCTCTTGAAGCATCACACTCAACTATGAATGGCTGTGAGAAATCTGGTAGTGCCAAAACTGGACAAGAACTCATGATTTTTTTCATTTTTTCAAATGTTTGTAACTTTGTTGTGCCCCTTCTCTCCAGCTGAATGCCCTTTTCTTTGTAAGATCTGTGAGTGGTGCGGTGAATTGAGAAAACCCCTTTACGTATCTCCTGTAATATGTGCAAAGGCCTAAAAAATCCCTTTAGCTCTGTTACATTTTTTGGTGTAGGCCAATCCAAGACAGCTCTAATCTTTTCCATGTGAACCTGTACTCCATCGATGCTTATTATATGCCCTAGATATAACATCTCCTGCATGCCAAACTCACATTTAGACATTTTTGCATGAAGAGATTGTTCATCCAGAATTCCCAATACCTCATCTAGGTGTTTCAAATGCTCCTCCCAAGTTTTACTATAAATCAAAATGTCATCAAAGAACACAAGTAAAAATTTCCGCAACTAAGCCTTGAAGGTGTGGTTCATGCAAGATTGGAAAGTTGTCGGAGTGTTGGTGAGTCCAAAAGGTATGACTAAGAACTCATAATGACCATAGTGGCAACAGAAGGTTGTCTTCGAAACGTCTTGACCCCTTATTCAGATCTTATGATACCCTGATCAAAGATCAATTTTTGAAAAGTATTTTGCCCCCTGTAACTCATCCATTAATTCATCAATCCTAGGGATGGGATACCTGTTTTTTATGGTTTTCTTGTTGAGTGCTTTGTAATCAATACACATCCATAAGGTGTCATCTTTTTTTCACCAAAACCATCGATAATACAAATGGATTAGAACTCGGGCGGATGTAACCTAGTTCCAACAATTCCTTAATTGTTTTCTCTATCTCATCTTTGTACCTTTTGGGATGCTTGTACTGAGTGGTGATGACTGCATGTGTCCCCTCCTCTAACTCAATAATGTGCTCGAATCCTCTGTCTGGTGGTCGACTTGCTAGAAGATCTTTGAATACCTTCTCATGTTTCTGTAAGAATGCTTGTATATCAGCTGGATGTTGGGTGTTGTTATCTGGAGGCTTCCTATAAGTAACAAAGCATTCGGTTGACCATTCTATATCTCCCTGTCTGAGTACGGCCTCCATTCTTTGTGATGATACTAGTTTGTGGAGATAAGTGTTCATGCCCCTCAAGACTACCCGTTTTCCATCCTGTCCCTGGAATTCCATTTCCATTTCCCTGTAATCTGTAGTATATTTCCCTATAGAGTAAAGTCATTGAACCCCTAATACTACATTTGTATCAACTACATTCACCACATAAAATGAGTCGGTCATATTGTAGTTCCCTAGTGTGACATTTAATTTGGGAATCCAATGGTTGCACTCCATGCTATTATTACTTGCTACCGCTACGGTGAATCCTTCAAATTTCTTTGTATGAATACCCCGCTTAGCCACCCATGCTGCATCAATGAAATTGTGAGTTGCCCCCCCATCAATTAACATTCCTACCCTATGGCCCTGTACTACTCCCCTGACTCTGAGAGTATGAAACTTGGGTACTCTAGATAATGTAGCAATGACTCCCCCTGGTGATTCTCCCTGAAGTGACTCCTCCTCTACTACCATCAATTCCTCAGTTGTTTCCTGTTTCGATTCATCCCCTTCACTATTTGAATTGACTTCTATATAGTGGGTCTTTGCTTTCCCTATGCACTTGTGACCTGAAATCCATGATTCCTGACAAGTGAAGCACAATTTTTTCCTTCTCAGATCCTTCCTCATGTCGTCGTCCAACCAGGTATTCTTCGGCCATTCCTGTTGAAAAGGTTTCTTTTCCTTGTCTTTTATTGGGAAATTTGTTTTAGTTGGAAACTTGTTCTTAAGGACTGGATCTTGTAGATCTCGGGTTCTGTTGATCGCATCCTATAGAGTGGATGGCTTGTAGGCTTTCACCCATCCACGTAAAGGTTCTGTCAAAGCTTATGTAAATAACATAACCAACCTGCTCTCGAACACATCTGTTACCATAAAGGCTACTCTCTGAAACTCTGAGATGAAGGCCTCGCATTGCTCGTCTGTTTGAGTTGTGTTGTCAAACCGCTCCATGAGCCTCTGTGTGAAATCACTATAAGAACTAATGGTGTTGTGACCCAACGTCACTAACCCATGGTACCACCACTCATGAGCCTCTCCGTCTAGATGCAAGGTAGCCAATTTAATGGCATCTGTCTCTGTCATAGGGTTGAGTTGGAAGTAAGTATCCAACTTCTAGACCCATATTCTCACTAAACACTTGCGAGTCCCTTCAAAATTAGGAATGGTCAACCTACCCACAGTTTTGCAATTCATAGTTCTGGGTAAACCCTCTGTTAAAATTCCTTGGTCAGTTCCTGCTTTTCATATTGCAGAAGTCTGAGAATGACATAGATGAATGCAACTCATCTCCCAAATCCATGTATTCCTGTAAATAAGCCCCAAATGGTTCACTAGGTTCTGCTACCATGACCAATTCTGCAACGGCATTCTCTAGAAAGTGAGGCATAGTAGGTCTAGATGGTTTGTTGTATATGTGAGGAGTGTTTTGCATATTAGCGTATGCATGTTTCCCTCTACTACTGGTAGATCCTCTATCCACTAGTGAAAGAGGTAGACTGCTAGGACCCGATTCTAGCTTAAGAGCCAACCTGTTTATGGAATGCAATACTTCTTTCTGCCCTTTAGCTAGGTCATTTAATGCACTAACTAAGGTACGAAATTCCAACTTGTCTTCCTCTTCCCCTGTTCCCTTTCTTCTGTAAGAGTGTATTCCTGTTGGGTCCATGTCTGAATTTGTATCTTCTAACTGAATATCTTCAAATTCCAGATCCTCGGTGTATCTACTCTTCCTTCGTCTATAAGTTACAAAAGTATTTTCTACCGGATTCATTTACTTGTCATGTTCAAGCCCACAGCTGGCAGGGAACATGCTCTGATACCACTATAATATCCCAATTGATATTCTACTGTACTTTGGTAATATAGTTGTTGTTCAGATACTCAAATGGTGCTGGGAAGATGAATAAAATGGGCATGCAAAAATGTCATGCCAAATGGCCCTAAAAAATAGCTAATCTGGAGAGATAATAGGGCAAAGATTTTAGTAAGAAGAGATACACATACCCCTGACAATAATGCCGATAGACTGCCAATAGATAAGATGCATGCAGGTTATATCAAAAAGATGAGATAATAGTGCTCCTCTCCTGAATTTGACGCCCAGCTAAAAGAGTTCCCTCCTTATGATGATCTTGGCGTTTTTGCTGCTAACTGCTCCAGATATGCAAACAATAGACTGATAATCACCCAGTACAATGTGATGAGTCTGCTGAGAAAGATAGTGGTGACATGCGGAGGAAAGATTGAGATTCTAAGTCCCAGCGAATTCTTCAGAGGATTTCTAGTTGTTCCCCAGCTGCAAAATGTGAACCTCCAATAAATCTCTCTGTGTTGGATCACTGAAGATGAATGAATATGGTGAATAATTGATGATAGACCTGGAAGATCTATCCTGAACAAATTAAGGCAGATAGATTTCACTGCTGAAACCCCTTGTTAGCTCAAGACCTTTGTTTCCCCAACCCCAACTTGCTGCTGCGGCACCTGTTATTGCTGCTCTAGAAACCAAACTCAACAATAATAATCATGGATGATCATTTTGGTTCGATGACCCTTCTTATATAGCTTAGCATGTACTTTTAGGGTTTGCATGTCACTTTTAGGGTTTGCGCTTTACTTTTTGCATGCATGCAATTCTTATTTCTTGTTGACTTTAAGCCTAAATAAATAAGGCTTTCTTTACCATACTGATGACTTAATACTGAATGAATGCTTTGTTCTGCTCCGGGTATCATATGTCCTCAGTCAATTCCCTTTTCATGCAGTACCCGCTCGAACCTATGGGAATTAAGTAGGTTAGCGGGTGTTTTTGGTGCTTAAGTAGAAGAGGACATTACAATCTCATCATTGGAAATTACTTAAAACAGATATTAACTAAAAGACAACACAACTTCTTTTAGCTGTGAATCACAATCTTGAACCCTACTTTTAGTACAGCTCCGATTCCATGAAGAAAATAACTTGACATTAATATGAAAACTTCCATTCACAAATTTTGTCAAACACTTGAACATCTAGGGCTTTGATTAAAATTTTACTCATAAATTTAAAATTAAAACCACCACTTCAAGATCTTCTATAAAATTGATAGTATCAATCAAACACATGAAACACAAGATATTTTTTGTCAAAAGTTCGAGCAAAACCCCAACTCTAGGGAAAACCTTAGAAGAAGAAAATTTTATTAAGAGAAGTTTTCTGAAAATTTTAATACAATGAATTTTTAAATCAACCCTCATTGACAAAATTTCACAAATTTGAAACAACAGTATCTACCTCGAAATCTATACCAAAAGAAGAGTTGTACGATCTACCCACACGTGTTGTACAAAACTGTACGGCCTGCTCTTCTCCCTGCCTCAATTTTTGATCCCACACGTGCCTAGAAAAACCTATTGTACAGACTGTATGGCCTGCAATTAATGACAATCACATTTCTTGTCCCCACACGTCACTGTACAGTCTGCTACAGGTTGTTATACGAACTATTTTCAGACTTCCTTAGGAAGCATGTTGATGTACCTTCGCTTGGAAATCGTGTCACCTCTCTAGGAAAACTTCTCTCTCTCTTCACTTCTCTTCTTCCTCTCTCTCATTAATGGTGTGTGTCATTTGTCCTCTCTCTCTTTGTTTTATACTTTAAATTTGTAACTACTTATCTTAACCACCTAATCTAGGGTTGAGATCCATTTACAAAATCAAGGGTCGTCATTTAATGCACTCACTTTTAATAATTAATTCACTTTAATTATTAAATAATCAATTAAGTGAGACCCATTCTATAAAGTACAAAACATTAATTTATTTCTATAAAATTCACTTAATACATAAAAATACAAAAGACAAAGTTTAAGTCCTCATCACACCCACACCAAAAATATGAGAGAGGACCTTTAGAGTTATCATTTTTCAACACCTATATGTATAATGTATGACATATACACACGCCTATCACGAAAGAACAACCCCACAAGCAACAACTAACACAAAACACAATCAGTACAAACGCACAAAAACATGTTGTTTTCCTTCTTTTCCCTACTTGATAGATGAAGTACTTGCAGTGATCTTCGATGAGGACCGGAGAAGACTTGATGATCTGGTGGAGGCCGGTGTCCATGAGATCATATAGACCAAATAAACATCGTGGAGATAGTCCTGGAAACAGGGACCATTATGTCCTTCAAAGTAATTATGTTATCATGGGTGAATAGCCTCAAAAGCTTGATTTCCCTGAGCATCCTCCTCACATTGGTCTGTTCTCGAATGCATTGATGATCTTCTTAATGGCCACTTTCTCCTTGGTCTCTTTGTTTTTTGTCGAGCAAACAATTCCATAGGTGCCCTTCCCAATAGGCTCGATGGGAATATACTTAGTGTCTATCTTGAACGTGTTGCGCCACATGGAATAGTAGCACTTTCCCTCTGCACAAGCTCCATGCCAGGCGGATTCACCCTGGTGGCCATCCATCCAAATCATAAACAACTTATGGATGCTCGTCGTGTATATGCCCAAAAAAGGAGACGAGCAATTGGATTACTCGATGTATATCTGTCAAGTAGGAGGACTATGAAGAGGAGGATGTTGAAGTAGAAGCAGTAGCAAGGTTGAGAAGTGGGTAGTAAGGAAAAGATTATACCATGTGTATTTTTAGTTGAGGATATGCATGGAGGGAGACATGAAATGAAGAGGCGGGGATGCAACGGTTTGAGGGAAGATGGATAGGAAGGATGGATGATGGATGATGGATGTATGGGGGAGATATGTTGTTTGTTCTTGATGACAATAAATCTACTTATTATTATCTATTTGCTTTACGCTCTTTCCTTTTCTTTTCCACTTTTATCAATTCAATGAATACTTCTCTTATTTCTAATTATAGTTAAAAAAATGAGTGAATACTTTTAGTTAGAAATGAGTAAATAGTGTCGATGTGCAACGAAAGCTAACCATATATATGTTCACTATAATAAGTTATATCTCTATACATCTGCAAGTCAAAGGTAGTTGAGAAACCTCCATGTGGTTCGGCATTCATGTTTTGGTCTTGTCATAAACTCAAACGACTTTCCACGGTGATAGTTCTATTTGTCGTTGGGAAAATCATTCTCACTTACAAACTAAGGTTGGGCCCAGCTACAGTTTATATCGTCACAAAGGGGTTCGTCTAGACAACGAATTCTCGCGAGAATTCTTAGGTACGAAAAATGTAAAAATAAAATAAATAACTCAAATGACTAGAGGATAATGGGAAAGCCATCTTGCCTACAAGTTTAAGCCCTGAAGTCAACAATTTGACAACTAATATGAATGATTCACCTTACAACAACATCAATAACATAAAATGTGCATAAATGTATGAAGGAGGGCTTAGGAAATGGATGAGGTTTACTCCAACAGAAGTCAAGGTTTGGGCAAGGCAACTTGCAACAAGACTTGGAGCCCCCCTTCTCAAGGATGAGCATTCAACGGAAACCCATGTCTTACGCAGATAGGTGGTGTTCAAAGATAAACAAGGTCACATTTGGAGGATCTTAGTTAAGTTTTTGGAGACAAAATCTAACAATCAAGCAAAGATGGAAGATTCGGTGTTAGGTGTAACAAAATCATTATGGAAAGGATATAAAAATCGAAATCTTAAAGGAGACTACAGACCATATCAATGGGAGAATCTCACAACCTTCATTGGAGATGCAGAGCAAAATTTCTTGGATGCAAGAGGCAAAGAATCGTTTTGATGATTAGGTGTTCAAGCACAAAATAAGCCCTACAAATAAGGTAGCAAATTGGTTATCCAAATTGTTGGCCCCTTCATTTTGATTAAAGACACGGTGATACTAGATTAACAAGCACAAACCTTAAGTGGACCACATGTTTTGGAGCTTTACTGGAGATAGAGTCAAACAAAAAAGACACAAAGAAAGTAGGTAGCATCATTCCAAATATGTGGTCTCGGGTTTTGAGCAATGAAGAGGAAAGTTGATAGAAGATTGCAAGCAGTTGGTGGATGTTATGAAGGAAGGAGTAGTGAACATTAATGTAACTATTGGTAACCACTAAGAACTATGGTTTTCAATCAATCTTCCCCCCTAGGGTGAATTGTGTAAATGTGAACATTGTAGCACGAAAAAATTGATCACTAGATGAGTAGATATGGTAAGTTGTTAAGTTTGGGAAATTATTGGTTGTATGTTGTGCCTTGATCAAGAGTCTGTTGTTGGGTCAATAACATGTGTTGTTGGTTATTACAATAATGTATTTGGTTTGGTTTGAAGTTAATGGAATGATGCCCCCCTTAAAAATTATTCTCATGTATATGCTTTATAGCAATGATGTTTATATCTTGATAATATCATCTTATGTTATGATCAAATTATTTTCATTAATATGATGGGTTGTGTTACATTAGAATACGACAAGTGGATTTGGGGATAGATGTGATGGATGGTAGATTGGTTGTTGTTGCACCTTCTTTTAACTTTATATTGATGATCTTGGATAATACCATGTCCTAGTAATGCACCTCATGTGAGACCTTCCATGTAATAAGGGATTGATATTTTGGTGCATATACTACAACACCTTTCTTGGACACCATCCTAGACCTTGGTCAACACTTTAAGCGAACAAATGGTTTCATCATTGAGTCCCAATCATGTTATGTGTGAGATCACCACAATATGATGTATCACCTAATGAAGAAGGATGTACACTGTATTAGTTTTATGAGAAGATCAACCTCTTTGTAAAGTATGAAGCTTTGTTCATTGGAAGGAACTTACAAAAGTTTGAGGATGAGTTACTCTTTGATGGAATATATGAGATCTTCTATATGGAGTTCCAGATGAGCTTGTATGAGTGGCTATGAAGACTTGAAATCCAAGATTTACTTGAAGAATGGAAGGTATGTTACATGGAATGCTCAAAATATGATAGTGCTCCAAAAATGTGGTATCCAATGATGAGGGTTGCAGAGTTTTGGTTTAAAACCACTCTAGAAGTATCTATTCTAGAGTTTGTGGTGGAAATGAGTCAGTGATATTCACAAGTTGAAGAACAATTCACTAAAGGCCTTCATGGGAGGTTGGTGAAAGAGATCCCTACTTAGGTGACAAGATTTATGGTGGAGGAAAATATGTTTCGCTTTGCTCCATCAACGATGGTGGTGGGTCTTGAATAATATTGGAGAGGATTAAATGTTGAAGGAAGAAGGTACCATGGGGGAAGCACAAGCCCAAGAACAAAAGGAAAGAGCCTCGAACATGTTGTAATAATTGACCAATTATGTTTGAATCATATGAGAGCAATCTATGAACGGGGTGAGGCATTGCAAAACAAGATGAGCAACAACAATCTCCTCCTTCTCAGTCTCCCTCTAAAGATGTGCACTCATAAACAACACAAAACTAGCACAAACAAGCAAGAAACCCTAGAATTAACCAGTAAGAGCCCCCACCTATTTTGCATGGATGACACACTTGCCATTCATGTAGCTAAATTAAATTACAATGCACATATTCCTTTTTATTTTTATATAGCAATTGACCTTTTCACTACTACCATATGTTATTAATACTATACTAACGTCTAAGGTTGGGGTTGTTGACCATCTAACCAACTAGGTGGGAAACCATGTACCATGTACCATGAAGATGATCAAGATGTACTTGACAAAGTTTTTCAAGCGAGGCAGTTTTTACTCTTTCGCCTTTTAACTTGTCTCCATGAAATTTCCACACCCCTGTGGGAGATTGATAATGATATGTCAACATGAGCATCAATTTTTGTAAAACTTAGCTACCTAGGACAGTGGACTTTATCATTAGGGAAGTATTTTCATTGAGTATAATTAAAATTCATTTTTTAGTGATTTTAATTATCTGAGTTTTTCACTCAAAATTTCCCCCAAAGTGGTAAAAGACATTCTAATGATACAGTCTACAAGGCAGTTAAGGCCTACGAATGTTCTATGTTACCATGCTAGACCCAAAGTCTTGCGGAATTTCATTAGGTTTTACATAGGCTTTTTTAATTTTTTGTCATTAAAAAATCAAAATGTCTCTTAACATAAAAAAGTTGTAATATAAAGAGGGTTAATTGGCACCTAATACCCATAAATAGGGGTATGGGTACTCAAAATCAATGGCATGAGACCTCTTGCACCCTTAGGCCAAGTTTGAAGTCATTTGGATGAGTTTTGCTAAGGTTTTGGGCATATTTTCCTAAGTCAGTCCAAAAAACCAGGAAAATTTGCCATTAATAAGAATGGCAAATTTTTGGAAAGGCTTAAAGTCACTTAGAAGGTGGAAAAATTGTTTACTAAAGTCAATTTATGTTCCTAAGGTGACATTAGAGTCAAAAAGGGGCCCCCCATGCAAGTGTATCACAAGATTGAAGTTGCCTCCCTAGGGAGGGCACCCTCCCTCTTCATGAAATTGAGTAGAGGGTCCTACCTTGGTGGTCCCCTCCCTTTGGCCTTGGCATAAGGTTTTATAACTTAGGAGGGGTGTTTCCCCCCATTGTATTTTGTTTTTACCAAAGGAGGCACCCAAGAGAGAAGTGTGCCTGCCTCCATGGGGCCCTCTTCCTCTCAAGTGCCAAGTGTATAAGCTTGCATATGCCATATAGAAAAATTCTTTGGGGAAGATCTAGTATATTGCTCATTGTGGATAAGGTTGCTCCTATTTTCCATTGCTTGCATATGCCATTGGAGGCCAAAGAAGCAACTTGTTTCGTTTGGTGAGATCTATTGCACTTATGTAGTAGATTCTATGAGTTTTTTCCCTTGCATTTGAAAAGTTCATACATTGTTTGGTTGAATAGTGTGATTTTTCAAGTCATTGTTGGGGACTCACCTTTCTTATTTATGTGAAGCAAATCTTTCAAGTTACAGGTTATCTAAGTTGGAGAGTACAATTCCTTGGTTGGATACCCCACATATTCAAGCATTTGGAAGAGCAAAAAACACATGTTCTTCCCAAACTATCTAATTTCTGCATTGTTTATTTCATTGTACCTTCATATCAAAATATTGTCTCAAATTTCATTTACAAGTTCTAATATTTTGTTGGTTTATTGTCCAAAATTTTCAGAAATTTTTATACATTTTTTCCCTAACACTAGTAGTGCCCAAGAGTGGTTTTGGGGCAATTTTCTGTCATTTGTGGCTTGTTGTTTTTTGCAAGTTTTTTACAATACAAGGAGATATGCTACCCAAATTTGGCCAAAACTAAGTACAAAGGACACCCAAAAGCAGCCATCTCAAGTCCTTTGCAAGAAAGGGGTCAAATTTCTTCTTTCTCTCACTCATTTTCCATTTTCTCAAGTGTCGAAAATTCTTTATTGTAACAAGTTCAAAAGAATCTCTTGAAACTTGGTTCTTCATTTGATTTTTATTTCTTTAGGTGCCATCCCTTGCAAGCAAAGGAGGTTGGGCTTCCCACCCTTGCATTGTAAGTGAAGAGGGGCTAGGATTTGTTTGTTTGGTTTAATTTCAAGTGTTTATTTTTCTATTGCTTGCCCCATCTCTTCTTTAGGAGAAGAGTTGTGTGGCTACGTTAACCATTTATTTTCTTTAAAAAATTGTCATCCATTGCTTACAAGGAAGTTGGGTCTTCCCACCCTTGTAAGCAAAAGAGGAAGGGCTAGGAATAGTTGCATTACAATAATATTATAATTTGTTTCATCAAATTTGGTTTGTGCCTGAAAGAGCAAAGTGGGTGTAGAAGAAACGTAATATAGAAAAATGTATATAAGGTAATGTATATGATGATTAATAATTACAATTTCTTGGGCTTATATAAGCCTGTCTTGCACCTTTTCACCAAAGGGCATGACTATTGATTTTAACTAGTCTTTACTAATAATAAATTAATATTAATTATATTTAATATTAATATATTATTATTTTATTGTTACATTGCCTTTTCCTTAAAGGAATCTTTGTCGTCAAAGCTTATTTGACGATAATGATTACGTTTGATTTTTTTCTTGTAATGTTATCTCTCGATCTTTTGTGTTTAGTCATTGCGACATTTGATGAAACAAGGTGATACGAGTTACGAAATTCCCCAGAAGAACTGTCGCATCGTCTTTGATGTGGATATCTGTATGGTTTGCTACTAGCAGGTTTTGTCCCTGGTTCTATTTCGATTATGTGTTCGATTTTTCTATTTGGTGGGGGCTCCATAGGTAGCTCTTGAAACACTTTGTGATGGTTTTGAAACAGCTCTTGTTTCTCTGGTTGTTTATCCATATCTCCTTCACATGTTAGAAGCTCCATTTCTTGATATTGATGTATGTACGCTGGTGCGCCTTTCCGAAGTAGCTTTGCCATCTGATGTGACGTAACCAACTGTGTCGGAGGTGGTTGGAACCCATATAATTTGTGTATCTTCCTAAACGAATGGAATTCAATAAAATGTTCTTGGTGATTTGCGGAGTATGTACCCTAGGTTTGTAACCATTGTATTCCTAATACCATGTCGACTCCTCCCAGCGGTACTGCAAAGAAATCTGATTCTAAGTTATACTCTTGCATTTGTAACTTGACCTTGAGACATTTTCCCACATTGTCAATCTTCTTGCCATCTGCTACCATAACCTTCATGTTAGCTATTAGAAAAATAAATAGGTTAAATACTTTACCAAGGTTGACATTAACGAAGTTATGGGTGTTGCCAATGTCGAGGAGAATTGTGACGTTATTCTTTTTGATATGTCCTTTAATCTTCAATGTTTGCGGTTGGGAGATTTCGGTAATAGCGGCTAATGAGAATTTTGGGGTGTCGTCCTCGATTTCTGTTTGGTAGTCTGGTTGACTATTCACATCATTCTCCATTGGTTCCTCGACTTCCAACTCTACTTCTTCTGCTTCATAGGCATACAATTTCTTTTGTAAGCATCTATGCTTAAGATCCCATTTGTCTCCACAGAACTTACATTTCCCTTCTGTTATTCTCTGGGCCTCTAAACTAGGCTTCGTTCCTTCCCTGAGTTGTGGCGATGTATATCTTGGATTTCCTGTGTATGTTGATTAGATGGGCTTCCTTTTGGAGTCGTCTTTGTCGAAATTTGTATGAACCGATTCTTGGAGTCGTCCTCGATTCTTGAATTTGCTTTCAATAATCCTGGCTTTACGTCGCGCTTCCTCCATGGTAGAGATGTTATGTAACTCTAGTTCATCACAAATGTGTTGTTTTAGACCGTGTATGTAGGTCTGTAGTCGTTGGTCATCGGTTAACTCTGGAACTCGAGTTGAAAGCGCTTCCCATTCACATGTGTACTCATCGACACTGTTTTTTTGTTGTAACCTTGTGATTTTGGTAAAGAAGTCTTTTTCTTCAACGCCTTGGAATCTTTTGATGAGGTCGTTCCTGAAGCTAACCCAATTGTGAGAACAAATTCTTGCAGTATTCTTCCACCGTAAGTACTAATTGTAAGCGTTGCTTTCTAGATGCATGGAGGCAGATTTAATTTTCTCGCCTTCGTAATGGATGTTGTGGATGTTTAGGTATTCCTCGGCTTTGTTAATCCACGCTATGCATTGTCATTCGTTCCCGTCATATTTGGGTAACTTGACTTTCACCCATATTTGGCGTCCTTGTGTATATGAGGCTGAAGGCAACATGTTAAATAGAGGATCCAGCTACTCCGGTGTTCTGAGCGAGTTTGGTTGCGGATCATTTGATATTTGTAATCTTTCCAAGATGGCGGTTAAAACTTCCTGATTTTTCTTTTAGTCTTCCTGTAGAGTGAGGATGGTATTCTCTATTCGTGATTTGATTTGTGTCCAACTTGGTGTCAAATCGTCACCGGTTTGTTTGATCTTTGCGTGGAGGTCATCGTAGTTCTTGTTAATCTTCTCATTGATTTGATTGAACCAGGCGTTTAAGTCACCCATTGATCTGCTGATTGCTGGAATCTTCTCGGTGCTGAACGTGGATTTATTTTTATTCGCTATATGATGCCAGCCCACCACAATTTTTTTTTTTTAAGTAATTATAATAATATTAATTATTATTATAATATAGTTTTTTTAATTAATAATAATATTAATATATATTATTAATATTAATATATATATTATTAAAAAATGTTTAACAAGCCTACATGACCGTGGAGTAATGGGGAGCGACGGGAGGGAGGCGGGACAGGCAGGCGGGAGCAGCGGAAGGTGGATGGCGGTGGGGTAACAGATTAGGACGAGAAGGAGCGTGGAGTGGCAGGGAGCGTGGGAGCTACGCGGGGAGTGGCAGGGAGAGGGAAACATCGGTGGAGAGGGGAGCAAGCTGGAGACTACAATGGGTGGTGGAGTGGGAAGAGGGGTCGACGTGGATGGGGGAGAGAGATAGCACGAGAAGAGAAGGCGCATTAGAGCAGGTGGAGGAGCGCGTAGGTGGAGGATTGCGCAGGAGGGAGCAGCGTGTGGCATGGGAGGGGTTGCGCGTGGGTGAAGTGGGCGAGCATAGAGAGCTGGCGTGTGAATGGGAGTGATGGAGTGCGAGGACTGGTGTGGTGAGCGTGGATAAGGGGAGAAGGGCGTATGGGAGTGGTGGGCAGCAGAACGTTGGATGTGGAGGGGGAAGATGGATGTGGCCGAGCTTGGAGTGGAAGGTGGTGGTCTAGTGCCGAGAGCCGAGAGGCTCTGATACCAATGAAAGAGCAAAGTGGGTGTAGAAGAAACGTAATGCAGAAAAATGTATATAAGGAATGTATATGATGATTAATAATTACAATTTCTTGGGCTTATATAAGCCTGTCTTGAACCTTTTCACGAAAGGGCATGACTATTTATTTTAACTAGTCTTTACTAATAATAAATTAATAATAATTATATGTAATAATAATTTATTATTATTTTATTGTTACAGTGCACAACCCTTTCCATTCGGAAAGAGGCTTTGAGTGGCTAGAATTAGATTTTTTTATTGCTTAAAATTGTTTATTGTGCCCACACCTTACAAGTGAAGTAGCTTTGCCATCCTTGCACTATCGTGTTGGCTAGTCTTGTTTGAAGTTCTTTCATTCTTCTTTTTTTATTCAAGGTTAAATAATCTCTGCCATGTATTCACTCCCCTTGTCGATTAGTCTAATCCTAGGTGATAAGAAAAGGCAAGGATTTTTGTTGACTAGATTAATAGGCAATCAACTTTTATCTCAATAAAAACTGAGAAAAGAAAGGTTGAATCGTGGAGCTAGAGGGGTAGAGGCTGTTGGGAGCCTCGTGCACTTAGTGTCCTCCTGTTGAGCACCTGACAATCTTTGGAACTTACTTGTGGAGCTAGAAGGGAACTTATGATCTCTTATAGATAAGATAAGATAATTTTATTAATGTCTGCTGATGACCACAATAGGTCAACGGGACCATCGGTTACAATGGTATGTTATGCATGTGGGAGGATCAAACGATCTCCCTTAACAAAAATACAATATAAGCAATGAAAAAGAAGTAAAGAAGTACAAGGCAAGCTAAGTTGTAGCATGGGAGAGCTCTTGCTCCAGTTCCACCTCTGTAACCCTGCACAGGGGTGAAGGAGCTCAGGCAGACAAGATCCGGCAGCCAAAGTGACCAAGGAGGGGCTGGTACTCCTAACCTATGTTGCGGGGAAGCGCCCCCCCACCACGCCCCCGCTTCGAAAGCTCGCTTCGGATCGAAGCGCTGCGGAAGCTAAGCCGAATCGCGCTTCCTGGATCGCTCCCGATCCGAAGCAAAACCCAGAGCACGGTTCCTGCCAAAAAAAAACGCTCCCTACCCTGTCCAGAAGCATTCGCTTCCAGGACGCTTCCTACCTCGCTCCCGTCGCTTCCTATTTCACTCTCGCTTTGCTTCCTTATTGCTTCCTATTTCGCTCCCATCGCTTCCACGTTCACTTCCCAGGCGCTTCCTCATTTTAACGCTGCACACGCCCTCGAAATTGAGGAAAAGGGTTTTTGGAGGGAAGGAGGAGGGCTTTGGGGGATAAAGCCCTCTTCTCCTACCTCATTGTCACTTTGCAAGAGAAGAGAAGAGAAGAGGAGAGGAGAAGAGAAGAAGAGAAGAGGAGAGGAGAGGAGAAGGTTGCAGCTTGCCACCATTGGAGAGCGGGAGCCAAAGAGGTAGGTTCTACAACCTTCTAAGTTCTTTGTAAGTTTGTAAATTAAACATTTGTCATTTCTTTGTTTTAAAATTTTGACATTTTTTGACCTTTGATTTCTTTGATAGTATGAAATTTGAATGCATGGCCTTGGAATATAAATTCTAGAGTCTAGAGTCTAGAATCTAGTGACTAGATTAGAATGTACATTGTTAAAAACTTAAATCTCTAGTTCCTCCCTCATTCTATTGTAGGCAACAGGTTAAATCTCTAGTTTCATCTGGCATCAACCATGATGATGGCTTTATGGTTTATTTTGTTGGTTCCATTTGTTATTTTGATGGCGGTGGTTGGAAACCGAAGGAGGAATGAGGAAGAGGATGAAGAAGTGGGAAGTGGCACATACCGTGGAGAGGAGGAAGAGGAGGAAGAGGAGGGGGAAGAGGAGGAGGAAAGCTGAAAGAAAACCAAAGAGGACCCCACACCCTTGTGGAAATATGTCACAAGGTAGGCAAGAACTAGAGGGCGTGGAACCACCAAATTTCTTTGCCCCCATTGTAAAAAGACATACACAGGTTCATATACCCGTGTGAGAAGACATCTATGTGGGCACATGCCATGTGATGAAAGAAAAACTGTAGGAGTTTGTGTTTGCCCAAATGTGGTATCAACACAGAGAGCCATCTATAAGAAGGAAGAATTTGAAGCACAAAACATAACAAAACGATCATCGGATGACCATGACCTTTCATGCTCACCAAGAACTGGAGGCCCATCCAGCCAAGGCAGTGGATTCTCTCCCATGCAATCACGTGGCAGGGCAAAATCAGATTTCCTTGATCAAGGTGGTAGGGATAACGTGGATTCAAAAATGTATCGGTTTCTCTATGCATGTGGCATACCATTCAATGTTCTTTGCTCACCCTATTGGCATGAAATGGTAGAGGCCATTCGCACTGCCCCAGCAGGATACAAGAGCCCCGGGTATGACAAAGCTAGAACTGTGGGGCTTGACAAGGAAAAAGCCAAGATCCAAAATGCTTTGGGGCAATTCACAAATGCTTGGAATGAGTATGGGGTATCAATTGTATAAAACGGTTGGACCAATGTGAAAGGTAAGCCATTGATAAATGTTCTTGGTGTCTCTGCTACTGGTGCAATCTTCCTTTCGGCACATGACTACTCAGATAAATTCAAGACCGGCATGAACATTACAGAACTCCTACTCAAAAACATTGAAGGTATTGGTCCATACAATGTCATCCAAGTCATAACAGATAATGCTGCTAATTGTAAGGCAGCGGGAGCAATCATTGAAGATATATACCCCAACATATTTTGGTCCGAGTGTATGGTTCACACATTGAACCTTTTGATGCATGACATTATTAAGTTGAAGGAAAATGAAAACAAATGGATTGGTGAACTGCACAAAAAGGGTAAGCACATGATAAGATTTAATACCAACCATAGCAATGCCCATGGCATTTTCCGCGCTTACTCAAAGTTAGAGCTATTAAAGATAGCAAAGACTAGATTTGCTAGCTATTACCTCACCTTCAGGCGCCTTTTGAAGGTAAGAGAGGCATTGGCTAGCATGGTATCAAGTGAATCATGGCAAGTCTTGAAAGATAGGGCTACATCCACATCTGACAGGCGTGATTTCAGGACGTGGAAGACACAGTTCTTGATGGTCAATTTTGGGCAAGTGTCAAGTTTGTTTTGCAGTTCACAAAGCCCATTTATCACATGATTTGGTTTGCAGATACAGATAAGCCGGTAACTGGGGAGGTGTATGAACAGATGGATAGCATGTTGGGCCAGATTAAAGATATTGTTGAATCGAAGGATCCCATCCTGTATGACCATATTCACACACATGTGGTCAAAAGGTGGGATTATCTCAACGTTCCACTGCATGCCTTAGCATATGTATTAACACCAAAATATTATTCTCCATCTTGGTTGGCCAAACCAGTACCTGGGGGTGGGGTTAGGAGAAAGCCCCACACAAATCCAGAGGTACAGGTTGGGTACATGGCTGCTATAGACAAGTTGGTCCCTGATGAAAAGGAATGTGCCTTATTGCGTAGTGAATTAAGAAAATACCTCAGTGAGATTGGTTCGTTTGGTACTTTGCATGCTAGAAAAGATCGAGATGGGTGCCTCCTATTGAGTGGTGGAACATGTATGGCTCATCATGCCCACGCTTGCATATATTGGCAACCAAAGTGCTTTCACAGGTGGTAAACAATTCCTCTGCAGAAAGGTGTTGGAGCACCTATAGCTTCATCCACTCGGTGAAAATAAACCGATTAAATGAAAAGCGGGCAGAAAGCTTGGTTTATGTACAAACTTGAGGTTGTTGACTCATTACTGTGAGCGAGCTAAAACCGATAGATCATATGTCACTTGGGACAACAATCCAGAGGAGCATAACTTGAAGGATGGAGCCTTAACTTTAGAGCACTTGGAGGAAGAGCTTTTGGGCGATGAGGATGACCATGCAGCAGCAGCAACAATGCCACCACCTCCTTTGCCCCTAGTTTCAACTTCACAACCCCCACCTGCATCAGTGAGCGGGGGTCATGCAGGACCAAGTCTTGGACGTGGCTCAAGCCGCTCAACATCGGTGGCTACTAGGGATGAAAATCCCGCTCCCTTTGTTCATGGACATAGACAACAAGAAAAGAAATTAGAAATTTCCCGTGGGAAGAGGAAACATCCATAAAATCTACTTTTCTTGTCTTTTCTTATTTACAGTACTTTCAAGTTTCTGCACTGTTGAGATTCAAGAACTTGAGTCATTAACTCTTTTATAATTATTATGGTATATTTTGTGAACATTACATGGCAATTCAAGTTTGAAGTTTGAAGTTTGAAGTTGAACTCTGAAGCTGAAAGGTTGATAACTTGATGTTATGGATAATGGACCTATGTTTGATGAATTCACTAGTATATGATAATTGATTGAATCATTGATGGTTGATGAATGATGTTATATGGTATTATGATTTAGCATGTTATGGTTTATTTCATGTTTTCATGCTATCCATGACTAATTCAACATTCTACAAGCATTTGTTGGCATATATGCATCAAAATATATTAAAAATATATTATATAAAAAACGCTTCCAAACCAGATGCTTCTAAAAATTTTGCTTCCTGCTCCCGCTCCCAAGTAACCTTGCTCCTAACATCCAAGGCTGAACGAAGAAAACTAAGGGCAATGCAAAAGTGTCTGCTGCCTCGAATCGGATCTGGTGGGCACGGGGCGCTCTCTAAAGTGATGTCGACGGGGTCTGGAGGGTCCTGAGCGCCTCTCGAAGGGAGGTCTGGTCTAGAGCTATCGTTGATATCTCGTGGGTCGACAGCCCGCAGCCCTTATTGATCTGGGAGCTAGGTCGATGTCGAGGTCGGTAGATCTCTTGGTGCCCCTGGAAGACTATAGCACGCGGAAGAATGTCATGATCCACTGTGTGGTGTCAGGTCTAGTGGGAGGCTGGAGGATCGGCGCTCGAAGCCTGAGGGCCTTCTGGATGTAAAGCGCTAGACATTTCTGATCGGTATATCTGAAGAAGGCTGCTAGAGTTTGGGCCCCCTAAACAAGCAATAGAAGCGTCCTCAGATCTCATAGAAGACAGGACACCTGAAGATAAAACGTGACTCAGTTTCCACTTCCTGTAGATGGCATAGATGGCAGATCCTATCTGATCTATCAATCTGGTGGTTTGACTCTACCCGGAGTCTATGTGATCCTACTTTGAACTGTCCGAGAGGGATCCGAAGAGCATGCATCCAATGGCGACACGTATACTGGGGCCAGACAATGAGCCCGTCTCTGATCTCCAGGAAATGTTCAGCATAAAAGGCCATTTTAGGGCGCAATCCTCCTGAGGCATTAATCCAAGTAACCTGGACGAACTACTTGTAGATATCCTCTCTGATGATCTTGTTTAACTCTTGTCGGGTAGGCAAAAGGTGCCCAGGGGCATCCAGAGAGTACTCGAATGAGGGAAGACAATCTATGTGGATCCCTACTGAAGCAAGAAGGTTCGAGACCCCTGTGAACCAACATTTGGTCCTGCTTGGGCGAGTATCGTGGGTGATGGTCTGAGCATAGCAATACGCTAGAAAAGGGTATCTGTCTCGACCTTTCGATGAGTCGGCTAACCCTCAGATCCGATGCAAGAAGGAAACCAATCTGAAAACGGCATCGAGGCGGAAGGGCTGGCCTCCAAATTCAGCGAGGATGATGTGCTATGGCACTGTCTGCTTACATCTGATGATACGTCGGAGAAGAAGGCTCTGGACCCTCTCAGTCGATGCCCAATCTGACTCGAGTAGGGAGGGGCCCCAGATCTCTGATCCATATAAAACAGTGGGACGAATCAAAGTATTTAGTAGGTCCATCTTGGATGAGATATCCTGGAAATGGTGACAAAATCACTATCTCTCGAGGAGGGCTAGGGACCCGTACCCCTTGTTGATTCGAGGTTGGAGAGCTGGTCGTAGACTGAAGCGGGGACCAGAAAACTGCACTCCTAAAGAAGTGTAAGTGATCTCAACTTCCTCCCCTTTGAATAAGAAACGAAGGTCTGAGGTTTTCTTAACCCCATTGAAGATCATCACCTTTGTTTTGCTCAGATTCACAGTCAGCTTTCGGAGTTCACAGAAAAGGGCTAGGGCATCAAGCTGTCTCTGCAAACCTTCCGGGGAGGAAGATAGGAGTACAATGTCATCAACGAAAAGTAGAATAGAGATCAGGACTTGGTGGAGAAGGCACCCATCTGTTTCCTGGGTATGCTCGTGGAGGAAGGTCTCCAACTCGCCGATGTAGATTCCAAACAGGGTGGGGGAGAGTGGGCAGCCTTGTTTCACCCCGATGGTGCTATGGATGAACTCGGATAACCCTCGGGTTGTGCCAAGGCGGCCCTGAATAGACTCGTATAAGCGTATAATAGCCGTCAGTAAGATCGTCGAGATATCGATGTCCTTGAGTCAATGTAAGAGATCCTCTCTTGAAACTGAGTCGAATGCTTTTTGAAAATCTACAAAGCAGCAGTAGACTTTCGAGGAGCGATGACATGCCTCCTCAATCACGGCTCGGAGAGTAAAAATGCGGTCGATAGTCTCATGTGCCGGTCTAAACCCTGCCTGACCATGGGCTCTAAGATTTCTCTGTTCGAAATCGTTGGAGAGTTTCCTGTGGAGAGCAGTAGCATAGAGTTTTGAGAACATGTGGCCTACCATGATCGTTCTGTAGTTGTTGGGATCAGCAATGGCTCCTGACTTGTGAATTGGATGGATGGTGTGGTGGGATCAAACCGATGGAAATCCTTCACACACCACGTGGTTGAAGAAATCAGCCAAGTAGCTAACTAGGACCCGGAGGCCATGCTTGAAGAACTCTACTTGGTAGCCTTCTTCGTCTGTTGATTTACTGCTACTCATCGCCCGGATGGCTTCTATGACGTCGTTATTGGTGAAGAGGTGGCAGGAGGAGGGGGGGATGCAACATGAATGTCAGCCTGGCCGGGGATGTCATAGAGTTTGGATGTGTGGGAGAACATGGAAGCAAGGTCCAAGTCGGGTGACAGAGGGGAGCGCCGAGAGAGGATGGTACGCCAAAACTGTTTGGGTGAATGAGCGAGGAGGACTGCAAGCTCCCATCTTCTCTGAGAGACGAAGTGTCGCTTTTTGCGGCGAAGGAGATGGCGGTAAGACCTTTGGATGTCCGGGTAGGTCGAAAGGGAATGGAGGAAGGCATGACAGAATTCTCGGTGAAGTGTTTTGCAATCCTCGTCGTACCACTTGTTCATGGGGCAGGAGCCAAGTTTAGGAGTGGCAGAAGAGGTACGAGTGGAGTGGGGGAAAGAGTTAAGTGTTGCTTCCCAGATTGCAAATGAGAGGCATTGGTACTTGGCAAAGGCTGAGTCGAGTGCAGAAGAGTGGGCTTCAGAAGGAAGAATCCAGAGGAGATCTGAAAGGAAGACGTCGGGGTTTCCTTCATCAAAACGAAAGGTGGTCTGGGGTGGTGAGGGGTGGTTGTTAGGGGAGAGCGGGGTTGGAAGGGGGGTCGACTTAGAGGGAGAGAGAAAGAAGTGTGTGGTTGGCTAGGGGGATGGGAGAGATGGAGAAGTCTCGAATGACAGGGAGTAGGTTCTAGTTGGCTAGGGCGTAGTCCACCACACTAGCCCCACCACTAGTGGCCAGCACGTGAAAAGGTGAGAGTTCGGGAAGCAAGGGAGGTCGTTCAAAATAAGCAACTCATGGGACTCCCCTAACTGCAGAAGATGCTTGTCGTATGCTGTAGTGGGCCCTGGGGCATCTTCTGAATTCTGGTGGAGCCCTACTACGGCAGGGTCAAGTCCTTCAGTACAAAACACAGCTTCGGAACGATCATGGAGAGGAACCTGGAGGTCCCTAGTATGAGCATTAAAATCCCCCATAAGTATGACTTCCTCGTCAACAGAGTACTGAGTGATGCCAATGTACAGATCCATAAAAGGGTCCCTGTCCGCTCCATTATGGATGGCAAATGATGAGGACGCGGGTGGGAAGTAGCAAACTGCGAAGTATACATGTCTTAGAGGGAAGATCTTAGTTCTGACCCAGATCCAAATGAATCTGGTGTACTCGTCAGAGGCCATCAAAGCGACCCTCTTCCAAAGAGAGTCTCTGACCAGGCAAGCAACTCCTCCTGACCCCCTTACTCCACCAAAGCTCCTTGTTTCTTGTCTGCAAGCTGAGAACCAGTGGTACCCTATGATATCCGAGAGAGGTCGTACAGGGCTCGCATGAGTCTCGGTTACAAGGAGGATATCAGTGGATACGAGTGCATCATATAGGAGACCCAGAGATGACCAAAAAGACCCATTTCCATTCCATCAGCGGACATTGATGCTTGTGCCCTGTCGTCTCTCTAATCGACCCCGTCATTTAGAGCTTCCTATCCGAGGTGTCCATCCAAGGGGGAAGGAGTCTCAAATAACTGCCTGGGGGTTTCTGATAACCGCCCATTTTCCTACTTTCTGTGCTGCTGTGATCTGTTCCTTAGACTGTTTGAGCTCTGCTACCTGCGCTCTGGTAAGGTCCTCATCAAGGCATATCCTATTGGGGAGTGAGAACAATTTACATTTAACTCTAAGGGAACAGAGCCTGTCTGTTGCATTACGGAATCTAATGAAGAGAGTGGAGTGCTGGCCCACCCAAGCTCCGTCTAGGGTTATATCTGATAAGCCAAGGGTTTCCCATAGGAACTCGACTCCCATCTCCATAGGGTCTGAGGAGGGAAGAGGTTGAGGGAGACCCCTCACTTTCAAGTTCAGTTCCCTTGCTCGTCGAGTCCGTTCTTCGACAAGTTTGGCTTGTACGACCTCCTCAACTGCTGTGAGAGGGGAGGTATTTTTGCCTTTCACTCAGACTACTTGTGCCCATGAGTTAATGTGCGACTTAGTTTCCTGTTTAAAGGAGGCCTAATGGGATTTGATTTCCTCTTGCTTAGTCCTGAGGTCTTGGATTTCGAGGTGAAGTGCTTGGTTCTGGGGGTGGTAAGAATCTTGTTCTTTGCTTTCTTGTATCGTTTTCTTGAGGGATAAGTTATCCCCTTCGATTTCAGAAACTCTAGCAGCGAGAGAGCCCACCTCTGAACGGAGTCTGCCATTTTTGGCTTCGAGAGATTCCAGTTTCCTGAGCATCTGTTTAACTTGAGATGTCCAAACCGCGAAATCTGATTCCAATGTGATATCCGTGGGGCTGATGAATTCTGGGTTACCCTAACATTGCCTGAGGTAACGAAATCGACCTCTGTCGTTGTAATCCTAGATGGGCATTTTGGAAATTCCCTTCGATTCTCTGTCTTCTTTCGGGTCTTCTTTCAGGTTCTCCATTAGTTGTTGAAGCGACGCAGTGGTATGGGCGGTCAAGATTGGGTAGACACATTAGTTAAATTTTCATTTTTTTGTCACAAATATTAAGACCGTTTCTTTTTGCATTTAATTTGCAAAGCATTTTACTTCATGTTATTCATTTGATTCAGTTTATTTACAAACAAGTTTCTATTTATTGTGTAATTTCGCATAAGGTTCATTTCAGCAATGTGAATGGGAATATTAATTACTTTTGGACTCTGAATTGATTCTTTTTCCCTTGTTATCAAGTTTTATAGCATAAATCTGTGAATTAGGCATTGGTTTAGTAAATTATTGTTTATTTCTTTCTTGCATCGTTATTTGGTTAAGTTTTAAAGCAAGGCTTGCCTGTCATTGAACATTTTGCATATTGCATGATTACTTGTCATTGAACTTAAATAAGCCTAAATGAATTTTAACTCCTAAAACAAAACCTTTGAAAACTTAGTAAACAGGGACTACCCCCCTTGACCTTTGGGAGTTGGGTCTAAAAGAAGGAGTTAGGAATCGAGGTGACAGTGGGTTCTAAACTCGTAGTTTCCCTCAAGAACACACCTAGTGGTTGAGAGACTTTTCAGCGGTTAAGTGTGTTTTAAGCGGCAACATGGGAGTTACAAAAGAAGGGAGTAAGAAGTTGTGACTTAAAGAACTAGAAAGATTTAGGAAGAAAGGAGAAAGAGGCATTCACTTGTTGAAAGAACATGGATTGGATTAGATATGTAGGTGAATATTCAATTAAAAACATACAATTTACTGTTAAGACATGTAAATTTTAGCGAATATTACCAATATAATTATTTTTTATAAAAAAATAAAAAATAGGTCAATTTTTAAAGAGAAAATGGGCAACTAGCATTTATATTTTTTGAAAAAAGGCCAAAATAGCCAGTTGGAAAATTCAACACTAAAAGAAATATCCTAGAGCCTCCTTGACAATGGAGTCACAACCTGATGATGGGTTAATCGATGTGTTTTAGTTGTTTAGTGAACAGGAGATAGGTAGCAAAGATGTTACATCAAATAGGCATCAAAGCCATCTTAGTATAGAAACCACCCCTTATGCATTCCAAACCAAGCTAGGAAAATCTTATTCATTCTAGATTAATTTTGCCACATTGTTGTTTGAAACAATCAAGAGATTTTGTAAGTCGTAGTTGAATTCAACAGAGTACTAGTTTGTTTCTGAGTGGAAATCAGAACTCAATGAATCAACCAAAGGCACAATGGTTTGTTTTTATCCATACACCACTCATCAACATGGTTGAAGTGCAAATTGGTTATGTAGTGCACCTACCTAAATTTTTAGGAAAAGGAAAAGGTGATGTAAAGCAACACTAGTGAATCTATTGTGTGATCTTTGCCAATCCAAAAAGAATCTATTGTGTGATATATGTCAATCCAACATTCAAGACATTGAACAACTACACAACTTTACAAGATCTAGTAAAATGGGTTGAGAAGACATATTTCCTGGTAAACGAAAGAAGTAAATGACGATGTAGGTGACAGTCACAACCAAGGAGGAGGATATTGAGGAGGCTAAGGTGGAGGCTTAGAACCAATCAGGTGATATTACTATGACAAGGTGGAACATATTTCCAAAAAAATTCTCCACCAAAGGATGCTAAGAAGTGTCCACTGCAGAGCCACAAGGCATTCCACGAAAAATTACCTTGACCTATTAGAAAAGTGCCATGGATGATGGAGTAAAGTAAAATTTTTGCAATTGTGTTCTTGGTCAATTTTATTATTTAAAAGATGAATTGATTAAAGGAGAGAGGGGATTCCTGATATATCGGATGGTACGGGGAATATGTTTGGATTTTGGGAAAAGTGGCTCTGCACAGAAAAATGTGGACTAGATGGAGTAGTGGGGGGGGGGGGGGGGGGGGTGTTCAACACTACACCAACAAGGATGTAGCCTAACAGGACCCCACGATCGCTTTCTAGTTGTTCCCAGTTTCCCTAAAGAATTTGCCCACTATTCACCAAACTCGTTTATGCCGGATTTTCGTGATGTTTAGGGGATGTTAATTTTATTAATGTGAGTTGATTAAATTAAATGTGAGGAATTAATTAATGCACACTTCCGCTTTTGATATTCCCAAGAGTCAGACAAAGTTGCGAGGGGTAGAGCATACACAGAAGAAGCAAATGTTTGTTCCAATTCAAAAAAAGAAAAAAGGCAAAGTACAAAACGATTCAGCCCTTCTAGGACGGATTGTGTGCTTGTTTAAATATAAACAAACTTATGAGACTAATTACTACACTATGATTTTCTTTGCCCTTTCGGTACTAGGAAAAACCGTAGTGGGTTAGTGTTCTTTACAAAAACTAATAAATTTAAAGCAACTTTAATCTAAATTTACTTGTAAAAAAAAGTATACATCCTGTTAAGATGATTGGGTTTGTGTTAATTAAGATCTACAAGAAAAACAAAAAAAACACTCCAAGAAAAAGAGACACTGCAAATCCCCCTAGGGGAAATGGGGTGTGGGTGCTGTGTAGCCCACTTGCTTCTCTTTTATTTATTTTATTACAATAAGTTTTTAGGAAAAGGAGACCTTTGATCCTTTAAATGTGGGATCAATGAGGTTTACAATGACTCAGAATTGAAAGGGAAAAGAGTGGGCACTTTTGAGCCTTTGGATGGCTGGATTTGTCGAAATTTGGCCATAATTTCTCTCTTTTTCTTTCAACTTGCTAAAAACAGCAAGTTAACAATGTACAAATTAGTGGATTAGTACAAGCATGTACATAAAATACACTATCTAGTACTTTACAAAAAATGGGGAAAATTTATTGCTTTGAGTACTAGAAAGGAAGTGTTAGATCTAAGCTTAAGATATCTATTAAATCACTTTAGATCTGAGATGTAAACAAACCTAAACTTCATGTAATAATCTTTTAAAGAAATCTAAGCTTGTAAGAAAAGTAACCAAAGAGAAAGATTGAATTTTTATGAGATGGGAGAGAAAACCCTCAAGCTCAAGCTTGAACATTGTGAAGAAGAGAAAGCGCCTGTAGGACAAAAAACATTAGATCCAAAGAATAGTGGTGAAGAGGAAGAAGATGCAACTAAGCTCAAAATCCTCCTTCGCCTTAGAGAAAATTCCACCCCCAGACCACGCTTTTATGCCTTACAGAAAAATTACAATTAACTTATAAAAAATAAGCCTGGAAAGAACGAAAAAATTTATATTTTCCGGAAATTAAAAAAACCTATGGGGGACTTAGAACATGTTCATATGACTCAAAAACAATGATTAGCATGGTAATATACATTGACACATAGGTTTTAATAACCTCCGAAGGTCTAACCACCAAGACATTTACTCTAGGCTTTGGAGGAGTGGATGAAAAACTCGAAAATTACAAGTCATTAAAAAACGACGTATAATTTTCAAGGAAAAAACACCCCCGAGTAAAGTATTGATAACTAGGTCTTAGTAAAGCCAAACCTTTTACATAATTCCATCGTGTTAAGTCATTCATTACAATTTCCCCGCAAGGTATGAACATGTAAAAAATTAAAAAAATGGGCCACTGATTCGTCTGATGAACTTCTGAACACATGTGATGAACAATTCAATTGTTCAAGTCTTTGACTACTCACTGGAAATCCACCTAAGTGCAACTTAGTGGACAACAATGCCGTTTCCAACAATAGGCGGTACACCATGTGGTTCCTCCTGGTTGAGGAGATATGCCTTCTCAAAGTTGAAGCCCCGAAGCTATTGTCAAGAAGCCCCAAGCGAAGTGGTTGAGAAGTATTTAAAAGGAATTTAAATTTAATAAATTATCTTGTGGGTAAAGTCAGCCCCATTTTGAATAGGCATTATATTCCAAATTAAGAATATGATTGAGGACGGCCCGAATGGAAATTAATTTAAATTTGAGTTTACCTTTTTTTAAGGAGGATTAGTATAAATATAATATGAATTCGCCTCATTTGATATATATAAAAGAGCTGATATGAGGTAAGATAAGATGTAATCTGAGGCAAAGTTTTGTGGATCTGTGGCAGATCTGAGACAAATGTTTGTAGCTCATCCTGAGATCATCTACATCCTGTTCTAAGGCTGATTCAGTTGCAGATCTGAAAGTCTGAGTCAATTTCTGAAGTGGTTTTATATCAAGTCTGAGGAAGTTTTGAGAAGGCTTTTTTACCAAGATCTGTGGCGAGTCTTTGAGAAGATTTGAAGCTGTTCTGAGGGTAGTTTTGTGATAGACCTACAGCAGTTTTCTGGTGAACTCTTATTTGGGGCAGATCAGTGGTCATTTATTGTGCAGAATTGCGGCCATCCTGAAGCTGTCCGTTGGGGCAGATCTTTGAAGATCAAGCTGTTTTGAGCACATCTGGTCACATACAATTAAGGGTCGAACCCTTCCAAGCAATTCTGAGCACACATTACAAAGTCTGGAAGCTGATAAAGAACAGAATTATTACAGCAAACTAATCTACAACAGTAATCCTAGTGCAACAGGTAGCAGATGTCAAATCTGGTATGAACATTGACAAAATATAATTGAAGGGTTTATAATTGCATTGCAAATTGTTCAAGAGGTATTCAGTAGAGAGTAACCTTTATTTAAGGAAGAAATTTGTATGTGAGATTTGTATATTGGGGAAAAGTTATTGTATCCTTGTGCAAATCATAGTGAGTATGGCTCTGTAGTGTGATTGAAAAGATTCAGATTAAGCAGAGGATCAGAAGTGCAGAGCAGTAGTATCAAGTCCAGGTTAAGGATCAGCATAATCATCATTGAAGTTCTTGGGTTCGAATGCTTTCCTGAATGCTTGAAGAAGATTGATCAGTCATTATAAATTTAGGGTGGTAGGGTGGTGCTTGGGTGCAAGTTGCAGCTTTGTCTAGGAGGTCGCAGCCTCCTTCCAATTATAGCTAGTAAATCAGAAGATACTAGCCCACATAGGGCTTTGAAGCCTCCTTATAGTTGAAGCTGGTAAATCAGGGAGTTTGGGGCTTCCTGGTGTTGTAGCAGAAAAACTGATGTACTGAATCATAAGAAAAAGCATTCCACGGTTTTCTCCCCTTTTGGGTTTCCAAGTAAACATTTGTGTACTTGTGTATCATGCTCGTGTTCTTTTTCCACACTGCAGACATTATTATGTAAATAAAAGATAAAATTAACCTATTAAGGAATAACTGATTCAACTCCCCTCTCAGTTATTTTATCAGAAACTTGTACTACACCATACTTCAATGCAATAAAGCAAAAACAATATAACTTTAGCAAGGATCTTGATATTCAACCAGAGGAAATTGATCCCACAAGGTTTAGGTACTAGGGTTGCTACTCAAATCCCTATCTCCAATCCTAGAACTGAGAAGAAGGGTTGTGGTCCATATCCCATTGCAATAGAGGAATAAGAATCAATGGATTTCATCAATGACATGTTTAGAGCTTATAATTGTTGAAGTGTTGGATATTGAGCATCTATCAAGGGAGTTCCATGTTGATCTTAAACAGTGGATTAAAGCAGGTGGTGAAGAAGTTAATGCACCCCTCCCTGAAAGAAGCACTCATAGAGTGTGAAGCAAGAGGAGGATGAACATTGGTCAAGAGTTCAGCTTATTTTTGGTATTGCTAGGTATGAATTGAAGTATGCCGACTTGGGTCCTAATATGAAGATTCTACCAAAGAAGTCCTAGGAAATGATGGGGAGCCCCAGGTTGGTTTATTCTTGATCAAATTACGCCTCACCAACCACTATAGGATTTTTTCAATTATAATATTGGAAAATGTCTAATTTGACCTTATAAGTGATTAAAATTTTAAGTGGGTAAGGAACCTTACCCAACTTTGTTGGGACTTGAATGGGCATAAAAAGTTAATGATGCCATCAACATAAAGAAGGAAGGCATGTCATTTGAGTATGAGGGCACATGGGTGGTACAACCTATTGACTTGTGTCAAAGACCAAGGTACATTGAACCTACCAAAGTAGTTCACGGTACATCATATATATATACCAACAAATGGGACGGGGAATGACTATGTTAATACAACAATATATAGTGTTGTAAGTCAGCACAATATATGCTCGATCAATATTGATTCAAATAATGAAATGCATGATTGGAAGGAGTGCAACCACAAGTTGTCCTCTAGATGTTGTGCCTCAATCCTTATTGTAAGATGGATTTGAACAGGATCGGCGCGCCACCTCTATACTAAGTCACCTGGTTCGAATTCGTGTTCGAGTTCGGCGACATTGAAGTTCGTGGAAAAATCGGCACTCAAAATTTCAGTGATAAAATTTGGCATTAAATTAGAGAGATCATAAAAATTAAAAATAATAAAAGATACATCTAATTTTTTAATATTAATTTAATATGTTCATTAAATACATTATAAAAATATAACTTTATAAAAATGAAATAATTAAATACATTATAAAAATATAACTTTATAAAAATGGAATAATTAAATACATTATAAAAATATAACTTTATAAAAATGAAAATAATTACTATAGTCTATTCTATCATTAATCGAACCAAATTGCCATGAACCAACAAACCAGTTTACTCATTAACAAATACATTAAATTTTTTATTAAATTTTGCAAATAATAAAATATGAATCAAACATTTTGAATTTCATTTAACACATTATAAATATAAATGAAACTAATTATGATACCATATTTACTATACCATCATTCATCAAACAGCTTGCCATGAACCAAGGAACTAGTTTGTTCATTCTCCATTGACCCACAAATTAGTTTTCCATGAATCAGTTTATCACAAACCGGGGAAAAAAAATTTTGATTTCTGGTTTGACTTTCGAGTACTGATACTCGAGAGCCACCATCGACTATAAGATCTGTTGCAGTTCCAGTCGAGGGCATCAGATGATCCGCTAAGCACAAACTCGTGCATTTTTATTTCTCTCAGCGTCTGGTGGATTTATGACAAGAGGTGCGTGCGGGAACAAAAATCACAAACTTGGGTTGAATTTAAAGGATGAAATTCGACAAATTTAAATGATTAAAATCGTGCTTGGATAAAATTCGGCGGATTTCGATTTTCATGCTTTAAAAGCGGCGAATGCAATGACTTAGCCTCTATATGATGCCATATGTGAGGTAGAGGACTTTCTAGACTGGATGGAGTAGGGTGTTTATCACGATAAACTAGTTTCAGCATTGGACATTGCACTTAAGGCCATATTATCCCATTGGTGGGCTACCCATAAGAAAAAATTAGAGTTGGGATGAGGTTCAACGACAACCTACCATGAGGAATTGATACCTTGCAAGATAGGGAATTCAAGTTTGAGATTTTGGAACTTTACCAAGGAAAGACAAATCTTGAAATCCACGTAGAGAATAGTGTAAAAATAAGGATGTGAGAATGGGTATCACGAGAACTTCTAGACTCATTGGTTTTTGTAAACACTTGGACCAATAACTAGGGCTTTGTACCTGCATGAGAAAGGCGTATGAAAAAAAATGGGATGTGATGCCACAATACTTTTGTGCAACTGTCTCTTATGTTGGTAAGATTCCTAGCATCACTACTGTCCTAAGGACTATTAAGAATTTAAGAAATGTATTTTCAATGACTGACTAGACAAGATGTCTTTTCATGTTTTCCTAAAACATCAATATTTGATTATTACTAAGAGGGAAGAAGAATATACCAAACATTTGAAGTGTTTCCATAAGATTGAGTAGGATGAAAACATTTATGATGACCTCAATTAGTTCAAAACATGGTGAAAGAATATTCTGTTCATTGGTTCAACAGTGGTGGACTAAATTTGACCTTGTTACCAAAATCCTTATTCACTAAACTGATCACAGAACCCAACCCCAACAAGACACCACCCATTAAGGAAAATCCTTTTAACACCTTCACCGAAAGACTGATCCAAAGAAATCAACTTTTGGGTCACAAACTCACCCTAAACAGTAAGATCCTTTTTGAGTCTTTGGCCATCATTATGGGTCAGATAAAGACATTGGAGACTAAATACCCAACCATCAATAATAAATATGATGTTCACATGCAGCACTCTTCTCATGGACAGACCCAATCAACTAGGTCAATCAAAATCCTCAGCATGTTGTCTGTATCAGATATGATTCCCCATCACTCCACTGGAGCAATCAAACGTAAGGGCAATCTCTCAGATTGTTGCTTCCTCCCAACATCCAGGTGGTCAACCTGCATGAACGCGTCAAGTGCATAGGCAATTAATTATCTTACCCGGTGCATACCAAGCCCTAATCAACTCAGGAGCTCATGTAACCATACTTAATTTTATGGATTTGTGTTATTCTATATTTATTATGTACGTACCCCCTATATGTATGACATATACACACACCCATCACAAAAGAACAACCCCACAAGCAACAATTGACACAAAACCCAGTCCGTACAAAGGCACAAAAACAAATTGTTTTCCTTCTTTTCCCTCCCTGATAGATGAAGTACTTGCAATGATCATCGGTGGGGGCCTCATAAGACTTGATGATGTGGTGGAGGTCGGTGTCCATGAGATCATAAACCAGATAAACATTGTGGAAATCATAGTTTTAAAAACCGGGCTGATGCGAATCGGAATCGACCGGTTGACCGGTTTATTACCGGACCGAGTCAAACCGGTCTCCAAACCGGATCGGTCGACCGGTACCGAATCGACCGGTTCACGTAATAAATCCACCTAGTTTGATAAAAAAAAATATGGGGCCCGCATAAAGGTCAATTAGTTGGGTTTTTACCTAACCTACGGTCCTAACCTAACCTAACGTATGGTCCTAACCTAACCATCCCCCTTTTCACTAACATAACACTGTTGGCATTAAAATTTACCATTTCAATTTTTTATTTGTCAAGGAGTGAAGACCCGACAGCAAAGATAGTGACCAGACAGTGGAGATAGAGAGACGAAGACCGTGAACTGTGAGGAACCGATAGTCTGAGACAACCGTGACGGTGGGAGTGAGTGTGCACTGTGCAAACTTGCAAGCATTTTGGAGTCCTAGACTCTTGGCTAACTTGGAACTTGGAACTTGGGATTTGCACAGTTGTATTGTGTGCTACTGCTGGTTTCACTTGGAGGCCCTAAAGGAGGTAAATATCAAAGTTCAAACACTAAATTTGTTAATAAATATTTAATTTTTAGCCAATAAAAAACTTAAATTGTTAAATTGTTAATGTGCATGTTCAAATTTTTCCTTTTTTTTCTTTGCATGTCCAAGTTTCCAACAGTCAACATCAAGTTCAAATCAAAATACATAATCTATTTGTTAATTTTGTTTTTATGTGCATCTTATAATTTTTCTTTTTTTCTTTGCATGTTAAAAGTTCAATGACAATCAACTTCAATAGTCAACTTCAAGTTTAGAATCTAGATCTTCATTCCATACTCATGGCCCCAAAAGCAAAAGATCCTGCATGGGCCCATGCAGATGTTGTTGAGGGGGAGATGTATTGCAAGAAGATGATCAAGGGTGGGGGGATTTTCAAGCTTAAACAACACTTCGTTGCCATCAAAATCCAAGTGAAGGCATGAGAAGCTCCTCTAGATGTTATTGGACAGATTAGAGCTGATATGCAAGAACAATTTAAGAAGTTTGAGGAGGGTAAGGCCAGGCAAAGAGAGATAGAGGAAGAAGTAGAAAAGAAGAGGAGGCTTGTTGAAATGATGGGTGGGACCTATGGTCCTCATTCAAATTAAGGCTTTTCATCTATCCCTTCTACCGATCTTAGGGATCATTTTCAGTATGTTGCACCCTCCGAGACTACACAAGATAAGGGTAAATCAAAAAAGAAGGGCAGCATTCAAAGCTATTTTACATCCTTTGCTAGTGCCAATGCTTCTCAGTTGCCTCCAACACAAGTTCAACCCACCTTAGATGACCACTGGAAGAAGTTGCCTATGAGTACATAGCTAGATGGTCGTATGATGTTGATCTCACCTTCAATGCTGCTTGCTCTTCTTATTACCAATCTATGTTGGATGTTGTTATAGCTGCTGGTAAGGGCTTCAAAGGCCCTAGTATGCATGACTTGAGGGGATCTCTTTTGTAAAAAGAGATAGTGCCCATAGATGAATACCTGAAGGAATTCAAACAGTCATAGGTCAAAACAGGATGCAGTATCATGTCAGATGGATGAACCGATCAGAAGGGTCGTACCCTCATAAATTATCTTGTCTCTTGCCCACAAGGAACCATGTTTTTGAGATCACATTATGCATTTGATTAGGTGAAAGATGCAAATTTGTTATTTCATCTTCTGGATGAGGTTGTTGAGGAAGTGGGGGCAGCTAATGTTGTACAAATCATCATAGATAATGCCTCTAACTATGTTCTTGCTGGTAAGATGTTAGAGGAAAAACATAAAACCATATTCGGGACTCCATGTGCAGCACATTGCATGGACCTCATGCTTGAGGACAAATGCAAACAGGATTGGATCAAGGACACTATAGAGCATGACAAAAGCATCACCAAATACATCTACAACCACGGTTGGTTATTGAGCTTGATGAGGAGACACACACACGGCAGGGAGCTTGTTAGGCCTACAATTACTAGTTTTGCAACTCACTTCCTCACGTTGCAATCTTTCGTTTCCCAAGCGCAGAACCTGGAGAAAATGTTTTCAAGTGATGAATGGAATTCATCCCAATGTGCCCACAAACAAGATGGAAAAGACACCAAGAAAAGTATTAAAAGCTCTTTATTTTGGAAAAGAGCAGCAGAGGTTGTGGCAATTACTGAGCCACTTGTTAAGGTGTTGCGATTGGTTGATAGGGAGAAATTGGCCATGGGCTACATTTATGAAGCTATGGATCAAGCAAAGGAGCAGATAAAGGCAGCATACAAAGATGGAGTGGCCAAGTATGGGCCTATTTGGGAGATCATTGATAGGAGATGGAACAATTAACTCCATCATCCTATACATGTAGCTGGGTATTTTTTGAACCCAAGGTATCATTATAGAAATCATGTTGATCAAGATCGGACTGGGGAGGTAGCGAATGGATTGTATTCCTGCCTTGAGTGCATGGTCCCAAATGAGGTAGACCAATTGGAGATACATTGACAGATCAACTCTTTCAACGCCGCCACAGGTACCTTTGGCAAAAATGTGGCTAAGATTTCAAGAGAGGTGGACCAACCAGGTAAACATTTCCATTGTTTGATTAACTTATGTTTTTAAACTGCAATTCTTAAATTGTAAATAGTAAATACTGCAATTCTTAGCCAAATTCACAATCTAATTTGTTGAATTAACTACCATGACTCTTCACATTTGCAGCACAATGGTGGGAGGAATCTGGTAACCATACTAAATTATTGCAAAATTTTGCAATTCGAGTCCTGAGTCAAACCTACAGCTCTTCTGGGTGTGAGCGCAATTGGTATTTGTTTGAGCAGATTCACACAAAGAAGATAAATTGTTTAGAGCAGAAACGGTTAAACGATCTAGTCTTCGTGCAGTACAACCTCTGACTCAGGCGCAACCAATTGATGAACAAAAGACCTGATACTGATCCCATTGTGTTGGATGATATAGATCCAACCTCAGATTGGGTAGTGGAGACCCAAGAGCCAGAGTTTGGTGTTGGCCTGGATGTTGAGCTAGAGGACTTGCTGGAGGTTCCGTTGGATGCAGATCTTCTATTGTCGATGCCATCAGTTCATAGAGGTGTAGATCTTGAGATAGCAAGTGCCAGGCATGGAAAGCACTAGTCGACCAGGACCTCGTACTTATAGTCGTCAACGACGTCGGCATTCAGCCAGTACTACTATTTCATTAGCAGATGGCTTTGATCTTGAGGAGCCCAAGACTGAGCCAGATCATGATGCCTTTGCTAGTCCTTTTGGTTCTTCTTCTAGTTCTAGCAGTGGTGCAATTGGTGCTGAGTTTGATGATGATCATTGATGATGTATTATGTAGTTGACTATGTAGCACGTTTTTTGGACTCTACAGGCCATATAGCCTTTACTATATAGGCCTCATAGATTATGTATTTTGTTCTAGTTCCAATATCCTAGATATGTATTGCATAGAGTCCAAACTACAGTACACTTTGTGCCATTTTGATATATTGAGTCTTATATGGTATATACATGAGCAGATTTTGGATATTTTGTCTTCAATGCCTTGGAATCGTGGATTATAATCTTGAAAATGATGTTTTTTCTTTAAAATTTATAAATTTTATGTATTTTTTAGCAAACTGATTCATTAAATTCAAATCGACCGATTTATGACCAATTCATTACCGATTCTGAGTTGACCCTTGACCGATTCCAAGTCCGATTGCGATTTTTAAAACTATGGTGGAAATTTGTCCTGGAAACAGGGGTCATTATATCCTTCAAAGTAATTATCTTATCATGGTTGAACAGCCTGAGAAGCTTGATTTCCCTAAGAGTCCTCCTTGCATCGGTCTGGTTCTCGAATGCATTGATGATCTTCTTAATGGCCACTTTCTCGTTGGTCTTTGTGTTTTTTTTCTGAGCAAACAATTCCATAGGCACGATGGGAATATACTTAGTATCTATCTCGAACGTGTTGCGCCACACAGAATAGTAGCACTTCCCCTCTGCACAAGCTCCGCCGAGTGGATTCACCCTGGTGGCCATCCCTCCAAATCAAAAACAACTTATCAAAAATCCCAAATTGCAAACCGAGTAGATAATATGGATACTCGTCATGTATATGCCCAAAACAAGAGACGAGCAATTGGGTTACTCGATGTATATCTATCAAGTACGAGGGTTGTGCAGGGAAGGATGTTGCAGTAGAAACGGTAGCAAGGCTAAGAAGTGGGTTATAAGGAAAAGACGTATATACCATTTGTAATTTTTAGTTGAGGATGTGCATGGAAGGAGACATGAAATGAAGAGGCAGGGATTCAACAGTTTCGGGGAAGATGGATAGGCAGGATGGATGGTGGATGTATGGAGAGATACATTGTGTGTTCTTGATGACAATAAACCCAATTATTATTATCTATTTGCTTTGCATTCTTTCCTTTTCTTTTCCACTTTTATCAATTTAATGAATCCTTCTCTTATTTCTAATTTTAGTTAGAAATAAGTAAATACTAAATAGAGTGTCAATGTGCAACAAAATCTAATCACAACTATGTCACTATAATAAGTTGTATCCCTACACATCTACAAGCCAAAGGTGGTTGAGAAACCTCTATGTGGTTGGGCATTCATGTTTTGGTCTTGAACTTGTGATCTCTCATAAACTCAAATGACTTTCCATGGTGACATTTCTATTTGTCGTTGGGCAGATTGTTCTCACTTCCAAACTAAGGTTGGGACCAGCTCCAATTTATATTGTTGTAAAGGGGTTCGTCTTGACAAGGGATTCTGGCAAGAATTCATGGGTTATGGATAAAAAAAAGCTGAATGACTAAAAGATATTTGGCAAACCATCTCACCTACAAGGCTAAACCCTGGAGTCAACAATATGACCACTGATATGAATGATTCACCTTACAACAACATCAATAACATTAAATGTGCATAAATGTATGAAGGAGGGCATAGGAAATGGATGAGGTTTATTCCAGTAATAGACAAAGTTTGGGCAAGGCAACTTGCAACAAGACTTGGAGCCCCCCTTCTCAAGGATGAGTTAAACTCAATTTTAATGGACTATTCAATGGCAATCCATGTCTTTTGGGGATAAGTGGTGTTCAAAGATAAACAAGGTCACATTCAAATGATCTTAGCTAAGTTTTTGGAGACAAAATCTAACAATCAAGCAAAGATGGAAGATTCGGTGTTAGGTGTAAGAAAATCATCAAGGAAAGGATGTAAAAAATGCAATCTTCAAGGAGACTATAGACCATATCAATGGAAGAATCTAATAACCTTCATTGGAGATGCTAAACAAAATTTCTTGGATGCAAGAGGCAAATAATTGTTTTGATGATCGGGAGTTTGGGCACATAATAAGCCCTACAAATAAGATTGCAAATTGGTTATCCAATTGTTGGCCCCTTCATTTTGAAGGGGACACAGTGATACTAGATCAACAAGCACAAACATTGAGTTGCACCACATGTTTTGGAGCTTTACTGGAAATAGAATCAAACAAAAAAACCACAAAGGAAGTAGGTAGCAGCATTCCAAAGATGTGGTCTGAGGTTTTGAGCAATGAAAAGGAAAGGTGATGGAACATTGCAAGCAGTTGATGGAAGTAATGGAGGATGGAATAGTGGGCATTAATGTCACTATTGGTACCACTAACGACTATGGTTTTCAGTCAATCTTCCCCCCTTTGGGTGAATTGTGCAAATGTAAACATTGTAGCACGAAAAAGATTGATCACAAGATGAGTAGATATGGTAAGTTGTCAAGTTTTGGAAGTTATTAATTGTATGTTGCGCCTAGATAAGGAGTAGGTTGTTGGGTCAAGAACAGCATGTGTTGTTGGTTATTATAAGAGAGTATTTGTTTTGGTTTGAAATGAATGGAACGATGCCTCCCTTAAAAATTATCCTCATGTGTATGCTTTATAGCAATGATGTTTATATCTTTATAATGTCATCTTATGTTATGATCAATGTATTTTCATTAATATGATGAGTTGTGTAAAATTAGAATACAACAAGTGGATTTGGTGATAGATGTAATGGATGTGATGGATGTGATGGATGGTAGATTAGTTGTTGTTGCACCTTCATTATATCGATGATCTTGGATAATCCCAAGTCCTAGTAATGCACCTTAGGTGAGACCTTCCATGCAATAAGGGATTGATATTTTGGTGCATAGACTACAACACCTTTGTTGGACACCATCCTGGACCTTGGTTAACATTTTAAGCTAACAAATGGTTTCATCATTGAGTCCCAATCATGTTATGTGTGAGATCGCCACAATATGATGCATCACCCCATGAGCAAGGATGTACACTAGATTAGTGTTATGAAAAGATCAACCTCTTTGTAAAGTACGAAACTCTGTTGATTGGAAGGAACTTATAAAAGTTTAAGGATGAGTTACTCTTTAATGGCATATATGAGATCTTCTAGATGGAGTTCCTGATGAGCTTGTATGAGTGGCCATGAAGACTCAAAGAGAATCCAAGATTTACTTGAAGGATGGAAGGTATGTTACATGAAATGCTCAAAAATTAAAAACCACTTTAGAAGTATCTATTCTGGTGTTTGTGGTGGAAATGAGTCAGTGATATTCACAAGTTGAGGAACAATTCATTAAAGGCCTTCCATGGAGGTTGGTGAAAGAGATCCCTACTTAGGTGACAAGATTTATGGTGGAGGAGAAAATGTTTCTCGTTGCTCCATCAGTGATGGTGGTGGGTCTTGAATAATATTGGAGAGGATGAGATTTTAAAGGAAAAGGGAAAGAGCCTAGAACATGTTGTAATAATTGACCAATTGTGTTTGAATCATATGAGAGCAATCTATGAACTTGGTGAGGCATTGTAAAAAGAGATGAGCAACAACAATCTCCTCCTTTTCAATCTCCCTTTGAAGAAGTGCACTCATAAACAACACAAAACCAGCACAAACAAGCAAGAAACCCTAGAATTAACCAGTAAGAGCACCACCTATTGGTCTTGCTCCATTTTTATTACTTAATTTTAATATTTTACTTTGACACATTTGTCATTCATGTACCTAAATTAAATTACAATGCACATATTCCTTTTTTATTTCTACATAGTAATTGACCTTTTCACTACTACCATATGCTATTTTATAATATACTAATGTGTAGTGTTGGGGTGTTACAAAAGAAGGAAGTAAGGATTTGTGACTTAAAGAACTGGAGGGTTTTAGGAAGAAAAAAGAAAGAGGCATTCACTTGTTGAAAGAACATCGATAGATGTTGGAAGAGAATCCATCTAAGTAAAGAGCAAGTGGAGGGTGTGTGCGAGAACTAATGGACATACAAGAGATGCCCAATGTGTTGATGTAGGTGTGTAGATAGATTGCTCAAAGACGTTGCAACAAGGGGATACATCCAAAGAATACTCTAATGGACCATTCAATAAGAGTTAGGTTATATTTCAAGGATTCAAATATTATACCTAAATATAGTATTATGGGTGAATATTTCAGTTAAAAAAAACATACATATAGATACATAGGTGAATATTCAATTAACAACATACAATTTACTGTTAAGACATGTAAATTTTGACGAATATTACCAATATAATCATTTTTTATAAAAGAAATAGGTGAATTTTTACAAAGAAAATGGGCAATTGGCAAATATATTTTTTGAAAAAAATGGCCAAAATAGGCAATTGGAAAATTCACCACTAAAAGAAATACCCTAGTCCCTCAACAATGGAGGCACAACCTAATGATGGGTTAATCGATGTGTTTTGGTTGTTTGGAGAAGAGGAGATATCTAGCAAAGATGTTACATCAAGTAGGAATCAAAGCCATCCTAGTATAGAGACCACCCCTTATACATTCCAAACCAAGTTAGACAAATCTTGTTCATTTTGCCACATTGTTGTTTGAAACAATCAAGAGATTTTGTAAGTTGTAGCTGATTTCAACAGAGTAATAGTTTGTTCCTGAGTGGAAATCAAAACTCAATGAGTCAACCAAGGGCACAAGGGTTTGTTTTTATCCATAAACCAGTCATCAACATGGTTGAAGTGCAAGTTGGTTATGAAGTGCACCTACCAAAATTTTTAGGAAAAGGCAAAGGTGATGTAGAGCAACACTAGATCCTATCTAAAACCATATGGAATGCCAAGAATACCATTTCCATTGATAGAAAGTTGTTCAAGGTTCAAACAACCTTGAGAGGGTGAGCTTGCAGTGCTATATGAAGTATGGGAAGAGTACCCTCTAAGTACCATGAGAACATTGGATGAACTAAGACAAGCCTTCAACATAGAGTTCCATAAATTGAAGATGGCACGGTAGAGTTGTGCTTCATTATATGACATCAAATATATAGTGGGAGAGACTCAAGAGTGTCAAGAAATACAACCAGAGATTTTAAGACCTTATGAACCAACTAATTTATCATTAATGATACCTAGCATGAGTGATTTATGGGAGGACTCCTACCTCTAGCCTAGATTACCCTCATGTAGCAAATATGGGCCTCTTAAAGAAAAGCCTTAGAGTGGGCCATGAGAATTGAGTTGATAGTAGGGTACTTGGGGACCACTTGCACTCATACAACATCCATGCCTAGTTCAAGCACAACTATGGAAATAGACCAATTCCAACATCAATCATTTTATCTCTAACTGAACAAAGCAAGAATTGATAGATGTTAAAGCACACTAGTAGCAATTGTGGTGTATAGTCTATAAGATGAAGGGCTACTTAGGCAATGATTGTCATGCACTTAGAGGAGTGGTTGTACCTAATATGACCCTAAGCCACGAAGGCCTTCGAATTAGTATGCAAAATGTGGAGACTTATGGCCATCCTCTACAACTGCGCCCCATTCTTCACAAGTATTCATCAACACTAGTGAATCTATTGTGTGATCTATATCAATCCAACAATAATCTATTGTGTGATCTATATCAATCCAACAATAATCTATTGTGTGATCTATGTCAATCCAACACTCAAGACATTGAACACTACACAACTTTACAAGATCTAGTAAAATGGGTTGAGAAGACATATTTCCTGGTGAACAAAAGAAGTAAATGACGATGTAGGTGGCAGTCACAACCGAAGAAGAGGATATTGAGGAGGCTAAGGTGGAGGCCTAGAACCAATCAAGTGATATTACTGTGACAAAGTGGAACATATTTCCATAAATGTTTCTCCACCAAAGGATGCTAAGATGTGGGCACTGCAGACCCACAAGGAATTCCACGAATAACTACCTTGACCTAAAAAAGTGGGGGTCCAATCGCGAAAAAAAAAATTCCTAACCCGGCTAGCTCAAAGCCCTAGTTTATCGAAGGCAACAAGACCGAAGTTGAATATGTTAACAAGAGGAAGAGCTTACATGAGTGGTGATCATGAAATTGACAAGCCATTCCAAATTAGGAAAAAAACTTGTACCGCACCATACTTCAATGCAATAAAGCAAAAAAAACAAAATAACTTTAGCAAGTTTCTTGATATTCAACTAGAGGAAGTTGCTCCCACAAGGTTTAGGTACTAGGGTTGCTACTCAAATCCCAGCCTCCAATCCTAGAATTGAGAAGAAGGGTTGTGGTTGAAGTGTTGGATATTAAGCATCTATCAAGGGGACTTCCATGTTGATCCTAAACAATGAATTAAGGTAGGTGGTGAAGAAGATAATGCACCCCTCCTCAAAAGAAGCACTCATAGAGTGTGAAGCACAAAGAGGATGATCATTGGTTAAGAGTTCAACTTATTTTTGGCATTGCTAGGTATGAATTGAAGTATTCCATATTAGACTTGGGTCCTAACATGAATATTCTACCAAAGAAGTACTAGGAAATGATGGAGAGCCCCAAGTTGATTTATTCTTGCTCAAATTACACCTCACCAACCACTATAGGATTTCTCCAATGAGAATAATGGAAAATGTCTAATTTGACCTTATAAGTGATTAAAATTATAAGTGGGTAAGGAACCTTACCTAGCTTTGATGGGATTTTAATGGGCATGCAAAGTTAATGATGCCATCAACATAAAGAAGAGAAGCATGTCATTTGAGTATGAGGGCACATGGGTGGTACAACCTATTGACTTGTATCAAGGACCAAGGTACACCGAACCTACCAATTGGGACTAGGAATGACTATGTTAATTCAACAATATACAGTGTTGTGAGTCAACACAATATATGCTCGATCAATATCGATTCAAACAATGAAATGCATGATTGGAAGGAGTGCAACCACAAGTTGTCCTCTAGGTGTTGTGCCTCAATCCTTATTGTAAGATGGATTTGAGCAGGATTGGCAGGCCACCTCTATATGATGCCATAGGTGAGGTAGATGGAGTAGGTTGTTTATCATGATAAACTAGTTTCAGCTTTGGACATTGCACTTAAGGCCACCTTAGCCCATTGGTAGGCTACCCATAAGAAAAAATTACAGAGTTGAGATGAGGTCCAACCTTCCATGAGGAATTGATTCCTTCCCATGCTCGAGTTTGAAAAGAATGATACCTTGCAAGATAGGGATTTCAAGTTTGAGATTTTGGAACTTTACCAAGGAAAGACTAATCTTGAAATCCACGTAGAGAATAGTGTAAAAAGATGGATGTGAGAATGGGTATTACAGAAAGTTATAGACTCACTGATTTTTGTAAACACTTGGACCAATTCCTAGGGTTTTGTACCTGCATGAGAAAGGCATATGAAAAAAAATTTGGGATGTGATGCATCAATACTTTTGTGCAACTTTCTCTTAGGTTGGTAAGATTCCTAGCATCACTATTGTTCCTAAGGAGTATTAAGATGTATTTTCAATGATTGACTAGACAAGATGTATTTTCATGTTTTCATAAAACATCTATATTTGATTATTGCCAAGAGGGAAGAAGAACATACCAAACATTTGAAGTGTTTCCATAAGGTTGTGCAGGATGAAGACATTGACGATGACTTCAATGAGTTGTGTCCCCTTAAGTTTAAGGAGACCAAGGGTGAGAGATCTCTAAAAGAGAATACAAATAATTTAGATGGGAAAACTACATAGAACTAGTGAAGCTAAGAAGATAAATATCAACACAAAAGAGAAACATGGGATCACCTCCATCTGTCCTTAAAAGATTGTTGAACGTTACAGTTGTTTTTGTCGGTCAATGATCATAAACTAGTTGCATTGCAATAGCATGGGTAGCATGCCTCAGACACCAAGATCACATTAGATCACAGAAAGCATCAGAAAAAAAAAGTAATCTCTTGTGAATAGAAGGTAAGGTCATAAGACCTGCAGGTTCCCTAGAAAAAGCCCCTATAATCTTCTCCTTTAAATTGAACAGAAAATACCAAATTGAAAAATCGAAACAGGAATCTTGAAGCAATCACTACCTGAAGAATCAAACTGCTACATCATTGAAAATTAGTTCGAAAACTGGTGAAAGAATTTTCTGTTCATTGGTTCAACACTGCCGGATTCAATTTGACCTTGTTACCAGAATCCTTACACCCTAGAATGATCACAGAACCCAACCCCAACAAGACACCACTCATTAAGGAAAATCCCTTTAACACCTTCACCGAAAGATTGATCTAAAAAAATCAACTTTTGGGTTACAAGCTCACCCTAAACAGTGAGATCCATTTTGTGCTTGTGGCCATCATTATGGGTCAGATAAAGACATTGGAGACTGAATACCCAAACATAAACAATAAATATTTTGTTCACATGCAGCACTCTTGTCGTTGGCAGATCCAATCAACTGGGTCAATCAAAATCCCCAGCACGCTGTCTGTATCAGATATGATTCCCCATCACTCAACTGGGGCAATCAAACTTCAGGGGAATCTCTCAGATTGCTGCTTCCTCCCAACATCCAGGTGGTCAATCCCCATGAACTCGTCAAGTGCATAGGCAATTAATTATTTTACCCAGTGCATACCAGGCCCCAATCAACTCAGGAGCTCATGTAACCATACTTACTTTTATGGGTTTGTGTTATTATATATCTATTATGTAAGTACCCCCTGTATGTATTACATATACACACGCCCGTCACAAAAGAACAACCCCACAAACAGCAATTGACACAAAACCCAATCCGTACAAACAAATTGTTTTCCTTCTTTTCCGTACCTGGTAGATGAAGTACTTGCAGTGATCATCGGTGAGGACCTGAGAAGACTTGATGATCTGGTGGAGGTCGGTGTCCATGAGATCATAGACAAGATAAACATCGTGGAAATTAGTCCTGGAAACAGGGGTCAATACGTCCTTCAAAGTAATTATGTTATCATGAGAGAACAGCTTGAGAAGCTTGATTTCCCTGAGCGTCCTCCTCGCATCGGTCTGGTTCTCGAATGCATTGATGATCTTCTTAATGGCCACTTTCTCGTTGGTCTCTTCGTTTTTTGCCGAGCAAACAATTCCATAAGCGCCCCTCCCAATAGGCTTGATGGGGATATACTTAGTGTCTAACTCGAACGTGCTGCGCCATATGGAATAGTAGTGTTTCCCCTCTGCACAAGCTCCGCCGGGCGGATTTACCCTGGTGGCCATCCCTCCAAATCAGAATCAACTTATCAAAAATCGCAAAATTGTTAACCAAGCAGATGAGATGGATGCTCGCCGGTGTATATGCCCAAAACAGAGACGAGCGTACGGGTTACTCGATGTACATCTGTCGAGTAGGAGGACTGTGCAGGGGAGGATGCTGCAGTAGAAGCGGTAGCAGGGCTGAGAAGTGGATACGAAGGAAAAAGATGTATTTTTTAGTTGAAGATGTGCATGGAGGCAGACATGAAATGAAAAGGCAGGGATTCGACGGTTTCGGGGAAGATGGATCGGCTCGATGGATGACGGATGTATGGAGAGATACGTTGTGTGCTGTTTATGGCAATAAACAAACTTGTTATTATCTATTTTAGTTTGTAGCAATAAACTTGCTCTTGAGGCAGGGATTCGACAGTTCGGGGAAGATGGATCGGCTGGATGGATGACGGATGTATGGAGATACGTTGTGTGCTGTAGATGGCAATAAACTTACTTGTTATTATCTATTTTACTTTATGTTGTTTCCTTTTTCTTTTCCATTTTTAACAATTCAGTAAATCATTTTCTTATTTTTCTAATTTCAGTGAATTATTTTCTTATTTTTCTAATTTCAGTTAGAAATGAGTGAATAATTTTATTTTAATTATAAACGAGTAAATGGAGTGTCTATTTGCAATGAAATCTCGTGTGTTGTTGGTTAGTGTAGGAATGTATTTGTTTTGGTTTGAAGTTAATGGAATGATGTCCTTTAAAAATGATTTTCATGTGCATGTTTTATATGTTTTATAGCAATGATGTTTATATTTCGATAATGTAATGGTAGGTTTTATAGCAATGGTGTTTATATTTTGATAATGTAATTGGAGGCTATGATTAATGTATTTTCATTAATATGATGAGTTATGTAAGATTAGAATACAACAAATGGATTTGGCGATGGATATGATGGGTGGTAGATTAGTTGTTAGTGCACCTTTTTGTATTGATGATCTTGGATAATCCCAAGTCTTATATATGCATCTCATGTGAGACCTTCCATGATGATCTTGGTTAATCCCAAGTCTTATATATGCATCTCATGTGAGACCTTCCATGATGATCTTGGGTAATCCCAAGTCTTATATATGCATCTCATGTGAGACCTTCCATGTAATGGGGGATTGATATTTTGGTGACTAGACTAGAACACTTTTGTTGGACATCATTATGGACCTCAATACCTTAAGCTAATAAATGGTTTCATTTGAGTCCCAATCATGTCATGTGTGAGATTGCCACAATATGATATATCACCTCATGAACAAGGATGTACTCTGGATTGGTTTTATTAGAAGATCAACATCGTTGTAAAGTATGAAGCGAAGGAGCTTTCAAAAGTTTAAGGATGAGTTGCTCTTTGATGGCATATATGAGATCTTCTAGGTGGAATTCCTAATGAGCTTGTATGAGTGGCTATGAAGACTCAAAGAGAATCCAAGATACACTTTGAAGGATGGAAGGTATGTTACATGGAATGCTCAAAATATGATATTGCTCCAACAATGTGGTATCCAATGATGAGGGTTGTAGAGTTTTGGTTTAAAACCACTCTAGAAGTATATGTTCTAGAGTTTGTGGTGGGAATGAGTCAGTGATACATAGGCTAAAGAACATATCATTGAAGGCCTTCATGGCAGGTTGGTGAAAGAGATCCCTACTTATGTGACAATATTTTAGGTGGAGGAGGAAATGTTTCCCTTGCTCCATCAGTTATGGTGGTGGGTCTTGAATAATGTTAAGGAGGATGAGATGTTGAAGGAATAAGGTACCATGGGGGGAGCACAAGCCCAAGAACAATAGGAAAGAGCGTCGAACATGTTGCAATAATTGACCACTTGTCTTTTAATCATATGGGATCCATCTATGAACTCGATGAGGCATTGCAACAAGAGATAAGCAACACTAATCTCCTCCTCCTTAGTCTCCCTCTAAACATGTCCACTCACAAACAACAGAAAACTAGCACAAATAAGCAACAAACCCCAAAATCAACTAGCAATACTAGATCCCCCATCTCTTGGTCTTGCCCCCTTTTTATTACTTAGTTTTTGCATGGATGGCACACTTGTCATCCATGCATCTAAATTAAATTGCATTGCACTATTCCTTTTTATTTTTACATAGTAATTGACATTTTCACTACTACCATATGTTATTTATACTATACCAATGTCTAAGGTTGGGGTGTTACAAAAGAAGGAAGCAAGGAGTTGTGACTTGAAGAACTAGAGTGTTTTAGGAAGACAGGGGAAAGAATCATTCACTTGCTGAAAGAAAATAGATTCATGTTGGAAGAGAATCCATCTAAGCAAAGAGAAAGTGGAGGGTGTCCATGAGAACTAATGGACATACTAGAGATGCTAAACGTGTTGATGTAGGTGTGAAGATAGATTGCTCAAAGACATTCCAACGGGGGTCTACGTCCAGAGAAGACTCTAATGAACCGTTGAATAAGAGCTAGGTTATTTTTTAAGGATTCAAATATTATGCATTTTTTTTGCACCAATATCCCTAACTTGCATGAGTGGCATGTGGTCTAAGAAACCGCAACCCAGGGGCATCTGCCATCAAAATCACCTGGGGATCGGGGATCACACCCGGCTTGGGTCACTCCAACCCTTAGCATGGTTGGACTTTTTTGGTGTCTCCTCCCACCACCGCCGAGTTTCAAACCCCGGATTTCCTAACAAACATAACCCCTCGAATACCAACATATAGTATTATGGTTGAAAATTCCAGTTCCAAAAAATCATACATATAGATATGTAGGTGGATATTTGAATAAAAGCATGTAATATACTTTTAAGACAATTAAATTTTGGCGAATATTACCAATATAAGCATCTTTTATATAAAACATTGTTGAATTTTTAAAAAGAAAATGGCATGTTGGTAAATACATTTTTTGAAAAAATGGCCAAAAATAGCCAGCTAGAAAATTCACCATTAAAAAAATACCCTATAACCTCCTTGACTATGGAAGGCACAACCTATTGATGGGTTAATCGATGTGTTTTGGTTGTTTGGAGAAGAGGAGATAAGTAGCAAAGATTACATCAAGTAGGCAACAAAGCCATCATAGTATAGAGACCACCCCTTATGCATCCCAAACCAAGTTAGTGAAATATTGTTCGTTCTATATTAGTTATGCCACATAGTTGTTTGAAACAATCAAGAGATTTTGTAATTCGTAAATGAATTCAACATAGTACTAGTTTGCTTCTGAGTTGAAATCAAAACTCAATGAGTCAACCAAGGGCACAAGGGTTTGTTTTTTATCCATACACCAGTCAAGAACATGGTTGAAGTGCAAGTTGGTTATAAACCGCACCTTCCAAAAATTTTAGTAAAAGGCAAAGGTGATGTAAAACAACACTATATCCTATTTAAAACCATCTGGATTGTCAATAATACCATTGACATTGGTACAAAGTTGTTCAAGTTTCAAACGACCTTGAGAGGGCGAGATTGTTGTGGTATATGAAGTATGGGAAGAGTACCCCATTGAGTACCATGAGAACATTGGATGAACTAAGACAAGCCTTCAACATAGAGTTTCAAAAACTGAAGATTACATAGTATAGTTGTGATTCATTGAATGACATCAAATAAATAGTGGGATAGAGTGGCAAGAAATACAACCAAAGATTTCAAGACCTTAAGAACCAACTAATTTATCATCTTGAAATTCATGTAGAGAATAGTGTAAAAAGATGGATACAAGAATGGGTATCACGAGAAGTTATAGACTCATCGGCTTTTGTAAACTCTGTGACCAATTCCTAATGTTTTGTACTTGCACGAGGAAGGCATATGAAAAATAATTGAGATGTGATGCATCAATAATTTTGTGCAAATTTCTCTTATGTTGGTAAGATTCCTAATATCACTATTGTCCTAAGGACTATTATTAAGAAATGTATTTGTAATTGATTGAATAGACACAATGTCTTTTCATGCTTTCCTAAAGCATTAATATTTTATTATTTCCAATTGGGAAGAAGAACATACCAAACATTTGAAGTGTTCCATAATATTGAGCACGATGAAGACATTGATGATGACCTCAATGAGTTGTGTCACCATAAGTTTAAGGGTGAGAGATCTCTAAATGAGTATACAAATAATTTAGATGGGAAAACTACATAGAATTTGTGAAAGTAAGAAGATAAATATAAACACAAAACATAAACATGGGATCACCTAAGGTGGTGACTACTGAGATGAATAGACAATGTTAGAGGTTACAACACCACTAAAAGAATATGCAAACCTTTATCCTAAAAAGATGAAGGGGATAAAAGGAGAAGATAACATTGAATCCTGACACCAAGTATATTAAGAAGAGAACATATCGGTTGAAGCTTGTGACCAAGCAAAAGGTCGAAGAAGAAATAGACAAAATGGTGATGGCGAGATTGATATTTCCAATGGAAGAATCAAATTGGATTATTCCAATTGTAATTCAGGAAAATAAGTTGAGAGCATGAGAAAATTTAAGTGTGTGTGGATTTCAGAGGACTTAATTCCAATTACTTCCATTGTCATTTTTCAATCCCTTTAGTGATGAAACATTCAACCATGTTGCAAGGTAAGAAGCCTACTCATTGACTAGTGGATTCCCCAGATACCTCAAGTCCACATCGTTAAGGAGGATAAAAATACATAAAATTCATGATAGAATGGGGTCTTATACCTATAATATAATTCCTTTTAGGTAAAATAACATCCCTATCATATCCCCCTAGATAATTCTTGCAATGCTTCACAACTACACCCACGTATTATTAAAAATGTATTTGTACGGTTGGAGAGTTTACAATCTACAAGAAAACAAGATCATGGTCACATATCCTTTAAGAATAAAAAGATGTCCTAAGTACCATTAGCCTCAACCATTTGCAAACATAAGAAGAATAGGTATCCATTGTGTCAATGTTGTGTTTGCAAGTTAAGATGGATCCTCAAGGTTCAAATGTATTATTACACTTTTTATTATTATGAAGAACGATTAAGGGATTTTATGTTAGAAGAAGCTTCGAACAAGCAGAGAGAAAGAGAAACATAGAGGAAGGGAGATGATCACCTCTAACGGTCTTTCCATCTACTTGTTGGTAATCCTGGGAGACAAATCCCAATTGTTCCAAGTACATTTTATTTTGTTGTTCAAGTCTGTTTTACTAGTGTATATACTCACAAATTGGGAACATAAAAAATGCAGAAACAATGCATTAATTTTTACTTGGTTGAGATGCCAAAAGCTCCTTAAACAAGGGATCCAATCAACTTTGGTATCCCAACATGATATTCACTTTTGCTTCCTTTTCTTACCTTTTTTTAGCCTTTCTTCCTCTTGCGAGAGGAGGAGAGGAATAAGAGGCATCTAAACTTTTTAGAGAATGAACCCTTTTGACGTGAGGTAATTCTTGATTTTCCTTCACCACTGAGACTATGAAGTTGGATACTATGTCGGCCATCCCTTCAAGGGTCGGAGCATATTGTACAAGCCATGCCTCTTTCTTGGAAATTGGCGAGATTGGATCAATATCCCCCATTTCCTCTTTTTTTGGATTTGTATGAGGGGGGTTTATCGAACTCTTTTCCCCTTCTATTTCATGCTTTGAATCTTCCAATTCTCTAAGGGTTTCAAAATTATTATTGCTTGCCAAGGGGATACTTGCAAGAGACGAGTTTGCAGGATTGGGCATTCAATGTTGAGGCTCTTTGCGCAGAGGATTTCAGTGATGATTATATACTATATTGAACTCTATCTCTTTGATTTCTGGGCCTTTTGTAGATTGTTGTTATTCTCTTAGTTTTTGGAATCTCTTGGAAAAGTGTTTATATATATGACAAGTAGTGCATTTAAACAAAATCTGCTCATAGTCCAACTCCTAAATGTGACTCTATGCCTCAACATTAAGTTTTGGGGCCTCTGGCAGCCCTTTCTCCGAGTTAACTTCCAGACAAATTTGGGCACAAGAAAATTGTCCCCCTTTTGGATCTGCACTATCCAGAAAATGACCCAGCTTGTTAATGATGTCAATGAGAGAGTTTTTCCCCAAAAGGTGAAGAGAGAGGTGGGGCAACCTCACCCAGACTAGTGCGACTGAGGTCTCAACTTCTGGGTTAAATTCCAGAGACCATGGAGCTAGAAACATTCATCTAAAACCCATGAAGAAGGATCCAAAGCATAAAATCAGATCTCTATCATTGATGTTCATAAAATTAAATACAAAGTATCCCCTACCAACAGTAAAGAGGGTCACTTGACCTTGCAGCATGGAGTCCCAATGCTCTGCAATCGATAGTTCACTACTTTTGGCCTAGGCTAGAGCCCAGAGAAATTTCCAATGAGCAATCTCTTAGAGAGAATGGGAGCTTTCTTACATGAATTTGAAGGGGAGAGATACATTGAGCGTATTTCGTCTAGATTTTTAACAATTTTTTTTGGGGCAAGGTCTTTGAGTTGAGGCTTGGAGAAATGGACGAGTGTCTTAAAGGCGTGGAGCTTGTGCAATTCACACATCTTTCATGCAACATGACCCTTATACTACAAAAAATAGGCTCCAAAACTGAAGTGAATGCGAGGCAAGAACAAGTGTTATTGGTGACTGCTTTAGGGCTGCAGTAAGCCACGCTCAGGCACACCAATGACATCCATCTAACTGAAACACCTAGAATGAGGATGGAATGAGATTGATGCTTCCAACAATGACTTCCCTCTGGCTGACACTCCTCATATGTATTGGATAGGGTTTAAAACCTAGCTGTGGAGCTACAAGGATTGGTGCCTCCATTCAAAGGTATTATGACCGTATGGTATAAAGTGTGTCTATATAATTGTAAATTGTAATTGTTTTATATAGAAATGATTTCTACACACGTGTGGGACTATACATACATGTTAAACATTTTGTTGGGAGAATGTGATATATCGTAAGGATCCAAAGCAATGTCTAGGTAAAAGTAAATATTTGAAAAACATTATTCTTATTTAATTTTTAAAATATTTGTAAGACGTTACCATTATTTATTGAAGAGTGACATTTGATATGTGATGTTGACTAGTGTGGAAGGCATAGAGTGTCACGACTTAAGTCATGTTCATTTAAATTTACTTTTGTATTGTTGGGTTGTGTGGTATTGTTTAAGGTGTTGAAGGTGAAAATTTTCAAACAAGATTAGAAATTCATGACATAGAATATCCTATTCACTACAACAAAATACCCTTGTGGGGGCGGTTTTGGCTTGCAATGGTTTCGCTAACCCCCCCCCCCCCCAAAATTTTTTTAGGTCTTTGGGGGCGGTTCTTAAAAACCCCCATCAAAAGTCTCGAGAATTGGACTTTTATTTTTGGAGGGGGGGTGGGGGTTAAAAACCACCCCCAAAAGACCAATTTTCGGGACTTTTGATGGGGGTTTTTAAGAACCGCCCCCAAAGACCTAAAAAAATTTTGGGGGGGGGGGGGGGAAAACCCCCCCAAAAGTCCAACATGGCTTTTTTTTTTTGGGGGGGGGGGGGGGAAAACCCCCCCAAAAGTCCAACATGGCTTTTTTTTTTTGGGGGGGGGGGGGGGAAAACCCCCCCAAAAGTCCAACATGGCTTTTTTTTTTTGGGGGGGGGGGGGGGAAAACCCCCCCAAAAGTCCAACATGGCTTTTTTTTTTTGGGGGGGGGGGGTTGGAAAGACTCCCCCTAAAGGTTTACTTGATAGCTTTTATAAGTAGCAGTATAATTCAAATATTATATGTAGTGTAATATATAGTAGGATCTCGAAAAGAACAACCAAGCATAGAAATGATAGACACAATATTTTGACCTTGGAATCCACAAGGGATAAAACACAACAACCTTGTGATAGAGATGAACCCCGAAAAATACTTCTTCTAGCTGGTAGCAAACTTATTAGGGATGAAGACTGGTAGTGAACCCTGTCCATCGTTGTTATGGATTAGGGATGCGGATTGGTGTACCCCATTTGGAGTTGTAAACATTTTACATTTCATTAATAATTTTTTATACTATTAGGTGTAATCTATATGGTGAATTCTAATATTTAATACATATGAATTATGTATTTGTTGCATTCAATTATGTCTGGTATATTATTGTTCTGTTATAATTGGTTTTTCTTTAGGTTTCAGGAGCTTTATAGTGATTGATCGGGGGTTTTGATAACTTCATCTTTTGACAACTATATGAGTCAGTAACATATTCTATCTAGATACTTTGGCTTTTAATGTCAATAGCCTGGAGTTGCTTAAGGCACTCCATTAAGGTTTTCTACATGATGTAATTGGCAGCTCCAATGATTACTTTTGATAATCTTTAACATTAATATAATTTATTTTCCACATTGTAGCAAGAATAACAAAATGAACAAAATTAAATATTGAAAGGAATAAGCTTGCATCTAGAAACAAATTCATATGCAATAAATAACAATAATAGTAAGCTGGTTTCTTAACTCAATTGAGGCTAGGACCTTTTATGTTGTAAAAAACAACCAATCTACAAATCATTTTGAATTTGAAAATCAAAACTAAGTTTAAATACAGACTACTCAATTTGCACTTGAAGTCACCATGTTATTACATTGTAGACACAAAGAAGATGCTCAGAGGAATCGGAATCAGAAACTATCACAAGGATTCATCATTTTGTTTGCATTTCACAAGATGCTGATTTTTCCCTTAACATTTCCATTTCCCAAAATTTTATGGCAAGATAGATCTAATATACTCAACATATATAGGGTGCTCCTGCATAGCGATTTCCAAGTAATTTGCATCGATCTAGTTGAAAGAGAAAACATTGATCTCTCTCACCGCTTCTAAGAATGCAACCATATCCTTTCGTTCATTGAATAATAATCACTCATTTAAATTTTCTTTGTCCTACCACAATATACAAGGACTTGACCACAATTCAATAAAGGGTATGAAACAATAAAGAATGGGTCATGACTTAAGATTTGGTCATCATTAGATCAGTTATGAGTTGAAGTTACCAGGTGTCAGACACAAGTTCCTCTTCTTGTTCTTCCAATGTTTATTAAACATCAACCCCTTTTCCTTAAGTCCTCTAGCTGAATTTTAATTCTATCTCTGTTTACAACAAATATTTCTCACGTCTGTCTCATATACAGACTTAATATACACAGGGTTATTCCTCATTGAATTATCTCAAATCCTTAGCTCAGGATTTACCACTCTCATGACAAATTAAAATGCCAATCTATCATTAGTTTCAGGCCTCACACATATAATTAAACTCTATTAATCTAAACTCTACACAAACAATGAGATTTTGCCATTTCCTCAGTGGTTTAAGTTGAAGAAAAAAAGATGTAAGGAAATATTTATCCATTTTATATAGACATTTTGCTTAGCCATTTTATAAATATAGTTTGCTTAGCCATTTTCTAAAGATATTGAGTGTATGTATTGGTATTATAAAAATAATATTCACTTCATAAAACATATCATTTTTTTGTATAAGTTTATGTATTTTATGAAAAATATTTATTTCATATGATATAGGGACATTGACATCATAACCCAATATACCTGAATTTGTGAAAAAAAACAATATACGGGAAATCAATTAAAAAAAAACTCATTTGTGTGCATTCCTCGGTGTGCATTCCTAAGCTTGCATTTCTCAGCACACATTCCTAAGCTTGCATTCCTCAGCGTGCATTCCTAAGCTTGCATTCCTCAGCGTGCATTCCTCACTGTGCATACCAAACCAACCACGACCGCAATTGAAATTGGGTCGTTGCGTACTATGGAAACAAATGAAACATGGGAGTCTTACACCATGGCAACAAACACAGGGGCCTTCTCTACCATGACATTAGGAGAAGTGCGGGGTTCCCAAGTTGAACAGGTCACAATGAAAAAATTCCAAGAGAATGCTGATGAATGGAGTGATACAAGCATATGGCCAACTGGTATGTTAAATATCCTTTTAAGAGCAGGAGTGGATATGTTTATTTTTGGACATTTTAATTCTTATAATGAGGAGATAGATGATGCCATCTATAGTTATGATCATGGGGCTATGGAATTGCAAATTTTAGGGAAGAGGGTTCACCTAGACCTCGATTTGGTTTCCAGAGCAACCAAAATTCCATGAAGAGAGGGGGCAATGTTAAACTCCTGGAAAACCCCAAAAATAGAAAAGATTCAAATGGCCAGTAAAATTTGTGGGAAATGGGTTGTTGTTCCCAAGAATGGTCTAAAAATGGAAGATGTTTCTAAAGGAATATACAAAACCCTGATTCAGATTATCCTTAGGACCATTGTGAATCACTACAAGCGGCATGATATTTCGGGTGATTGCATGAAGCTGGCCATGTACTGGGTTGAAGACATGGCCATAGATGTCCCTCATCTATTGCCTAGGAAATTGCACTATGCATTGCAAGATAGTAAAATGAAGAAGGTCAAGTTCAATTACCTGGGCACACTGTAAAAAATTATTGATTTATATCAACCCAGTGTTGTAGGGTCAAAATCTATTAGAATATACATTAGGAAGCCTAAAGAACAACCAAAAAATGAGGAATTACCTCAACTGTCTGTAAAGAACAATCTAGAAGGAGTTTCTACTGTCAGTACATCAACAGTAAATGGACAACCTTTCAAGGACAATATGGAATCTGTGGGAAATGACATGCCTTCACTTTGCCCTGAACAAGATGTTGCTGTCACAACTTTGGCTGGAATGCATGGAAATGTAAATGCATATAAATGGGAGGAATTTGTCAACAATGATATGGACCGTTCACCTACTAGTGATGAAGACCTAATTTATGCCAAATATTCTTTTGATGGTAGATTTGTTTTTTCTTTGTTTGATAAAATGGTGCATTTCAAAGAACAATCTACCTTGTGGGAGGATTCCTTCACAACTAGGGACGAATTGTGCATATAACTAAGGATGTCCAAATTATTGATTTCATACATCGTGTTACAGGTTTAGAGAAAAAAATTATGGAAACTGAAAAAATAATTGGCCAGAAGGATAAACCTATTAAGGATCAATGTTCTAAATTTAGCTTAGTTCTAGAAGGATTGATTTCTAACCTTGACAAACTGCAAGACATGTATCAGGCTGAAAAGAAAAAAGATGAGGAAACTATAGGGAGACTTGAAAATGAGATAAAAACAGGCCTGGAGTTTTGAACATGCCACCATTGAAAACTGTTTTTGGTAAGGAAGTAAAACTTCACCAAGATTTGAAGCAGAAAGAAACATTTATTATTGTTTTGAAGGTTAAGTTTGAAAATAAAATGAGAGAAATGACCATTAAACATTAAAATGAGACTACATAATATGAAACAAGATTGGAAAAATTGAATAAAACAATTAAAAAAAATGAGTTGCTCAAAACTAAGAGAATTGAAAGGATTTCAGCAACTCTCAAGACTAAAAGAGCTGGAAGAGGAAAAATAATCAATAGAAAATGGTAAACAGGTTTTCACACCAAAAGAATCAATAGTCAAGGGTAAAAAGGTGAACACACTAAAATAATCCAAAGTTAAGGGTAAAAAGGTCAGCACACCAAAAATTTTTGACAATACAAAACTTGGTGATGTAACTATGGAGAGCTTACTCTGGTTTCAAAAGTCCTCACAACAACAAGAGAAGACCTTGAATGAAGCTGCTTCAACAATCCATGCTGTAGAGTTTACATTTTTTTTCATCAGATCCAACATTGAAGAAGAAGATAGAGGAGAAGGAGGCCGAAATTAGAGACCTTCACCAAAAACTATTGGAGAAGGGAAAAGCACTACATTTGGGATGTGATAGTGAGATACAAGATTTGAAATCCTAAATTAAATCTTTGCGGGAGAAACTTGTGGCAGAAGCAATTTTGTATACTCCATCTGATACAGATTTGAGGGCACAAGAGCTTGAGAAGGAGGTACAACAAGTTAAGAGAAAATTAACTGCAGTTCAATCTGAGCTGAAGTGGATGAAGGATGATCCTAAAAGAAAGGAAGATGAGCACTCAAAGTAGCGTAATAATAATGTAGAGATGTTGAAGAAATGACTAGAAGAAAAAGATAGATTGCATACAAAAGTGATAAATCTTGCAAAGAAAGTGAAAGAGCAAGAAAAACAATTACAACATATGGATGATGAAGCTTCTGTAGAACAGGAGGGTTCTGGAAATGGAAAGAGAAGCTATAGCGAATTTTCTTATTCTAAAAAGGAGGAATTGCAAAAACCTCCCAAGCAACCTAGAGTTCTAGAATAATATGGTGTACATTTGATGTCTACGTACATACTAATATTGTTGTAATATAAATTGTGAGTATTTCTCGGCAATGCATATATTTTGATATAGTTAATGTGTTTCTAATGTGTAATCCATATGTGCATTTTTCCTATATCTATGAGAGTTTAATGTGCAACTCATACTGAGAAGTGTGTATGAAACTACAAATGATGAAATATATTCTTCGTAACTTCTTGGCGATGGGTTTCAGTGTTCGTTAGTTGGTTTTATGCACATAGTCGCAAGTGAATATAAATTGAAGTGTAGTGTGAATGCAGAACAAACAATTTGCACCGGGCATGTAGAAGCTGCCAAGTTAAACATTTAATTATTTGGAAACCAATTGCAACAAACTCACATTAAATTTACAGATCATCATCTCTAGTGCAATACATAAAAAAATCCCTTCAAAATGGGATTAAAACTATCCCTTCAAATTTAATCACCCATTGAAACTCCTCCAAAGACAGGGAACCCCGAAAAATACTTCTTCTAGCTGGTAGCGAACTTCTTAGGGATGAGGACTGGTAGCGAACCCTATCCATCGTTTTTATGGATTAGGGATGAGGACTGGTGTACCCCATTTGGAGTTGTAAACATTTGACATTTCATTAATAATTTTTTATACTGTTAGGTGTAATCTATATGGTGAATTCTACTATTTAATACATATGAATTATGTATCTGTTGCATTCAATTATGTCTGGTGTATTACTGTTCAGTTATAGTTGGTTTGTGTTTTCGAATATAATTTTCATTATATATGAAATTTGTAAGTTTGAAACGATAATATACGTTTCCTAGCATGTGGGTTACTGTGAAGATGCTTCTATACTGTCTTCAAACTGTCCGTATATCCTCTTATTATAGCCTTCTAGAATCATCAAAACATGCCCCATGAGGATCTGCACTTACAGGAAACATAGTATAACTTTCTAGAAACAAAAACCTTACAATAGTAAGATTTTCTAAAAAGGAGGAGCTGTAACAGGAATTTGCTAAAACATAGTAGCTGTAGCAATAATTTTTTAAAAAGTTTTGTAATATCTTTAACAGTCTTAGGAATATCTTTAAGTTACATATTTCATTAAAAACCCTAATGATATTCAAGCTTGATCTAGAAGGTGTATTTCTTCATTATTCACCTCCTCTTATTGTGAATACTCAATATCACCTTGAGATTCATGTTGTTCAACAACAATTATTTCCTCGGGTTCATTGAAATAGTTTGTGGCCAACTAAATGGATTGTTAAAAATGTATCTCTATTTTTTTAGCATGAAATTATGTCACTTTGATCATTTAACAAATATTCCCACCAAACATAATCAACAACATCAAAGTACTCAACTATATAATTAACATAATTTCTTTACTTGTCTCTTTGGACAAACTGAGACCATGGTTGAGTAGACAAAACAACAACCTACAATATCCCCATGTGTTGCAGGCATTTTCTTCAACACACAATTTGTGGCAAGCATCCTCTTAAGGCTACTTGGACCAATTTTCCTATACCTAGCCAATTTCTTGATTTTCACTAATTTGCCATATTTCTCTAGAATGATGTCATAATGCAACAATGATTTCAACTTCATGCCATGTCATCATCTATGCCATGCCATTTCATGCAGGCATCATCCTTAGTGCGGGCATCAATCTTAATGAGGGCATCACTTAGCCCCTTTACAACAATTGGCCATTTTTCCTTTGTCTTTAGTATGCAAAATAACATTTTCTTCTATTTTGGCAGGTTGATATTTTCATTATCTGATCACCATAAGAAAAACCAAGAGCATGGCTAGATATCCATTTCAACAATGAACTGGACCACATCATATGATGAATTTTATCCTCAAAGGAACACCCCCTTGCAGGCATTTCTAACACTTAACCAATTCTCTTCAAACCCCAAGTCACCAAGGTGATTTCATTTTTCCTTCAAATTTAGCAAGTGAGATACCCAATGGGTAGAAGCCAACAAGGTGAATCCATCAAGACCACTTTCATCTTTTGGAGATTCTTTCTCTCTCCTCGACGGGCATTTTTCCGGAGCAGTGCAAATATGGCTAAGAGGCACTTTTGGCAGATTGATATCTTCTTCCTGAAATACTTTTTGGTCAGAATAATGATATGGTTGGATGCACCATGCAACACTCTAGAGATCCACACTCTTAGAATATTTTTATCATCATCCTATGAGCTATGGAGGGCATTTCCCTAAGGCCAGTTAGGCTTATTTTACCAATAATTCCATACTGACAATTTTTGATCTTCTCCTAGGCTTGGTCTAATTTCCCTAAACCATAGTTGTGGCAGGTCCATAAATTATTCTTCAGGGTCTCTTTGGAAAAACTGAGACCATGGCTGACTAGACAAAACAATAGCCTACAATATCCCCATGTGCTGTGGGCATTTTCTTCAACAAACAATTTGTGGTGGGCATCCTCTTAAGGCTACTTGGACCAATTTTCCCATAGCCGATTTCCTAATTTTCACTAATTTGTCGTATTTCTCCATAATGATATCATAATGCGACAATGATTTCATCTTCATGCCAAATCATCATCTATGTCATGCCATGCCATGCCGAGATCATCCTTAGTGCGGGTATCAACCTTAATGCGAGCATCACTTATCCCCTTTACAACACTCAGCCATTTTTCCTGTCTTTAGTATGCTAAATAACATTTTTATTCCATTTTGGCAGGTTCATATTTTCCTTATTTTATCACCATAAGAAAAACCAAGAGCATGGCTAGAGAGGCATTTCAACAATGAACATGACCATATCATTTGATGAATTCTATCATCAAAGTAACACTCCCTTGCGGGCATTTCTAAATGGTCTCTCAAACTCTTTGTCTAACACTTAACTAGTTCTCTTCAAACCCTAGGTCACCAAGGTGATTTCATTTTTCCTTCAAATTTGGCAATTGAGATACCCAATGGGTAGAGTCCAACAAGGTGAATCCATCAAGACCACTTTCATCTTCTGGAGCTTCTTTCTCTCTCCTCAGCGGGCATTTTTCTGGAGCAGTGCAAATATGGCTGAGAGGCACTTTTGGCAGATTGATATCTTCTTCCTGAAAGACTTTTTGGTTAGGCTAATGATATGGTTGGATGCACCATACAACACTCTATATATCCACACTCTCGGAATATTTTTATCATCATATTATGAGCTGTGGTGGGAATTTCCCTAAGTCCAATTAGGCATATTTTACCAATAATTCCATACTGGGACAATTTTTGATCTTCTCCTAGGATTGGTATAATTTCCCTAAACCACAGTTTTGGCAGGTCCATAAATTCTTCTTCAGGGTCTCTTTGGACAAGATGATACCATGGTTGAGTAGAAAAAACATCATCCTACAATATCCCCATGTGCTTCGGGCATTTTCTTCAACACACAATTTGCGGTGGGCATCCTCTTAAGGCTACTTGGACCAATTTTCCTATACATAGCCAATTTCTGTGATTTTCACTAGTTTGCCATATTTCTCAAGAATGATTTCATAATGCAACAATGATTTCAACTTCATCCCACGTCATCATCTATGCCATGCCATGCGGGCATCATTCTTAGTGCGGGCATCAACCTTAATGTGGGCATCACTTAGCCCCTTCACAACACTTAGCCATTTTTCCTTTGTCTTTAGTATGCAAAATAACATTTTTATTCTATTTTGGCATGTTAGTATTTTCCTTATCTGATCACCATAAGAAAAACCAAGAGCATGGATAGATAGCCATTTCAACAATGAACAGGACCATATCATCTGATGAATTTTATCGTCAAAGGAACACCCCTTGTAGGAATTTCGAAATGGTCTCTCAAACTCTTGTTCTAACACTTAACCAGTTCTCTTCAAACCCTAGGTCACCAAGGTGATTTCATTTTTCCTTCAAATTTGGCAAGTGAGATACCCAATGGGTAGAGGCCAACAAGGTGACTCCATCAAGACTACTTTCATCTTCTGGAGCTTCTTTCTCTCTCCTCGGTGGACATTTTTTTGGAGTAGTGAAAATATGGTTGAGAGGCACTTTTAGCAGATTGATATCTTCTTCCTGAAAGACTTTTTGGTCAGGATAATGATATGGTTGGATGCACGATACACCACTCTATATATCCAAAATCTCAAAATATTTTTATCATCATCCTATGAGCTATGGTGAGCATTTCCCTAAGGCCAGTTAGGTAGATTTTACCAATAATTCCATACCTGGACAATTTTTTATCCTCCTAGGCTTGGTCTAATTTCCCTAAACCATAGTTTTGGCAGGTCCATAAATTCTTCTTCAGGGTCTCTTTGGACAACCTGAGACCATGGTTGAGTAGAAAAAACAACATCCTACAATATCCCCATGTGCTTCGGGCATTTTCTTCAACACACAATTTGTGGAGGGCATCCTCTTAAAGCTACTTGGACCAATTTTCCCATACTTGGCCAATTTCTTGATTTTCACTAATTTGTCATATTTCTCTAGAATGATTTCATAATGCAACAATGATTTCATCTTCATGCCATGTCATCATCTATACCATGCCATTCCATGCGGGAATCATCCTTAGTGCGGGCATCAACCTTAATGCGGGCATCGCTTAGCCCCTTTACAACACTTAGCCATTTTTTCTTTGTCTTTAGTATGCAAAATAACATTTTTCTTCTGTTTTGGCAGGCTGATAGTTTCCTTATTTGATCACCATAAGAAAAACCAAGAGCATGGCTAGATAACCATTTCCACAATGAATAGGACCATATCATCTGATGAATTTTATCATCAAAGGAACACCCCCTTGCAGGCATTTCCAAATGGTCTCTCAAACTCTTTGTCTAACACTTGACCAGTTCTCTTCAAACCCTAGGTCACCAAGATGATTTCATTTTTCCTTCAAATTTGGCAAGTGAGATACCTAATGGGTAGAGGCCAACAAGGTGAATCCATCAAGACCACTTTCATCTTCTGGAGCTTCTTTCTCTCTCCTCGACGGGCATTTTTCTGGAGTTGTGCAAATATGGCCAAGAGGCACTTTTGGCTGATTGATGTCTTCTTTCTGAAAGACATTTTGGTCAGGATAATGATATGGTTGGATGCACCATACAACACTCTAGATATCCACGCTCTCAGAATATTTTTATCATCATCCTATGAGCTGTGGCGAGCATTTCCATAAGGCGAGTTATGAATATTTTACCAATAATTCCATACTTAGACAATTTTTTATCTTCTCCTAGGCTTGGTCTAATTCCCTAAACCACATTTTTGGCAGGTCCATAAAATCTTCTTCAGGGCCTCTTTGGACAAACTAAGACCATGGTTGAGTAGACAAAAAAGTAGCCTACAATAACCCCATGTGCTGCGGGCATTTTCTTCAACACACAATTTGTGGCGGGCATCCTCTTAAGGATACTTGGACCAATTTTCCCATACTTAACCAATTTCTTGATTTTCACAAATTTGTCGTATTTCTCCAGAATGATGTCATAATGCAATAATGATTTCAACTTCATGCCACATCATCATCTATGCCATGCCATGCCATGCGGGAATCATCCTTAGTGTGGGCATCACTTAGCCCATTTTTCCTTTGTCTTTCAATGCAAAATAAAAAATTTCTTCTATTTTAGTTATGCTAAGGATCCTGGGGGTCCTGATACGAGATCTATAATGACTGTTCTTCTTGGGAAGCATGTTGTTCAATGTGTTTTATTGATCGTTGGGTGCTGCTTGGAAAATCAGTCATTTCTGGACCTTCACGCAAAAGCAGCTCCAACCATCAGGGTAGAGATGTTCATTACATTAGGAAGACCTTCTGATGCTGGTAAGGGAAACGTTTTCTTGATAAAATACAACACCACTGCGAAAGCAGTGCCTAGAATTCTCGGTCCTAAGAACATCCCGCCGAAGCCTCCATACAAGGTCATGGACTCCATTACCGCGGTGCATAGTATCCATTGCTAGGAATGGTCAGTCTAAAAGAATGTTCGAACTGGGGAGAAAATATCAGAGGTCTTTGTCATCATTGTCCTTGCTAAAAATTTCCAACTCTAAAGAAGGTGATGAAAAATCCAAAGAGGTGTTGAGTTGGCATATCCTGTAGGAAGGATCTGGTCTATGTAGAAGAAGCAAAAAAGAATGACAAGCCCATCAAGGATTTAGTATTGTCGATAAATGGGGATATCTTCTCCAAGTCTACGCAAATAATAGTTTTACCAAGAGATATAGATACTGAACAAAAAGCCAAACACATAAGGAGCATAAACCTTCCTGCCTGCTATGAACACAGGCATAACATGACTATTAAACACAGAATGAACATAAAGGTCAGAAGCAGAAAAGGTCACGGGGCTAATTCAGCCTATACACTAGGAGGTGCGCAAGAGGAATAAAACCATTAACGAAGCTCTGAAATGTCACTATCGAATCAAGCGATCCTGCATCCCAGATGCCGCATTGCTATTTTTGATCCAGCATGGCCATCACATCATATTGCCTTTTGTAGGTGTAAATCATGGTGAAATCGCCACTTCAAGAAGTCTGTTAAGATTTGTTATGATGATTTTGGGATTTGATCCCCAAATTTTGTAACAGAATTGGGCTCTGTTTCCAGGTTGGTCTCAAGAGCCATAACATTATAAATATAACCTCCTCGGAGGAGAACAAAGTTTGATTTGACTTTCATATTTTTGAGGCCTCTGCGCTAGGATTCCAGCTCTGTAAACATTTTTGGGAGTAATAATGAAAATGCTTCTCTAAGTTTATGAGATTCATCATGGTGTCTGTATTTAGTTTGTGTTCTCTGTTATGTCATTTTCCATATGTGTTAATTCCTGCTGAATGCTTTCTAGTTGTATGAGAAGAATCCTTGTGATAGTTTCTGATTCTGATTCCTCCGAGCATCTTCTTTGTGTCTACAATGTAATAACATGGTGACTTCAATTGCAAATTGAGTAGTCTGTATTTAAACTTAGTTTTGATTTTCAAATTCAAAATGATTTGTAGATTGGTTGTTTTGTACAACATAAAAGGTCATGGCCTCAATTGAGTTAAGAAATCAACTTACTATTATTGTTATTTATTGCAATTGGTCATTTTGTTATTCTTGCTACAATGTGGAAAATAAATTATATTAATGTTAAAGATGATCAAAAGTGATCATTGGAACTTCCAATTACATCATGTAGAAAACCTTAATGGAGTGCCTTAAGCAACTCCAGGCTATTGACATTAAAAGCCAAAGTATCTAGATAGAAGATGTTACTGAATCATAGAGATGTCAGAAGATGAAGTTACCAAAACCCCCAATCAATCACTATAAAGTTCTTCAAACCTATCTGACTTATCTTCTAGAGTACATATTATAGCCATGAAGGTATCCTTTGTAATCTTGGTTCATAGTTGGTTTACAGCAAATGAAGAATATTTATCTCTTCCAGGAATGGTAAACAAGCAGCTCATTTTATTTTTGCTTACTGTGGTTTTTTTTACTTTTGGAAACTTAATGATGAAAATTTTCAAGGATTAGAGTGAAGAATGAATATCTTGCATGTGGATCATTTCTGCATTCACAGTGACTTATGAGAATGCTATACATTTTGTATTTTTCCCTGCATTAACTTATTTGTCAATGTATTTTTAGTTAGAACTTGAAACCTCTTACATATGGATGTGGATACTATATAAAAAGACCAAACTAGTGTATTCAGCGAGATGCACAGTATCCCCTTCCATTCTCTACTACCCAATGGTCTCTTGTTGGCCATGGGATTTACCTATCCTCCCTGGATTTGATTGTCTTTGATTGAATGAGCACAACAAAATATAGAAAGGCTACATAATTACACTCACATTCTAATATCTATAATGTGTTTTTTTTCTGAACCACTCTACAATATTAAGATCTAGCTGAAACTCTGCCACCTATTATGTATGATGAAACTCAGAAGAATTTGTATAGTTTGTGATGTTGTAGATATTGAAAGAGAATTTGTATGTGATGCTATCCCATGTGATCTTGTGGGGATGAATTCCAAGCTTATGATTCAATACATTGACTTTGTTGCTGATAGATTGCTGGTGAGTATGCTCCGAGGTTTTATATTTTGTACTAATCTAAATCATTGCATTCTTATGATTCATCTATTGATTCAGTAGTGCTATTGTGGGGTTGGTTAGGGCTTGATTTGTAAATTATTTTTTGTGATGCAATCAGGTTCCTTGGGTTGTGCTAAAGTTTATCATGTGCTACAGAGTTGTCTTTTGCCAAGGGAAAAAAGACAAATGTAGGGGTTAACCATTTCGGGAAACATTGTCGTCTTCAACAAATTTACAAATCACTAGTTTGCTCCACGGTATAGGCCACTTATTTCAAAAGAAACTTTGTATAGGCCATGCTAACAAGGGTGAATGGAAGGAACTAACTTACCCTAGATAACCCATTGAAAAACCATTCTCCTTATGAAAATATGTAAATGGGAGGGCTTGGTTTTTTGTTGTTGTTGTAAATGTCTGTTTTTGGCAATAGAAGGAAATAGAAGGATAAACTAATTAAATTTTTTTTTTAATGAAAATATGATAGATAGACTAGTCATTCCACATATTCACAACACAACATCTCATTTCACATGCAACGAATAATATTGATGTATTACAAAATCAGAAATTGTGGCCATGGCATATAATGGCAACGTGTGCCCAAGATTTTAATCAAATGTAAAAATTAATCCCTAACTACAAAAAATTATAAACTATGTCCTGATCTAAGTATAAATATTCAATAAATCAACTATTCTCAGTTGATACAACATCACTGAAATCACTAGTCACACAGTATAACCACTAGTTACATAGTTCAATGTCATCCTTATGCCAAGGAATGAAGCTCAACAAAGCATCTTCTAGATTACGTATTGCGCTACTGGGACGTGGTAGAGCTATATTGTCAAATAGAGGATCTAAAATTTCTGTCAGATTCACAATATAATAGCCTTTTCCAACAGGGACACAATGTACCATTGCATTTGGGTCAGTCTTATGTATTTTCTCCCTTCTAACTTTAACCCTTGAGTTTAATGCAATGAGAAAGCACTTCTTTCCTTCCAACCCCAATTAGGAAGTTGGTGTCAACTCATTAGCATTATCTTGACCCTGCAAATAAATGAGACAATGTAAGATGCATGGAAATAAGAATTTAAACATTGATGATCCTACATTAAATAATTAGAATCTTACCTCAATTGGTGTTTTCATTTTGTCAATTTGTAGTTTCGATGGAACCATTGGGGTTTTCTGTACCAAATGTTGATCATATTTTGATGCACAACTCTGCACCCAATAGACAATGATTTCTAATATATTTATAAAATAAAATAAAATTGAACTAAATTATGAATTTTTTCAATACTTACTAGGGATGATGGAGTATGCATTGAAGTTAATTTCTTTTGTATTAGTCCATTTATAGGGGTTGTTATGTCCCTAGTATTACTCTGTCAAGGCAACAAAATGTAATATATATATATATTCAAAAGATGAAAATAAAATATTATTTAAAATAATAATTAAACCGCTAACCTCCACCACAGGCGTGATTTCAACATGAGCATTTTGTATAGTAGGACATTGTTTATATGACCAATCAGATATTAGAATTCAAATCATTAGTGTGAAAATATGTATATTGAGACAAGAGTAAAGAATTGGACACTAACACTTTCTTTGTTGACCACATGTTCTCTCTCCATATCTTCTACTCTTTTCAGTAGTTCAGTTATTGGTGTTTTCAAAGATGCGATTTCCTGTGTTTTTTCTTTCACTGTAGCTTGGCTTACAGCTAGCACCTCCTTGTATGAAATTTTTCCAAAAAATTTAGTTGGTGTAACTCCTAAGCCAACACCGCGACATCGTCCTCCTGCATCAACCCCTAGTACCTTAGCAAGGGCATCATCCCTATCTGCAAAGTCTTGAGATACAACTTCTACTTGTGCTGGTTCGATTTTTTGCTAACATTGACATACAATTAAATCAGATCATAGAAGAAAACATTTCCAACATGTAAAATGAAATTTTAATCAATATCTAAATTAAAAGGTTGAGAACATACTATTGTTTCTCCTGCAGCTAGTGTGATTGGCCCTGCCATCCTTCTTTTTATGGCACTTCTTCCATAAGTCTGCCCTAGTAGTGCTTGTAGTTGTATCATCAGAGGCTATAGATTTTTTATAGTTGCAACAAGTAAAATAGTATGGTTAAGTTGTGACATTACAATGAAACTAAAATATGCTAATATTTCTCATATTAGATAAAATATCATCACAATTGTTTACCATATCATCTTCGACCCGTTGATAACCTCAACGTCCAGAGGTGTGCAAGTCCCTCTCCTTTTCTCCACTTTCCTTTTTTTTCCCTTATATCCTAGAAATCAATTGAAAATAACACATATACATCAACATTACAAGCCAATAGACATTCTAAAAGACTTAATTATATAATATGTGAACTTTTTGCTTACTAGGAATTCAGTGGTGGCTCGTGATAGGACGAATTCTCCCCACACTGTCTCACTTATCCTAATTGGAGGAACATTTTTTAATCTTTCCTTTGTTGACTCATAAGGGTCACAATATTGTTTGGTCAAGTACCTATATCTATTACTGTTTGCCTTATGGCCAATGGATTTCACACAATATCCTTTAAGGATCGAAGGGATTATGAATTTTGCTTGCAACATAAAAGAATTGCATTTTTAGATGTCATACATGGTTTGAAAATAAACTTCGAAATCATCCAAAAATATAAATGTTGAAAACAAATACACGTAATGTCTAAAACTCACATTAATAATGTTCCACGAGTCCTCCTTTAATTGATCTGAAACCTTCCTCCAATCAAAATAATTGATTGGAACCATTTCCCTTGCGAGCACACCTAGTAATGAAGATAGCTTCATGGAGTTTGGACCAATTGGTTGGTTCCTTTCATTGATATGAATTTCGATCTTTTCCTCCAAGTTATTGGTTTCTACACATTTAGTAGCTCCTCTACCTTTCTTCTTGACTTTCTCTATCGATGCTTGTGTAGAGGGATCTTCACCTTGTATACTAATATCTTATTGGCATTGTTCTTTGTGAACATCTTCTATAAAAGAAGGGCACGCAAAGGTGTTATATATTTCTAAGTCATAAAATTTTATTTATGAAGAACTACAAAATTATACATTAATGAGCTTTTGTTCTTCATGTTGCCCCACCTCTTTTTGTGTCGAGGGATCTTCCTCTTCTACACTATTATCCATATGGCATGGTTGTTTGTGAACATCTTCTATAAAAGAAGGGCACATAAAGGTGTTATGGATTTCTTAATCATAAGATTTATAGCTATAAAGAACTAGAGAAATACGAATTAATGGGCTTACCTTGTTCATGTTGCTCCTCCTCCTAAAAAGAGGAAAATGTATATTTGTCATTTGCTTCTTTGTTGGGATTAGTAGAGTCATTCAAAGGCATAGAAGGTGTAATCTTCTTTGCTATTGTTTGTATTTTCCTCTTCTTTGTAAGTGTATCCAAGAATGTTATTAAACATATGCCTAACATCATCATGCAATAAAAATAAGCATTATACTGCATAAGGAAATACATTGTTCTATTTCTAAATGTTTACCTTCTGAGATGCATGTCCCTTTCTTTCCCATTTGATCATTTTGACGCGTTCTTTTTGAAAATTTCATAATCATATTTTTTTTTTCCGTGTCATAAACTGCTTTCTCTGTTTTTTTTAAATGATTAGAGTATTGATTAGCCATAGCCTATTAGATTGTTATTAAAGTAGAAAGTAATATGTTCTAACAATTTAAATTAAATAAAAGTACTATTCCCATTTCTATGGTGGCATGCCTTACAAATCTACTTTCTTAATTGACATATCGATTAGGTAATCGGGGATATTAGAATAATGAGAAGAGATATACGGTGTTACATTTAATATATATGCTCTCCATAAGTTTGACAATTCAATACATTGGTTAAGGTCCTACTTGGAGAAAACCTACAAGAACCTATATAATCCTTATAAATATTAAGAATTTTTATCATTACCTCTTCCAACCATATGAAATTCTTATAAATATAAAAGGAATTTAAATCATTAACCTATGTTTTTTAGACCAGTATTATACCATTGAAACTATTCTGATCCTAATGAAAATATGATAACTTGCTTGATGGACCATATGAATATGATGTGACCCCCATCTCCTTATAAGTATAATTTTTAACATACAATATCAACACTCCATCTCTTTATAATTATCAAACAAATTATAGGTATATACCTAGTATTGTAGGTGCTAATGATGGAAATGACACCTTTCTAATTCCTACAACACTTGTTATATGAATTAGTGAACCATGGCAATCTTGTAGCTAGATCAGAGAAAAAGATGGCTATATAGATCCAAAATTTCATCTAATATATCCTTAAGTATTCCCTTAACTATCATCCCTAACTGAAAATGATTGACACCAAATGAAGTAACATATACTACCTTGAATAATGGACATTGCAAAGGAGGCAAAGTTGTCATTTATCTTGCACTAGTGGAGCATATGAAGGAAAATGGTTGTGAACCAAATATTCATACATACAATCCTTTTATGAATGGATTTCACATGGAAAATGACTTGATACAAATAAGGAGGTTGCGAGGGTATACCATGAAATCGACCATGTATATTAGCCTATTGCGGTGGATGACATGAAGTTAAATAATGTAATTAGCATGGCTTATAATGCATTGATTGTGAGGTTTATTTGTACAAGGATGGGGATAGTGAGTTTGTTTCAATGGATTCAAGTGCACTATTAATCAATTTTAGCTTACCACATAAGGGATGCCATTTTCACCTGAGTTTAGATGTTGAGGTTACAATATCCAAACATAGTATTATTTCTAGTCAGTATCTATTGCATTTATACCTAGGTGGATTTATCTGTTACTTGATAAAATTACTTATATATCATTCAAGGTCCCATGTCAATAAGTAAGTATACCATAAGGATAAAACAATTGTACTAAATTAGTCTATTTCCATGGACTCTCTTATTTTTCTACACAAGATATTTTCTCTTTGATCTTCTATTTGTAACTACTGGCATGATATGACTCATTATTGTTTCTTGCCTTACAAAGAGATATATCATATGCATTCAAACAATTATTTCTTATTTTTTTCTTGGTTGGATTTATGATCTCTCTTCTTATGGAAATCATACGAGTTAAAATTTCTATGGTGGCATTCCTTACAAATCTACTTTCTTAATTTGCATATCAATTAGGTAACCAGGGATATTGGAATAATGAGAAGAGATATACAGTGTTACATTTAATCTATATGCTTTCCATAAGTTTTACAATTCAATACATTGGTTAAGGTCCCACTTGGAGAAAACCTACAAGAACCTATATAATCCTTTTAAATATTAAGAATTTTATCATTACCTCTTCCAACCATATGAAATTATTATAAAGATAAAAGGAATTTGAACCATTAACCTATGTTTCTTAGACCACTATTATACCATTGAAACTATTCTCCTAATGAAAATATGATAACTTGCTTGATGGACCATATGAATATGATTTGACCCCCATCTCCTTATAAGTATAATTTTTAACCTACAATGTCAACCCTCCATCTCTTTATAATTATCAAACAAATTATAGGTATATACCTAGTATTGTAGGTGCTAATGATGGAAACGACACCTTTCTAATTCCTACAACACTTTTTATATGAATTAGTGAACCATGGCAATCTTGTAGCTAGATCAGTGAAAAAGATGGCTATATAGATCCAAAATTTCATCTAATCTATCCTTAAGTATTCCCTTAACCATCATCCCTAACTGAAAATGATTGACACCAAATGAAGTAACATATACTACCTTGAATAATGGACATTTCAAATGAGGCAAAGTTATCATTTATCTTGCACCAGTGGAGCATATGAAAGAAAATGGTTGTGAACAAATATTCATACTTACAATCCTTTGATGAATGGATTTCACAAGGAAAATGACTTGATACAAATAAGGAGGTTGAGAGGGTATACCATGAAATCGACCATGTATATTAGCCTATTGTAGTGGATGACATGAAGTTAAATACTGTAATAAGCATGGCTTATAATGCATTGGCTGTGAGGTTTATTTGTAGAAGGATGGGGACAGTGAGTTTGTTTCAATAGATGCAAGTGCACTAGTAATCAATTTTAGCTTACCACATAAGGAATACCATTTTCATCTGAGGTTATATGTTGAGGTTACAATATCCAAACATAGTATTATTTCTAGTCGGTATCTACTGCATTTATACCTAGGTGTATTTACCGGTTACTTGATCAAATTACTTATATATCATTCAAGGTCCCATATCAATAAGTAAGGATACTGTAAGGATAAAATAATTGTACTAAATTAGTTTATTTACATAGACTCTCTTGTGATTCTACATAAGATATTTTCTCTTTGATCTGTTATTTGTAACTACTGGCATGATATGACTCATTATTGTTTCTTTCCTTACAAAGAGATCTATCATATGCATTCAAACAATTATTTCTTATTTTTTTCTTGGTTGGATTTATGATCTATCTTCTTATGGAAATCATATGAGCTAAAATTTCTATGGTGGTATGCCTTACAAATCTACTTTCTTAATTGACATATCAATTAGGTAACCAGGTATATTAGAATAATGAGAAGAGATACACGATGTTACATTTAATCTATATGTTGTCCATAAGTTTGACAATTCAATACATTGGTTAAGGCCCTGCTTGGAGAAAACCTACAAGAACATATATAATCCTTTTAAATATTAAGAATATTTATCATTGCCTCTTCCAACCATATGAAATTATTATAAAGGTAAAAGTAATTTGAACCGTTAGGCTATGTTTTTTAGACCAATATTATACCATTGAAACTATTCTCCTATTGAAAATATGATTACTTTCTAAGATATCCCTCCAGTCGATTTTCAATGATGCCTACCTTACATATACCACATATCATGTGATACCAATCTATAGCCTCCACCTCATTTATGTATTTGCATTGTTCAATGAACCATTTTAGTGGTGGAAGTGTACTAGTTTTTACAGATGCCTGCATGGGAATTTCTATTTAGGTCATTGGAGAGTCAACGACATGTGGCATATGAAATTATTGAACCAAGTGATCTCTAATAATGTTATGGCCATTGCACTGCACCTTTGAGTAATTTACTCACTCCCAAGTGAGATTTCTTGAGTTCTAAAGGAAATGAAGTTTCTCATACCTTCCAAGCCATTAATTGAGGTGATTGAAGCCAATTCTAACTCCTCCTAAAAATACATTGATATGTTAAAATGGTGGTGACAACTTTAACATCTTGATCTCCTATCATACTAACAACATATATTAGTTAGTCTACATGTTGGGATATATCCACATTAGAAACATATTTTATATTTAACCCATAGAGCCTCCCTACTATGTAAGTTATAAATATCCTTGACAAACAATAGAATAGAAGCTAGAAACGCTTATGCAATAAGTAAAATAAGAATATAAGAAACTAGGACTCCCTAGCGCCATCCCCATAACATATTCTATAATAAGGTTTAGTCCAAGGGGGTCTTCCTATGAGTCTAACAAGTAACAATATTATATTATACCTAGGATTATAGGCTCATGCCGTGGTTATACATACAACAAATTTTCATGTCCATCTAGATATAAGATGCTATAGATTCATGCATATTCTCTTTTTCGTCTTTTTTGGTTTTTCTGTTTTTGAAAAAAAAAAGGAATAACAAAACTTAAATATCTTGGCTTATTATAAAACCAAAATACTATGTAATTGATGTTTGGATTTGGTTATTATACGGTGGAATCTTGTATGGTGTAATATATGGTTGTCATGTGTTGGTAAAGGCTATTTTGGAAAGCATATGGGTGTACTACATGAATATTCCTAACTGTATATTGGAAGGAAGTTGAGAGGCCAACTCTTGAGGAGCCAATTCGAGAAATTGGGTTGGTTTTATTTTCAAATTGTCAAAAAAGAGGATTGGATAGATTTGAAAATGAGGTATACTTTTTATATTTGATTCTTCAATATGATATTTTATAACATATGTATTCATTGTAATTTGTAGTGGTTTTTTCTTACGTGATGTACAAATTGGTTCTATGTAGGATGTCAAATAATATCAAGTCTAGGTTGAAGAATTCATAGGGTCTGTAAAAAGGCATTTAAAGGATAATAACACCACAAGATGCCCTTGTAAAAAAGGTTGCAATGTTGTAGTATTGACGTTTGAGGAACTACAAGACCACTTGATGATTCATGGTATAATAAGTTCATCTAAAACTTGGTTTTTACATGGAGAGAGAGTTCCTACTTAGGACTATATATTTGACAAGAGCAAGAAATGAAACACATAAGAGATGCATGATTTGCCTCGATAAATTACACATGGTGATGAACACATAGTCAAACATCAATATGATAATCATAATGATGAGTTTGCAACATTGCTTACAAATGATACTGAAGTTCTTGAGAATGACGATCATAACGAGGAAACCATGGTTGATGATCATATGGTTGAAATGGTGAATGATGCTTATCAATATTATAATGAAAATCCAGATGTGAATTTTGAAAATGGCCAAGTAGAATCAATGGAAGAAAAAAATGATATCAATCAATATCTAACGTTAATTGAAGATGCCAAGGCACCATTGTACCCAGGTTGCACTAATTTCACTAAGATATCGGCCACTGTGAAATTGTACAACCTTAAAGTGAGAAATGGATGGTCTGATGCAAGTTTCACCCAGTTGTTGAAGTTGCAAAGAGAAATGCTTCCAACAGGAAATACACTTCCAGAATTTGCATATGCTGCAAAAGGTTTGATTAAATCATTGGGGTTGGACTATGAAATGATACATGCATGCAAAAATGATTGTATTTTATATTGGGGAAAATATGAACAAATAAATCAATGCCCAACATGTTGCGAATCAAGATGGAAGGTTGATGCTTGTTCTGAAAAGGTGCGTACAGGTGTCCCGACCGAAGTGCTGAGGTATTTCCCTATATTTCCGAGGTTGAAGAGAATGTACGGTATGATTTTGAACTCTTATAATTCCATTATACATACACCTTCATGTACTACCAACCTACTAAAAAATCATTTTCTTTAATCTACTAAGTATTGCAATGTATATATGGTTCTTTATGTTTTTGTTACAGCTCTACACATATTTCACAGAAAATGAGGTGGCATCATGAGAATGCAAGTAAGGATGGAATAATGCGCCACCCAGTTGATAGCCCGACATGGAAAATATAGATTCTAAATGGCCTGATTTTTCCAACAATCCTCACAATGTACGATTTGCAATGGCAGTGGATGGATTTAATCCTTTTGGAAACTTGAGTAGTAGTCACAGCATATGGCCAATAGTACTAGTCACATATAACCTTTTGCCATGGTTATGCATGAAAATGAGCTTTTGTTTGTCGCATTGTTAATACTTGGTCCCAAGAAACCAGGAAATGACATAATGTTTATTTGGAACCATTGGTAAATGAACTAAAACTAACATGGGATGAAGGGGCAAGGACATACGATGCTCATTCAAGGTCATTCTTTAATATGAAGGCTATATTGATGTGGGTAATCCATGACTTTCTTGCTTATGGAAATATGGCTAGTTGCACGACTAAAGGGTTTTGCGCATGCCATATATGTGGAAGGAACACAGATTCAATGTATCTCAAATGTAGTAGAAAGTGTGTGTACATGGGACATAGGAGATATCTTCCAATAAATCATAAGTATCATTCACAAAAGGACCATACAATGGGAAGTCTGAGCATCTCATTGTACCTACAACTGTACAAGTGTTAGATGTTTTTACAAAAATAGAAGGAAGGGAAGATAAATGGGGAAGACTAAAAGTACAAAAAGAAAGAGAAATTTAAAAAAGGTGAAAATTCGAAGACTGACGTGTGGAAGAAATGTTTAATTCTATTCAATTTACCATAATGTGAGGTATGTGCACACATTAACTTAAGGCCTAAAATGTACGATGCTTGAAGGATTTCATTGTGTTTAATTGGAATATATTGTTTAGTTTTTCTTTGATGTTATAATTCATTGATTTTTTATACGGTTGGATGCAGAAACTCCTAATGCGTCACATTTTAGATTTAACGCACATAGAAAAAATGTATGCAAAAGTATTTTTGGAACCCTTATGGATATAAAATATAAATAAAAGGATGGCAAAAATTCTCGTGATGACTTACAACAGTTGGGTATAAGGAGGTCACTGTGGCCACAACAAAAAGGCAAAAAAGATTTCTTCCACCCACACCATACACTCTGTCCAAAAAGGAGAAAGAGATTCTTTGTGGTGTTTTGTTCACGTTAAAAGTTCCAGATGGATATAGTTCAAACCCTATAAACCATGTGTCTATGAAAGATCTCAAGCTTCATATTATGAAAGCACATGATTTCCATGTTCTCATGCAACAAATCCTTCCAATAGCATTGCGCTATGTGCTACCAAAAGCAGTTCGAAACTCTATTTGTAGGATTTGCTTCATTTATAGGTGAATTTGTGCAAAAATGGTGGATCCAACAGATCTTGATAACTTACAAGATTATGTTGTGGAAAATTTGTGCTTACTCAAAAAATATCCCCCCCCTTCATTCTTTGATATAATGGTACATTTGACTGTACACTTGGTGCGAGAGCTACGTTATTGTGGACCAGTTGCATATCGACGGATGTACCCTTTTGAAAGTTTAGTGAATTTTTATTAAGTGCAAATCCACATAAATTCCAACATTTTATGTGCATATAATAATAATACATTACTAGCAACTCTTTATTCACACTTTTGATTTCACTACAAATTGTGTGTTTTTTTCAAAAGTTATGTGAAAAATAAGAATAAGCCCGAGGGCTGCATAGCTGAAAACTACACTGTGCAGGAATCCATAAAATTTTGTTTTGGATCTGTTGAAGGTATGGAATATATTGAAATCATGCCTAATAGAAATGAAGCTTGGGACGATGAAGAAGGAGAGGCTGAACAATATGGGAAGGCCTTATCTAGTGGAACTTCTATTGAAATAGATAAAACTAGTTTGTTACAAGCCCACAGATGGGTCTTGCACAACATAGATGAAATTCAACCTTGGATAGAGTAAGTAATAAGCACATCCTTATAAAATCATTTTTATTATAATATATCACAATATTTTCATAAATTGTTTATTGACATTACTTGAAAATAGGATGCACTTGACAAAAATTGCCAATAGTAACATCCAAGCCCAAAAAGATGAAGTCTTACTACAAAAGCTCCACAACCAACAATTATGGTGGTTGGTTAAGAAAACAGATAATGATATGTTCTTCATATTAGATTTAATTGAACTTCAATGATCAAGACTACTATGATGTATGAAGGTGAGATTATTTTAATATATCTTGAAATTGCATGGTTTTCTAACAACATTTAAAAATTTATAGGTGGAGGGAAAAGAAAATATTTCAGATACCCTTAAATGGTTGGCATGTGGCCCAAGGAAATATGCAACTAAGTATGGTGGCTACTTAATCAATGGGTGTAGATTTCATGTTAAAAGCATAGAAAATGTTATGGCCACCCAAGATAGTGGTGTGTGCACAGAAGCACAAACATTAATGAGATCAAGTGCAAAGGATAAAAACCCTATACATCAAACAAAAACATATTATGGAGTGATTTAAGAAATAATGTTATTGGACTACTATTTGGTGCAGTATCCATTGTTCAAATGAGATTGGATAGATGTACACAAGAATAATGGAATGAAAGTTGATGAAATTGGTTTCACAATGGTGAATCTGAAGAGACGCTTGAGTAAGGATAGAGTGCAAGATGATCCATTTATTCTAGCATCACAAACGAAACAGATATTTTATGTACAAGATTCAGTAGAGAATGACTGGTGTGTAGTTTTGACATGCCCTCTGAAGGGACCAAGAAATTGTAATAGATATGAATTGGAGTATGTAGATTTATCAAGTGTTGCAGATTTTGAAGGGACGAAATGCAATGAGGATGAAGTTATAGGTGATGGTGGCATGGATTATGTTCAACAATATTGTGAAGGCACATGGTTGGATGTTGTTCAGTAAGTAGCATACATGATTTATTTATCAGTTCTCATTTAAGGTGTATTTGTGAAAAATTATTTCTTAGATTATTACTTGGATTTACATTTCATGCATATATTTTTTGGTTTGCTACTGTTTATGCATGGATCGTATATGTTTTATTGTGTTATGCAACTTTCATTTATTTTTACAATAGATAGATTGGGTGTGGGGAATTGAGAGTGATGTGAAGGGGGGGGGGGGGGGGAAGTGGGGGGGGGGGGGGGGGGGGGGGGGGGGGGGGCATAAGGTATACTTGAAACCAAGAGAAGCTCATTCAGGTATTTTCATTTCGTTTTTTTAGAATTTCATATATGTTATGCCTTTTTTTACATATCTATCAATCACTTATATGAGCATACCATTTTGTCATGATATATGCAGGTCTTTGCAATGGAAAGGAATATAATGACAATTTGTATTGTTCTCTAATGCATATTTGTAATTTATCACCATAACGAATTTGTCAATTAGATATCCTATTGTTGTTTCATTGATTATAACATGTTAATTTCTTCATTTTAAGTACAATTGTACTTGTCTATTTTATGAATTGATTTTATTGCACATTTGTTGAAGGAAAAAAGTTGATTGCGGGATAACTATTGACCACGGGTAGGTAATGTAATGAACAATATTGAAAGTATTTGATTACAACAAATTTAATTACACCATATTTATTACAACCATAAGTATACCCGATTGATGGTGTAACAACTAATTTGTGTAAAGCATAGAGGATGCCAAGATCATCTGACATTATTGGCATCAGAGCTGACATTTCTTCATTCAACTAACCATACAGTCAATGTGGTCACAAGATATGATTCATATTGGAAATTGCTTCCCAACTCAATCAATAAACTCAATTAAGCCAAAAATACATGCATACGATCTTATTTCACAATGGTCCTTTATCTGAACCTAAATACAATGGATCGATCATTACAAACATAGACCTCTCTCTCTCTCTCTCTCTGTAAGCTCCAAGCGTCTAAACTTTGAGCTTGTTCCTCTTGATAAAACCTTCCTCGATCTAGCTAAGCTCCAATAAGCTACCTAAAAGCTTTTGCGAGCTAACAAGCACTGTAAGTTAAAGCTAAGCTATCCATCTAAATGACTCAACTGGAATAAATAAAACTCTTACTCTATTTTCCAGATCCTTCAAAGAAGGAACAAAGTCCTTATTCGACTCTACTATCCTCCATGACTTACTATGCTTGATATCTGTTATTTTCCAGTATGGTAAACAAGCAGCTCACTTTATTTTTGCTTACTATGGTTTTTTTACTTTTGGAAAATTATTGATGAAAATTATCAAGGATTAGAGTGAAGAAGGAATATCTTGCATGTGGATCATTTCTGCATTGAGAGTGACTTATGAGAATCCTATACATTGGGTATATTTCCCTGCATTAAGATTTGGTAAGCATTAACATTTTGTTGAAATCATGGTTGTGTAATAGTTAATTTATTGACCACCTTACAAATTGGGGTGATATCATATGATATTTGTATAAGATGTACTTTATAATTGTATAAATGGTAACTGAAAGGATATTTCTACTATTTATTTGTGCTACATCTTTTAGAATGGGAAACATATTAACTTTGATTTTGACTTTGGGTGCAGAGCAAAATTAGTGGATTATGCTCTTGCCATTGGAAAAATCTACGAGGGAGAAGGGTTTAAATACATTAAGGAGTGCTTTGAAAATGGCACACTTCATCTCATTGGCCTTTTGAGTGATGGTGGTGTTCATTCGCGATTAGATAAGTTGCAGGTATTCTATACCTATAAATGTATTATTATGAGTTGTTTATCTTAGAAAAGATTATAGATTTATCCGTGCTATGCAATTTTTAATCTTTGTATTTCTCCATACTGTACTTGAATGCTATTTATATCACCAGACTGGATTGAATTGGATCTAAATATGTTATAATTGTAGAACCTATTGATCTACTGACATAAATATTAAGAGAAGGCTACTCTTACATGGATCCATCAAACAACCATAGAAAAAATGCTCGTTGTTATCCATGAATACTTGAAATCCTAGTTAGATGTTCACTTCTAGAGTATGTGTATGAACTTGAATGCCAACTTTGTCCTACAAAACGTTTTTGTATTACTGTTTTCTTTATTGAATGAATGCTGCATATGAAACCTTTCAAGTTCAACCAACTTATAAGGTCAGATCCATTCAAACTACTTTCTTAGGTCTCTTGAGTCAGAAACAATGTTGGGATTATTAGTCTTTTCTTAGAATTACAAATGATGCAATCTTGGTGTTAATATTGTCCCTTTCTCCAATTCTTAAAGGGTTCTATCTCAATGGTAGAGCGCCCGCTTTACAAGCAGGAGGTTGAAGGTTCGATTCCTTTGTTCCCTAATGATATTGCAATATCGATGTTTTAAATAAAATATATTTTATTATGATTTATTATGGCTACGAGGGGGGTTCTAAATTGACTTCATATGTCACTACGAGGGGGGTTCATAACCACCCCCAAAGGTTTGTAAAGTGTTTTAGGGGGGGTTTCGAACCGCCTATGTAGGTACCTACGAGGGGGGTTTATAACCGCCCCCAAAGGTTTGTAAAGAGTTTTAGGGGGGTTTTGAACCGCCTCCATAGGTAGCTACGAGGAGGGTTTTGAATCGCCTCCATAATTTCCTATGAGGGGGGTTTAGAATCGACCCCAAAGTTTTGTAATAAAGACTTTTAAGGGCGGTTTTGAACCAACCCTTTAGGTACCTAGGAGGGGGGTTTATATCTGCCCTTAAAAGTAACTTTTTTTTTCCGGGGGGGGGGGGGGGGGGGGGGGTTAGAACCGCCCCTAAAAGTCACTTTTAGGGGCGATTTTGATCTCTTCTAGAACCACCCCTAAAATTCAAAACTTTTAGCGTCAGTGTTATTAGGGGCGGTTTTGTAAAGACCGCCTCCAAAGCCAAAAACGCCCCCAAAAGTGATTTTTGGAGGCAGAAGACAACCACCCCAAAATGTCAAATTTGTTGTAGTGATTTCTTATTTTTTATTTTTATCTTAACATATAATCTTTTATTTTTTATTTTTATAGATGGCATGATGTGATGGAAATGATTAGTTAGATGACTATAAGTATATCTACGGTGATTAATTTATGTGAAGAGTTAGACTAAGTTGTGGAAAGAATTTTTTTAAGTAAAATCGTAATTCTTGACATATAATATTTTACTTAATTTATCATTTTCTATAGGTGACATGATGTAATGACAACAATTAGTTAGAATACTATAGATGTATATGTGGTGGGGAATTTGTGTATGTGTTTTTTTCTTCACACATGAAAAGTTGCAACTTGTTATTTTTACAGGAATCAAAGTTACAAAATTGTCTTTTTTTAAACTAGGAAAAAACTGCTTAGTTCTATGAACTATCATTTGATGACTGACCAACTATCAACCATTCCTGCAGATTGCTTCTCCCAAAACATGTGACCAAAAAACTAAATTTTCAAGTAAAAAATATGAAGTGACATCTTCCAGCAGGATTGGAAACATAATTACTACGAAAACTAAAAGACATATATATCCCCTGAATCTTTTAACTGCTCATTAATGATATCCTCATAGTGCACGTATCCATCCATGACACCAAAAATTCTTTTAGAAAGATTATCGGCCAATTCATTGTACTCCTGGTAAATATGCGAGAAAGAATTTTTGGAAAACCTATTGATCATATCAAGTATGTTGACATCTCACTGATCGAGTTGTATAACCCACCGTCTAGAGAGCCCAACTACCAAGTTAATCACAATTCACGAATCACCAATAATTTGAATGTTGTGTTTGCAAGTCAAGATCGATCCTCAAGGTTCAAAGCTATTATCACCCTTTTTTATTATGAAGAAAAATTAAGGGATTTTATATTAAAAGAAGCTTCGAACAAGTTGAGAGAAAGAGAAACATAGAGGAAGGAAGATAATCACCTCTAACGGTCTTGTCATCTTCCTGCTGGTAATTATGGGAGACAAATCCCAATTGTTCCAAGTACATTTTATTTTGTTGTTCAAGTCTATTTTACAAGTGTATATCCTCACAAATTGGGAACATAACAAAATGTAGAAACAATGCATTAATTTTTACTTGGTTGACATGCCAAAATATCCTTACACAAGGGATCCAATCGACTTTGGTAGCCCAACATGATATTCGCTTATACTTCCTTTTCTTTCCTTTTTTACCTTTCTTCCTCTTGTGAGAGGAGGAGAGGGACAAGAGGCATTTAAACTTTCTAGAGAATGAACCTTTTTGACATGAGGGAATTCTTGATTTTCCTTCTCCAAGCTGGAAACTATTTTGACCATCCCTTCAAGGGTTGAAGCATCTTGTACAAGCCATGCCTCTTTCTTGGAAACCGGCGAGATTGGATCAATATCCCCCATTTCTTCCTTTTTTGGATCTGTAAGAGGGGGTTTTATTGAACTCTTCCCCTGTTAGGATATTTAGACACTTAGGAGTTAGTTAAGATCAACTTGTGTAATATATCCGTTAGGTAAAAGTGTGTTTCTTTAGTATGCATTAGTATGCATTTGTAAATATTCTAATCCGACGGTCACGATATGTTCTAGACATAGAGTGATCTGACGGTTCAACTTCTCTTATATCATACCTACCATTGATCCGTGGCTTAACACCCGATTGGTCTATGATCTCTATTTAAAGAGCATAGAGGGTCCTTGGCTAGTTGATCGATTATGAGAAGCTCATGTAACTTTCTTTCTTTTGCATAATAAATTTCTCCAAGTAGCTATTTGGCTGGGGCCGTGGACTGTTTCCCTCTCGAGGGTTTTAACCACGTGACAAACATTGGTGTATTGATCTGTGATCTGTTTGTGTGAAGCGGTTGTTCTTGGTGTTTGGTCCTTTGGGAGTACCCTGTGTACCCTAACATCCCCCCTTGTATCTCATGCTCTGAATCTTCCAGTTCTCTGAGGGTTTCAAATTTATTATTGTTGGCAGAGGGGATGCTTGCAAGAGATGAGTTTGCAGGGATGGGCATTTTATGTTGAGGCTCTTTGCGCAGAGGATTTCAATGACGATTATATATTGTATTGAACTCTATCTCTTTGATTTCTGGGCCTTTTGTAGTTTGTTGTCCATCTCTTAGTTTTGGGAAACCCTTGGAAAAGTGTCCATATATATGACATGTAGTGCATTTAAACAAAATATTCTCATAGTCCAACTCCTAAATGTGAATCTATACCTCAACGTTAAGTTTTGGGGCCTTTGGAAACCCTTTCTCTAGGTTAACTTCGAGACAAATTTGGGCAAAAGAGAACTGACCCCTTTTGGATCTGCACTATCTAGAAAACAACCTAGCTTGTTTCTAGTGTCAATGAGAGGGTTCCCCCCCAAAAGATGAAAGAGGGATATGGGGCAACCTCACCCATACTAGTGCGACTGAGGTCTCAAATTATGGGTTAAATTCTAGAGACCATGGAACTAGAAACATTATTCTCAAACACATGAAGAAGGATCTAAAGCATAAAATCATATCTTTATCATCTATGTTCATCAAAAGAAACACAAAGTATCCCCTACCATGACCTTCAAACATGGAGGCCCAATGCTCTGTGATCCATAGTTCCATTAATTTTGGCCCAATTCAAATCCCAATAAACTTTCCAATGAGCCCTCTCTCAAAGATAATGAGATATTTATTACATGGATTTGAAGGGGAGAGATACATTGAGGGTATTTTGTCTAGCTTTTTAACAATTTTTTTGGGGTCCACGTCTTTGGATTGAGGATTGGAGGAATGGACGAGTGCCTTGAAGGTGTGGAGCTTGTGCAATTCACACACCTTTCATGCAACCTAACCCTTCTACTACCAAAAATAGGCTAAAAAATAGAAGTAAATGGGAGGCAAGAACAAGTGTTACCGATAACTGCTTTAGGTCCGCAACAAGCCACGCTCAGGAACAACATCGACATTCCTCTAACTGAAACACCTAGATTGAAGATGGAATGAGATTGATGCTTCCAACAATGACTTCCCTCCGGATGACACTCCTCATAGGTATTGGATAGGGTTTTAACCCTAGCCGTGGAGCTACCAGGCTTGGCTCCTCCATTCAAAGGTATTATTACCCATTCAAAGGTATTATTACCTTATGGTATAAAGTGTGTTTATATATTTGTAACTTGAAATTGTTTTATATAGAAATGATTCCTACACGCATGTGTGACTATACATACATGTTAAACATTTTGTTGGGAGAATGTGATATATCATAAGGGTCCAAAGCAATGTCTATGGAAAAGTAATATTTGAAAAACATGTTTCTTATTTAATTTTAAAATATTTGTAAGGCGTTATCATTATTTATTGAAGAGTGACATTTGATATGTGATGTTGGTTAGTGTGGAAGGCATAGAGTGTCACGACTCAAGTCATGTTTAGTTTTATTTACTTTTGTATTATTGGGTTGTGTGTTGATTAGTGTGGAAGGCATAGAGTGTCACGACTCAAGTCATGTTTAGTTTTTATTTACTTTTGTATTATTGGGTTGTGTGGTATTGCTTAAGGTGTTGAAAGTGAAATTTTTTGAACAAGATTAGAAATTCATGACATAGAATCTCCTATTTCTTATTTTTATCATGACATAAAATCTCCTTTATTATTTTTATCATGATATAGAATCTCTTATCTTTTTTATTTTTATAGGGCATGATGCGATGGAAATGATTAGTGAGAAGACTATATATATATATATGGTTATGAATTTATGTGAAGAGTTAGACTAAGTTGTGGAAAGTGAAAAATTTGAAGTAAAATTATAAATCTTAACATATAATATTTTGCTTAATTTATCATTTTCTATGGGTGACATGATGTAATTATGCCTTTGTGTTGGTACTACAACCAACACCCATCTTAAAAAAGAACTCGATGATCATGCTTAATATTTAGTACTATATTAGCTCCACAAATACCTTCATTCTACATTGTTATGGAGAAGATCTCCTATGGCTTGAGGTGGACCACAACAGACAGGATGACACCAGAAATAAACCCATTTCTAATCATGCTAAATATACAAGCAAAATTAACACTAAGGGAGCAAGGGGGCGTACCTTATTCCGAATGTTTGAAGTAGATCCCCGTTGAGCTTTCAATCAAACTTGTATCTACACGTTGCCCTCAACAACAACAAAATATACAAGCATGATATATGTAAAGTGTTATAATCTAATCTAGCATGTTATATTCCGATACATAGTCAAAATAATTACATCCTTGGATAGAAAATATTTATAATTACACATGCAATGGACGAGAAATGAATATTTCTATTAATATGAGCATAGATAAAGATGACAATCTATGTCGGCACCTCATCGAAACTGAGAAAATGAGTCCCTCCACATGGGCCTCCACCACTTCAATCCTCTATACAAAGGAAAACTCACAAAGATCAATGCAATATTGGGAAATAGCACTAATGGTTGCTTCAAGGACAAAGGGATGCAGACTCAAGTACATAAGAATGGGGCACAATTCCACTATAGTATATTTGCTCTCAAATTGATCTCTTCCTCTAATGCTTCATAGTAGCTCAATATATAGCCCTTCAATAGGAGGTGAAGGGTTGAAGTGGAGTGTTTCTTGGCATGTGGAAAGCCAAGGGACAAGTCCTTCGTTACTTAGTAGGGGAAAAACCCAAATATTTTTTGTTTTTGAGCATATTTCCTGATGTACGTGGGTGACAGTGGTGCAAGATGTATATACACAGGTTGTAGACCTGTGACCTGCGTATATATATATATATATATATGTGTGTGTGTGTGTGTGTGTGTGTGTGTCTTTTAAGGGGTTCCATTGGAGCATCAGGGTCATAGTGAGCAAAAAGGGGTAAAAAGAGTCTGCATAGGGACAGAGATAGGCCATCAAAGCATGATGTATCAGGTGTGGCAAATCACGCTATAACATATGCCCCCTAATGTGTGAGGTCATAGGGGTACATGATGGCCAAAATACATTATAATAGTCCCATAAGTGGAGTAATGAAGACCCAGGTGGAAAAAACCAACCACTCATTAGTAGAATACAATGATAGATATCTACTCATGACTACAAAGACATAGCAATCCTAGATACATAAGAGTACAATGGCCATGAATAGGAATAATAGACATATGTCATGAGTGGTCATTGCCTCATGCAATATACAGTGATGTAAGGTCTCCATACTGAATGAAGAAATCAAATGGTACACTGGAATCTGTTCATGAGAGCTGAAATCTCATAAGTACTGACACGATCAAGGAGGTAACATATACATAATTCCACCAAGATCAGAGGTCTTCAACAAAAATCATTGTTAGTACATGTCCCATCACACGAATAAAGGTGTTGTTGTCAAACATGATGGACCATCGTCTGATTACCGGTCATTCATGTATATCGTTAACAGACGCAAGATATCCCACTGATAATGATAATGTGAATCAAGGTATAGAGTGCAAACAAACAAGTGTGAATAGATGTGTTGAGGTCGAACACTTGAGAGAATCCATCGATTAGGGGACATTGATGTATTCCCAAATCTATCGATGGCGAGAGAACTTGCCACTAATGACTGCAATTCTCAAGGCACTCAATGGACTCTATATCCCTATTCCAGAATAGATGTTCTAATGTCGATGGAATGGAATCCACCGATAGGAGGGAATTAAGGCACCCCCCATCAACCAACACAAGGTACACAACAATTCTGGATAATTTGGAAGAACACGAACAAGATGTGCACGAACCAGCAACAATTGTATCGGGAATGATCGACATGCAGAGACAAGATAATTGAGGAGTGGCTGACTCAGGATAAAACTTCCTTCAAACAAGAGCATAAGGCAGATGAAGACTCATAGGCAACATAGACCCACAATGCATACTGGGACAACTCTGTGACACATGAGGCATCATTAGAGGCTCCATAGGGACTGGAAGCATAAGCAGTCAGTGGAGAAAACTCATAATAATGAGTATAACTTCTAAAGTCATACTAGTAACCCAACCAATGGATGAATGTACTGTGCTTTGTTTGAAGGCAACACGACATGACGTCTGCCAAGAGAAATTAATATCATTTCTCACCCAGATTTTTATGTTTTATGATTTTTTGGTCTTTTTCATATTTGAAAAGCTAGAAAAAAAAATAAAATTGCTTATAGTACACTTAAGGAGGGAACAAGTGTCGTGGGAAAACAAACTAGTGCCAAGAAGCGGAACATACCTATGCTCAATGCAAGGAAGCATATGTAGGATAAAGACACTCGGGGAGGTGTCTTCTCTGGGTAAGGGATAATAAAGTTGCAAAATATATATGGGGGGTTCTTCTTGACTAGGATTGAGACAAGCTCGGGCTATATGGATTATAAATTGAAGTAGGGAGCCAACATAAAGCTCAATACAAAAATAGAACCTATGCAAATGCAGTTACAACTTGATACATACGGGAGTCCCAATAGGATATGGCTAGCATAAAGTTCAATAAAGAACATGAAGGTATTTACTTAAAGACATGGCAGGACTACAACAGACTCTCAGACCTAAAGGGGGATGCTCAACATGGGCACCAAATGGAAAAACAAGATCTAACTAGGGTACCCATGACAAGAAGAGCTCTACCACTTATGTGAAGCCACTTCTAGTAGCAGTATGATGGTTTTGTGTCATCACGAAGTGGGTTCGTACCTATGGTTAAGGTGATATGGTCATAGGATAAAGTAGGATGCATGCAGAAAAATGATCCTATCCTATATGTTGGTTTAGTAATATACTTGTCTTAGGCGTGAACGAATCAAAGTCTCAGAAAAATTGCATTATAAGAGGTTCCTACACAAAAATTAGCTCAAATAACTGAAAATGGTTAATAAGAAGTCCAAACTATAGGCCAAGCGGGTAATTTTTTTTTGATAAATAGTAGAAAAAATGACATTTTTACCATACCATTTGTTTTTTACCCAAAATAGTGCATTTGGAGCAACTTAGACTTTGAAACTTCACACGACGATCCCGAGAGCTACGTGCCACGGAGTCCAAAGCCGTTAGGACTAGGTAATTAAGAATCTCATTCTTCATCCATTCCATGCATTAATTTTTAGTTTTGGTGGTGGATTTTTACGCATTAAGCAACCCAACTTGAGGATACCATCCCACGCGGGTCATAGTTCATTGGTTCGCGTATAGGGCTTGATGTACGCGGGAAAAGAAAACCTTGTCCACGTACATACGCTACTGTCATAAAGAATAGTTGCATATAGGGCAGGGTATGTCAAATTCTATGGTGAAATCTCACAAAAATTGGTTTTTCCTTGGCATTAGGATGGTTTTGGAATGGAGAGAACATGAGCACAAAGATGTTGATAGGGAAATCCTCGGTGATGTAAATGCTCAACAAGCCTTAAGAAGGTGTGGATTGTACAAGTTTTGGAAACTTGGGGGTTTGAGGGCCCAACCAAGAGTCCTCAATATGTTCGTATATTATTGGGATTCAGACACATAGGCCTTTATACTAGATGGTATGCCACTGAGTCTAGAAGTAGAGGAAATCTATTTCATCACAGGACTATCCTATCGATGCGAGGTAGTGAACTTACAAGCTCATTGAGTGGGCAGAGGACTCACTATTCATGAGTACATAGTTTTTTATTACATTCCTGACACATAGAATATCGGGAGTCAATTTCCAATGAACGCTATCCAGAGTCTTAGTATCAAGGTGATAGTTTTGGTATTGGCCAGGATAGCAGGTTTGGCATCACTTCATCGGTATTCATGGCCTCTCATGTTCTACTCGATAGAGTGCATGAGACCTATTGTATATGATTGGAGCACATAATTGCTGAGAACTATGAAGCAACAATTGACCGACTGCAAGCTGGGTAGGATAAATAACTTCGAGTACGCTAACATTCTAAGCACTTTCTTCTTTGAGAGGGTACTGATCCAAGCAACATTATTAGACGACTATCAGAGACAAACAACTCCCGAAGACACCAACTGACCCTCAGGTGCATAGATAAACTAGGCAGTTGAAGCTAAGTTCTAGTTGTGGAAGCTGGCACCATCAGTGAATCCTAAATAGATCGAAGATCCCCTTGAAATCTACCACAACAGAGGAAGCATGTCAACAAACCGATAACGCCACCGGAAGAAAAAACAAACTATACAAGTTGTACAATAGTATACAAGATATCGACCTTAGCTAAATGTTAAGCATAATATTTCTTAATATAGAGCCCATTTATGGGATCTACCAAGGCACTCCCTTCATGATCCTCTAGGTCATAGGATCCTTTCTCTAGGACACGCTTTACCAGGTAAGTCCCATGCCACATAGCATTAAACTTACCCACCCCAAATAGTTCACTACCTTGATCCCATAAACGGACCAAGTCATTAGATTTAACACGGTGCTTATTTACCTCTAGAGCCACTATGGCATCCTGACGCTACTCATCTAGGTGCTCTAAGTGGACCGAACTTTCTTCTAATTCTGAAGTATCAGGTAGGAACTCTATGGAAAGTTTTAATGAAGGAACATCACACTCAATCAATAATACCGACTCCACGTCCTGTACTAGCTGAAAAGGAGAGAATCCGGTGGTAGTCTTAAATGTGGTTCGATAAGCCCACAAAGCATGGCAAAGCATGATATGCTAGTTAGTTTTTATTTGTGCAATGGTTCTTTGTAAAATGGCCTTAAGGGACTTATTAACTGCTTCAACCTACCCATTTTCCCGAAGAAGAGAGTGCTCTTGCTTATACCCTAGTTTTGAAGCTAATTCCTCCATCATCTTGTTCTGAAAGTGCCCGCCATGGTTAGTGACAAGCTCCTTCGAGATACCTAACCGAGTGATAATATGGTTGAACACGAAGTGAGTGACTGTCTCACCATCGAATTTAATTTTAGGCATAGCTTCTTCCCATTTCGTGAAGTAGTCTATGACCACTATAATATGATTATGCCCCCCAGCTGACGCTGGGTTGCAATCCATAAAGTCCAACCCCCACTTAATGAAGGGACCAATGATGATAATAGGATATAATGGGGTGGGATGCCATCACATATTTTTCCCAAACACCTGGCAAGGGTGGCATCGCTTGACTGCATTAACACAATCTTTTTTTAGGTTGTAGCAAGCCCAGATAAGTGACCAATAGTAGCCCGCTCTAAGGATTTTTTATGCTGTAGCAAGCCCAAATAAATGACCACCACACGCCCCACCGTGGAAATCATTCAACATAGTCTCAACCTCATTGTGAGTCAAACAATGATGCAAAATGGAATCCACCCTTGTAGATATAGTGTGTCATCGATAATGAGGTAGTTCTTAGAATTACGACGTAAGCTTCGTCGTTTGTCCCTCGAGAGGTGAGATGGAACCTTCAAATATGCAGATAGATGATAATATCACCATACCAAGGGTCAATAGTCGAAATGAGTAAAGTACGCTCAACCACGAACTAATCCTTGTGAATCCTATCTTCCTCTAGACTAGGGATATTAGATATGATCTCCGCAAAGACTAACAAATTCTTCAAATTTTCCGAAACAAATTCGATGTCGAATTCTTGTAAAATAACAATCCATTTATTATACTCCCCCCAATCATTTGTATGGTCAATACAAACTGATATGGATTGATGTGAGCTACAACAATAGCTTGACGAAGCGGGATATAATGTCGCAGCCGCTGGACTGCATCAGCAGTCGCTAATGCCAACTTCTCGACGTGACTATGTCTAAGTTCAACGTCAATGAGATTCTGACTAAGATAATAAATAGTGTTCTCTTAGAGCTCATCATCTGCTTGGACCAGAACCATACCAATTGTCTCTTGAGATGCAACCACATATAACAATAAGTCACAGCTATAGTCAGGTGGACTAAGCACGGGGGTTGATGCTAAGGATTTATTAAGGGAATTGAAGGACTTCTGGGCTCACTCATCCCATATGAACAGAGTAACCTTATTCAACAATCACATAAACCCGTTGGTCAAATTGGCATAATTGACAACAAATCGACGTAAGAAATTACCCATCCTTTGGAGACTATTAATATGTTGAATTGTGTGTGGGGGAGACAAATGAAGCATTTCCTCAACCTTCACTGAGATCAACCCTAATTCCCTACTTCGATACAATGAATCCCAACAAACAACCCACTTTGACACAAAATATGCACTTCTAAGGGTTTAACTGAATCTTGTAACGACAACGTATTTCAAAAACCAAATGAAAATGATCTAGTTGATCCACCCTCAATTGAGAGTGAGCAGCTAAATCATCCAAATAAACTTCGATAATATGCTTGAGGTTGTGGAAAGCAAAAGTCATAGCCCGCTAAAAAAGTGGCTCTGAATTTTTTAAGGCCGAATGGCATTTTTCAGTATGCAAAAATACCACAAGGAAAAATAAACGCAGTCTTATGTTGGTCCTCAGGTTTAATTTGTATTTGGTTGTACCCTGAAAATTCATCCATAAACAAGAAAACTTTATTTCTAGCACACTCATCCAAAATCTGATCATTGAATGGTGTGGGGAAATTATCTTTCGGACAAGCTCTATTTAGGTCTCTAAAATCGGTGCACACTCGGATGCTTCCTTGCTTTTTATCTACCAGAATAGGATTGGACACCCATTCGGTCAAGGGAACAAGATAGATGAAATTGAATTTGAGTAGTTTCTCTATCTTGGCCTTAATGGCAGGTGCTTTGAGAGGGTTCATTGCACGTAGTCATTTCCAAAGAGGTTTAGCATTGGGATATGTTTTGATCTCATGTTCAACAATGCGAGGGTCAATTCCTGGTATTTCTTAATATGACCAAGCAAAGACGTCACAAAACTGCTTAAAAAGTTTGGTGTATCTCTTGATTTCATCGGGTGAGGAGTCCGCAATGATATACGCATTCTCGATTTTGTCATGAATCCAAGAAATGTTGATCGAAATCGTAGGATATAAGTTCGCTATGTTCCCTTTGGCATATATACCATTAGTACCTAATGGGACCACAAGGTGACCAACACTCTCGCTTAAGGTTGTCCTAAAGTCATCATGATCGACTCGTTCAATCTTCGGGAGAAAGTAAGAGCAATGATGCAACTCCTCTCAAGGCTGCTCTAGACCATTCATGGCCTCGAGAATAGTTTCATCTGAAGGAAAAATCTCATCGAGGAAATCATGTGAGCATGACGATGCAACCACCTAAGCAGGCAGTGCAAGGAGATCCTTCTCCTCCGTTTGCGAAGAGGAAGGGTTGGGGTTTATATCAGCCTTAAGTGCATCCTGATATGCAACCTCTACTACAGATAACGCCATTCTCATTCAAGTAGATATAGAATCTTCATCTGAAGTGCTCAGAGAAGGAAGAGTCCACAGGTCATCCAAATACACACTGTGAAATGGGATTGAACTCATAGGTGACGAATCACTACTAGGGTTAGAGATAATAGCTAAAATTGGTGTTGAAATATTAAAATTTCCCATTAATGACAGATACATTTTGACACCAACATTCTCAGTTGCCAACTGAGAATTATCAATAGCCGAGATAGTAAATTTAGACGTGTAGAGGAATCATAATTATAGAAATAAATATGGTCGATCGTCACAACCTGATCCTCAAAAGGGAAGCATACTACTTGAAATACTGACGATATGATCGCTTTCATAGCGTAAATCCAGTTTTGACCCAATAAAATATTGTAGTCGATGGGTGCATCAACCACCTTGACCTCGACCGACACGGTCTTTCGTCCCAATTGGACCTGAAGAGAAGGAATAATTCCATGCAGCCGAAATGATCACCCATTGAACACTGTCAACATGGTCATCAATTTTGACAACGTGGGTGAGCCAAGGCCTTTCCAACAAGCCAAAGACATCATGAAGGTTACAACACCTTCATCAATAATTGTATGTTTAATGGTGTTGTTGAGACACTCCACATGGATTATAAAATCCACATGGTAAGGAAAGCGAGGTTGGAACTGATGGGTTTCAAATATAACTACGATGGAGGCAGTAGGATCAACGACTCCCAGAGCAGACAATAAGGCTCTCTGTTGTGAAGGACAAGTCTGAAGAACTTTCGTAGCTGACATCACACAGGGACTTTGACCCAAGTCTTCAAAAATAGAGCAATGTTTGGCGGCTTTAGCATTAGGATTATGTCCCAAACACTTGAGGACTCCCTTAGGTATTTGAGGTATCGCTTCAGGCTTATCAATCTGCAACAAAATTTCAGGAGGTGCAGGCTCTTTCCCCAAGTTGGGTTGTGAAGAACCATAATATTTCGAGAAAGTCACAACATTAGCAGTGGACATCATGTTGATGGAACCATGGCCACCTTTAGCCGCCAATGGGTTTTGATACCCACCAAAACTGCTTCTAGTGTCCATGGTCCTCGAAGCCATGTTTTGATTATAAGGTAAAGGATCAGTCAACACAATTGGACTATGTGCGATGTACTTCGAGGCATCCTCAATACGAGGGCACAAGTATGTCAGATGGTCTCCCCCACAAATATTGCAAGGGAATTTAACCTTCCATTTAGGTTTCTTGTCCTCCCCAACATTATCTGTATTCTTGTCATCATTCTTATTCTCATTCCTATTCCCACCCTGTTTGTTATTTCTTCCCTTTCTTCAATTTCTTCCGGGTTGTTGGTTACCCTGACTGCACTAAGTGTACATCCGCTGACTGGGTGGGAGTGGACAAGGCAGTATCCTGTCCTATCGCAAACTGATTAATAAACAAATCTTGCATTTGACATGTAACCTTCTCTATGACCTTGGCTCTTTTGGAGCCAACAATACCATCGACATGTGGCCCAGGTTTAAACTTACGATCAAAATTCGACCATGGCGCATTAGGGATAATATCATATAAAATCCCAGACTGAGCATAGATTAAATCCAACTGCTAAGCTCTAAATATAGCATGTTCCTCATTACACACTCCGAATGTCGAAACATCTTTCGTAATATAAGGAAATAAAGAATTGAGGAAGCATTCCATTAAAAAATCGAGTGGAATGTTGACCTTAATCAACCTCTTTTGTCGAAGCCATTCTTGAATATGACCAGAAATATGCAGGACTTTATCCTACTAAAATGTCAACATGAGATCGGTACTTGAATCGTAACGTACCAGCAATTGAAAGTGGTTTATAAAGGTCATGGCTAAGTCGTTAAATGTTCGATAGGTGCCCCGAGGTAGCTCTATATACCATTTCGTGGCAAGGGCCCGTGAGGGTGTGTTGAAACAGTTGTAAATGAACAGATTCATGGTTCAATGAGTTTGAAGAGAACCATAGATGGAAATTAATGACATGTTCTCCAGAATCCTCACCATTCTTACCTTCAAACTTCAGAATGTCTGAATTAAGTTTAGTGGGAACAACTGGCCACATCGGATCATGAGACACCGGATCGTTGGTAAACTTCGAAAGGTCATGTAGGTTTAAAGTAGCCAAAAAGGGGAGTCTAGGTTGTGCCATAGGATTCCATGTCCCCTGAAGAGGTTGGTTCACATAGGGGTGATTGTGATAAACGCTATAACCTTGACCAATCGAATAATAACCCCCTCCCATATGCCCCATATAAGGTTGCATAGGGATTTGATGGTTAGGTATTCCTATGTAAGAGGATCCTCCTGAGAACCATAATTATACTAAGGATTTCATTTCTCACCTGCACAAACACTTAGTTGTTTTGTTTCATAGTCTTGGAAATATTTACTCACAACACCCTATTCTAAGACTCTACAATCCTAAGCTTGTTGGTGCACCTCTATCAAATAAAAATGTGTAATCAATTTTAATTTAATTGTTAATTTTAAGGTTGTGATTACTCAAGGGTAATCAACGTGCAACTAGTGAGGTTATGACTCAACAATGAAGTAAACATGCACACCTAAAAAAAATGCCAAGTGAAACTTGTTTTTAATCATGAAAAAGGGGGTATGCCACTACATGGAATGAAAAAATTACTTTCAATTTCCCATGCAATCATTCCTATATGAAAATCTAATCACTAAGTACATATAAGCAAACCTAGTGCAAGTACCAAATAAATGCAATAAACATGCAAAGACAATTTTTTTTGTATTTTCAATATAGAAGCAATGAAAATGCTAATAAAAGTCACTACAAACTCCTAGACCTTGCAGCAAGCAAAAAAAAAGCCAAGCAAGACACTAAGACCAAGAAGGTCAATGCACTAATAATAAAATAAGGAGATAAAAAACAAGTATAACTTTCAAAAATTTAATGAAAAAGGCGTCTCTGGTCACATCAGAGGTAGTCAACAGGAAGCATAGGGACCTATGAAGACTCAACAATATTCACAACCCACCCAAAACCTCCACACATCCCAATCTCAAGCACAAAGGATATGTACGCGACTGTTCATGGAACAACAACGTATGTATGTGATTGTATATACTACGACCCGTGTATATACGTGACTGTAAGTTCTATTACCCACGTATACAAAGGAAAAGGTGGTAAAAATAAGCTACGCCTCAAATTACTTCAAGGGACTGCAAATAACTCAACCAACCACTAAACGCGACAAAAAAAAATAAAGAAGGTGAGAGAAAATCAATCCAATCATGCACCCAAACCCCAACAAAAAGAAAATCCCCAACAGAGTTGCCAATTCTGTTACGGAGAAGATATCTTATGGCTTGGGGTGGACCACAACATACAGGATGACACCAAAAATAAACCCATCTCCAATCATTCTAAACATACAAGTGAAAATAACACTAAGGGACCAAGGGGGCGTACCTTATTCCAGGCGTTTGGAGTAGATCCCTGTTGAGCTTTCAATCAAACTCGTATCTACACATTGCCCTCAACAACAACAAAATATACAAGCATATATGTAAAGTGTTAGAATCTAATCTAGCATGTTATATTCCAATACATAGTCAAAGTAATTGCATCCATGGATAGAAAATATTTATAATTACACATGCAATGGATGAGAAATGGATATTTCTATTAATATGAACCAAGATAAAGATGACAAACTCTGTCGGCACCTCATCGAAATTGAGAAATTGAGTCCCTCCACCACTTCAATCCTCCATACAAAGAAAAGCTCACAAAGATCAAGCAAGCATGGGAAATAACATTAATGGCTGCTTCAGGGACAAAGAGATGAAGACTCAAGTACATAAGAATGGGGCACAATTCCACTATAGTATATTTCTCTCGAATTTCTCTCTTCCTCTAATGCTTCATAGTAGCTCAATATATAGCCTTCAATATGAGGTGAAGGGTCGAAGTGGAGCATTTCCTGGCATATGGAAGGCCAAGGGAAAATTCCTTCGTTACTTAGTAGGGGAAAGCTCCAAATCTTTTTTGTCTTTTGAGCACATTTCCCAATGTACGCGGGTGACAATGGTGCAAGATGTGTATACGCGAGTTGTAGACTTGTGACCCGCATATATATATATATATATATATGTGTGTGTGTGTGTGTGTGTGTGTGTGTGTGTATTTTAAGGGGTTCCACTGGGCATTAGGGTCATAGTGAGCAAAAGGGGTTAAAAGAGTCTGCATAGGAACAGGGATATGCCATCAAAGCATAATGTATCAGGTTAAGGAAAATCACGCTATAACATCCGCACAATCAAAGAACCCAAAAGAGATAAGATCATCAAAAAATGACATTTTTGGAGATCACATATTATGATTGTGACTTCTTTTAAAATAATTATAAAACAAACTGATAATTTTAGAATAAACATGGACCATTGAAGGCTTAGCGTTATTAAAGATATACATGTTCTTGGCTTTCCAAACATCCCAAACTGAAATTAAGGGAAGCTCCTTAAATTTTACTTTTTACGGTGGAACTAATTGAACATACAATCCTGGAAATTTGATAGCTCCAAATCATCCTGAAAATAGAGGAGTTCACTTAAACCTAACTAGATGGATATAAGGAAAGAGCAATTAAATATATGTGAAATTGATTCTTTTTCCAATATGCATAAGAGACAGATTCCGGGACCATTAAAACCTCTCTTTAGGAGGTTGTCCCATGTGAGAATCTTATTCTCAAGACAAGGCCAAAGAAACCATCTCACTTTTAGATTTATTCGCCATTTCCAAACAGGTCTTTCCCACCACTTTGGATTATTAATTGCATGTTTTGCAAAAATAACCTCATATGCCTTTTTTTGTTGAAAGTACTCCATTTGGACCATCCCAATATCAAACTAGCCTATCCTCTTGATGAGTTAATTTAATTTCAGCTCTATTCATTTTCATGAAAAAATGATTCCATTCCACAACAACCTCATCGGATTAACCTAAATCATTCAGCAAGTATCAATAGGAAGAAGATACATTAGGACCAACTAAACTTTTCACCTAAGTAAGAACCTGAATATTTAAATTATGAATTTGAGCCAACAAAGGATAATATAACTTATAGTTTCCAAAGGAGCCAATAAAGGGGTCAATACCCAAAAAAATTGAGTGCCTCTACCTATTCTCCAGCTCATCCATTCTCCCATAATTGGATAGGTTATAAGTAACCCCTTCCATATAATATAAGCATTAGAAGTAGACTTTTGTGGATTCCGAATCCACTGAACCACAAAGAAGGATTTTATATATCTGGCTTTAATAAATTCACTATATAATTCATCCCCAAACAATCCTCTCCATAGGATTTTGGCACTCAAAGCTAAATTGCACCAATAGAATTGCTTAAATCCCCACCCTCCTAACGTTTTTGGCATTGAAATACTTTCCCATGAAGTCAAATGAAATTTGGAGACTTCCAAGTTTCCTACCCATAGAAAATGAAAAATTATCTTTATGATGTTGTTGATAACAATAGTTGGAAGCATGCAAGAGAGAACTGGTCAACATGAATACTTTCTAATATAGACTTAGCTAAAATACGTCTACCTCCCATAGACAACCACCTATAAGTCTAATTGTTGATCATTTCTACACTTTTTGAATTATCCAGTTCCAATCCTCTATTCTATAGCTACCTGGTTTCGAAAAATAACCAATATATTTGAATCCAACATCCAATTTTTCCATATGATATGGAAAAAGGAGAGAAATTTGATCATAGACCCCAGCGTTAGGATAATTATACAGGAATATTGGCTTATGAGTGTTGATAGCCATCATATAAGCTTTTATCTCCGCATTTTATAACATTTACACATAAAAAAGATGAATTTGTGTAAGTGTTATAAAATAAAGTTTGTAGTAGATTGAATTTATAATTTATTTAATATATTTAGGTTAAATAAAATATTTTTTTAATGAAAATATATAAATAAATTTAAAGTTAAAATAGAATATGATTAGACTTGAAACTATTTTTAATTGGTGAAGAGTTTAAGGAGTTAGGTTAATGGTCCAAGATTTAAAGGTATTTTGGCAAAAGTGAAAATCCACCTTCTTATGGACCACCCACCAATTATTTTTATACCTACCTAAGCAAGTTATGTTCTAATCAATATGCATCAATGTTTTCTTACTTTCAATTATTGCATCCAATTAAATTTTGTTTCTAAATTTAAACTTTAAAAATCTAAAAAATAACAATTTTTAAATATATTGAAAATTTATTTATCTACTTTTTGATTGGTTAAAATTGTGATTTGAATGTGATGTGACCATTTTCATGTTATTCTGGTTGGTTATGAAGTTTATATATATATATATATCAATTATGCGGTCAGTGAATGGAGGTGTTTTGGCTTGGGTAGATTGGTCTTAAGTAACATCAATTGATTTTATGCATATCCTGCTAGCAGATCTTGACAACTAGCAGCTCCGTAGCATTGAAATAGGTGATGAAAATCTTGATAGTGAGAAGATTTGTACTTTAGCTTCTATTACTAGTACTACTAATAATAATCTAGTCATTTGACAACCATAAGGCCAAAGGCCCAAAACAACAAACAAACCCATCAATTTCAATCCAAACTCCATTAATTTCAATATAAAGGAAACCAAAACAAGCTTACAAATTCATTATTAACCTATTCAACATAGAAAAAAAAACTCCATTTTCTATTAAAAATTCAACATTTTAAAGGATATAATCGACTCCTTCCTCCCCTTGTTGGGATTTCTCCTTGGCGGTTTAAGCGGTATGAGATTCATTTTCCACTACTGACTGACCTACTCCCTTGGTCGTTTTAGCTGCCTGAGAAGCCTTCTCTTAGGCATCACAAGAGACTTCAGAAGCCTTTTCTTGTGTAACACGGGATTCCTTAGCTGTTGAGCACTCTGGGTCACCCCCTACACTGATAAAACAAATAGAATAACACCACCACCAAAAAAGCATCAATAACAATAAAATCACCAAGTGGCACACTAATTTCCATATCAGTTCGAATTGAAGAGAATGAGAATAACACAAATAGTGAACAATGTGCAAGAAGTTGGTCCTAATTAAATACTCACATAAATATAATTACTCAAACAAAATAGCATGGATTAGTGATCACGATGACAACCCTAAACCTAATTAAATACTGAGATAGAAATATAATTACTTGATCTTTTCCAGAATTCTCTTGGCCATATTGCTTTGTTCTTTCATTGGCATCGAAGGTAGAGTCCTTAGTATACTTGTACTAATCTGACATCTTGGTGAATAATAATAGATATATTGATCGAGTTCTTCAATTGTAATAAAGCTATACAATGTGTTATGATTAGATTGCGTTGAAATAAATGGAGCAGGGGATCCATTATAAATACCGACATGTAGATTGCCCGAAATTGACATATTTTTCCCTTATGTGACACCGCTTTGGACAAATGTTTCCCAAATCTTGAAGGCTTATCACCCATTAATAGAGATGGAGACAGACATCAACGAATGGTATGACTATTCTATCTACGTTTGCTTATGTCCAATTATATGTAATACACATATTAAATATTATTATACCTGTCGAAGGTAGTGTATATAGAATTCGATTTCGGTTGAATGCTTATTGGTTTCTTTGTTGACTAAATATTTAACCTGTTTTTACAAAGTTTAACAGTACACATTTTTTTCTTCAATATTTCAAATCATTTATCTTGAATGCTATTGGCTATCAACTTGAGGGTCTTATTGCACAAGTGACGGTTGGGTTCTTGGTATTAGAAAACATCTTAAATGTAGTTCTTGGTATTGGAAAATATATTAAATGTTTATTCCACGTGTTTGTCCAGTTTTTTCCATCAATTTGCTGGACTTAATCCAACGATTGCATATTGATCTTCGAGCTGGTTACTAAAACTAATTTCTGACAATGTAATTTAATTTATGAGAAACAACTACATAATAATGGAAAAACATTGGAACCAAGGCATATATGATGATGGTGATTAACGTCCATTGAGACCAAATTTGGCCTATCAAACCTTAAGAAGGATAATACTTGGTTTACTTTAAAATCTTGTTCCTGTGTTCAAAAAGATTGCTAAGAATCTTTCCAAGCTCACTATAGTTTTTGCAAGTTAGGAGGTTATAAAGGTTTGTATTGTAGCAAATACTATGGAACTCATATCTAATGTGGGTGTAAGCAAGGCACTCTAAGAGAAAGTGATTTTCATCCTCAACGCTCATAGACTCACATAGATGGCAAATGCTTTCCTCCCATGGAGTATTAGGAATAGAACAACACCTTGTTTTGCTATGGAGTTCATGAGAGTTCATTCTAATATTTGGTATATTAATTTTGTTCCGTCAACTAGTTACTACCGAGAGATACTTCTGATCTTCCAAGTTAGGATTAATGACCTCCTTATAGTATCTTAATTTTCTCTTAACCACTAAATTTTCCTCACACTAGAATTTCTCTTAAACTTAGAAGTAATAATATTTTTGACATTATCAATGTTCTGCAAAATGTTGTTTTCATCAATCCCCCAATGGTTTAACTGAGTGATGGTATCTGTACACCAACACTGCTTGAGGCGTAGTTGGTTTTGACTTGAGTTTAAAGCAATTTTAGGAAGTCTCTCGTTTCCCATGTTATTTATCTTATTCTTGTACATCAGGTACCTAGTCATAACCATGATCTCGATGGGGGAAAGACCCACTTCTATGAGGAGAATAGGATAAGGTTATTGCTTTTAATTTTGAGGTTATAAGTTATAAATCGCTTCTGGATTTTCTCAATCTTCCTCCAAGATTCTCTAGAAATGTTGCACCCTCATACTTCACAACAATACAAGATAACATGGATGACAAGAGTTTCAAAGAGGAACTTATTTTATCCCACATGATGAGATTTGTTGATTTACAATTATTTCTAAGACCAAAATAAGCTTTCCACCCTCTATTAATCCTTTTCTCAATGCTATAGTTCCAATTGAGCTTCTGATGAATATCACTTCTGAGATACTTGTAAGAAGTCACTTCCTCTAGATTTCTATTATCATAAATAAAATTTGCATAGGTGTCTTTCTTACAAAGGAAAGCTCACAAAGATCAAGGAAAGCTTGGGAAATAGCATTAATGGATGCTTCAAGGACAAAGGGATGCAGACTCAAGTGCATAAGAATGGGGAACAATTCCACTATAGTATATTTGCTCTCAAAGTTCTCTCTTCCTCTAATGGTTCATAGTAGCTCAATATATAGCCCTTTAATAGGAGGTGAAGGGTCGAAGTGGGGCGTTTCTCGGCATATGGAATGCCAAGGGACAAGACCTTCGTTACTTAGTAGGGGAAAACTCCAATTTTTTTTTGTTTTTGAGCACATTTCTTGATGTACGCGGGTGACAGTGCTGCAAGATGCGTATACGCCGGGTTGTAGACTTGTGACCTGTATATATATATATATATATATATATATATATGTCTTTTAAGGGGTTCCATTGGAGCGCCAGGGTCATAGGGAGAAAAAAGGGGTAAAAGAGCCTACACAAGGATAGGGATATGCCATCAAAGCATGATGTATTAGGTGAGGCAAATCATGCTATAACATCTGCACAATCAAAGAACCCAAAAGAGATAAGATCATCAAAAATGGCATTTTTGGAGATCAAACATTATGATTGTGACTTCCTTTAAAATACTTATAAAACAAACTGATAATTTTAGAATAAACATGGACCATTAAGGCTTAGCTTCATTAAAGATATACATGTTCCAGAGTTTCCTAACCTCCCAAACTAAAAATAAGGGAATCTCCTTAAATTTTACTTCTTTGTGGAACTAATTGAACATACAATCCTAGAAATTTGATAGCTCCCAATCATCCTGAAAATAGAGGAGTTCAATTAAATGTAACTAGATGGATATAAAGAAAGAGCACTGGTTGAATATATGTGAAATTAACTCTTCTTCCAATATGCATAAAAGATAGATTCCATGACCATTAAAACCTCTCTTCAGGAGGTTATCCCATGTGAGAATATTATTCTCAAGATAAGGCCAAAGAAACCATCTCACTTTTAGAGTTATTCACCATTTCCAAATAGGCCTTGCCCACCACTTTGGATTAATAATTACATGTTTTGAAAAAAAACCCCATATGCCTTTTTTTGTTGAAAGTACTCCATTTGGACCGTCCCAATCTCAAACTAGCCTATCCTATCCTCTTGATGGGTTAATATAATTTAGGCTCTATTCAAATTCATGACAAAATGATTCCTTTCTAAAACAACCTCATTGGATTAACCTAAATCATTGGCTAAGTATCAATAGGAATTAAATACTTTAGGACTAGCTAAACTTTTCACCTAAGCAAGAACCTGAATATTTAAATTATGAAGTTGAGCCAACAAAGGATAATATAACGTATAGTTTCCAATAGAGCTAATAAAGGGGTCAATACCAAAAAAACTTGAGTGTCTCTACCTATTCTCCAGCTCAACCATTCTCCCATAATTGGATAGGTTCTAAGTAACCCCCTCCATATAATAGAAGCATTAGAAGTAGACTTTTGTGGAATCTGAATCCACTGAACCACAGAGAAGGATTTTATATATTTGGATTTAATAACTTCACTCTATAATTCATCCCCAAACAATCCTCTCCATAGGATTTTGGCACTCAAAGCTAAATTGAACCAATCCAATTGCTTAAGTCCCTACCCTCTTAAATTTTTTGGCATTGAAATACTTTCCCATGAAGTCAAATGAAATTTGAAGACTTCCAAGTTTCCTACCCATAGGAAATGAAAAATTATCTTTATGGTGTCGTTGATAATAATAGTTGGAACCATGCAAGAGAGAACCTGTAAACATGAATATTTTCTAATATAGACTTATCTCAAATAAGTCTACCTCCCATAGACAACCACCTGTAAGTCTTATTATTGATCCTTTTCTCCACTTTTTGAATTATCCAGTTCCAATCCTCTATTCTATAGCTACCTGGTTTCGAAAAATAACGAAGATATTTGAATCCAACATCCGACGTTTCCATATGATATGGAAAAAGTAGAGAAATTTGGTCATAGACCCCAGCTTCAGAACAATTATACTGGAATATTGGCTTCCGAGTCACGTTGATGGCCATCCTATAGGCTTTTATCCTTGTATTTTATAACACTTACACATAAAAAAGGTGAATTTGTGTAATTGTTATAAAATAAAATGTGTAGTAGATTGAATTTATAATTTATTTAATATGTTTATGTTAAATAAAATATTTTTTAATGAAAATATATAAATAAATTTAAGTTAAAATAGAATATGATACACTTAAAACTATTTTTAATTGGTGAAGAGTTTGAGGAGTTAGGTTAATGGTCCAAGCTTTAACGGTATTTTGGCAAAAGTGAAAATCCACCTTCTTATGAACCACCAACCAATTATTTTTATAACTACCTAAGCAAGTTATTTTCTAATCAATGTGTAATAAATGTCTTTTTTTTTTTTTTAACAGAAACTAAAAAGGGGGTATATATAAAAGTTAGCTGTGCACAGCCATTCAATACAGACATGGTGGACCAAAGTATCTGTGCATAGCAGAAGAGCTACACAAAGGGACTATCCATTGTGTTTCCCAAAACATTTCAGAATGAGTTTGTTCAAAACTTATAAAGCCATGGGTTGTATAAACCCTTACATACTGATTACATAAAAGTAAACAAAAAAACATTCAAACAAAGCTAGACAACAGCAGGCTAAGGATTGCCTCTTGGTTTTCTTGGCTGAACGACTGATTCCTCCTCCATTGGAAGCACGACATCATCAGTGGCTGCATGGACTTGGCTGCTCTGATTCATGGATATGAATTTCTGAAGGTCCTCTTGGATCCTATCTATCTTCCCCATTATTTCATGAAGACTGCTTTCGTTATCATCGATGCGTGAGTTGTGGTTGCTAATCTAGAGTGAGGTATAGCTGACTGTGTCTTCCATTTTTTTTACCACCCGAGTCATCTCCCTATTGTCCATAACGCTGATGGAAAGTAGTTCATACAAACGCCTTAAATTCTTCTTGATGTCCATAATCCCCGTGTTTTCACCATCCTGGGCCATTTTGCCAGCTTCTGACAATAAAGTGATTCGGGCGAACTGGTCCTGAATAGCTTGAATAGGGCTTGCAGGGGCTAAGAGATTGTTGAAGCAGGCTCTTAGCACGAGGAACTCCCTAAACAGCAGTGAGTCGACGTTTCTTCCACAGGACAAGGTGCCCACGGCTCCCTCTTGCCACCCTATACACCTACAACCTATGACCGAGCTGTTGCCCCAGTTGCCTAAGAGAAAGCCTGAACCAGGAGAGACAGTTTGCGAAATTAAGAGAGAACTACACAAACAGGGGGAAAAGGCTGCAAGGGCCAACCTTTCTTTCACCACTGAGCGATTAAAAGGAAGAACCTGCCACGGGAGGCCTTGCAGACTCCCTTCACCAATGCCTGCGATAATATTCAACAGTAATCGCAGAGCTTCATATAATCCAGGGCCGAGAAAGGAAAATGAATGGGAGAACATAACGCTACTAGCAGAGGCCATAGAGAAAAACTAGATGAGATCTTGAGCGTGCGAGGGGTAAATGAAAATCGCCCTGAAATGAAGAGCATTTAAAACCACTGCCAACGAGAGTTGGAGATGACAGTGAAGGGGCCACGCGGCAAAGGAAGGAGGAAGGGGAGGACTGAGAAGTAAATGGGAGGAGGCGGTGAAGAGGAGGCCAGCCACGAGGTGACAGAGGGCTTCGAAGATCGTGAGGGAGGGAAAATAAGGGGGCGGCGAGGGGGGAAGGAGGATAGAGGGGGGGGGCAAAAGTAAAGGAGGGATAAGGGAAGAAGAGCAAGGAAAAGAAGGAGATAGAAGCAAGGAGGCAAGGAGTGAAAAGGGGGATAGATAGACTCTTTTTTAAATGAATTTGGTTAATGAAGGGTCGGAATGGGGACTTCCAACACCTCATATTATGGAATAAACTTGAGAGTGGGGTGATTTCCATCCTGACTATACTGACCTTGCGAGTAAGAGGCTCCCACATTAGCCAGGCTGTCTACAGCTGAATTATTATGTCGGAGGATATGGTAAGCTTCATAGTTGCTGGACATAAGAAGCGTGGCTTTTTCATATAGACGTCGACAATTAACAGCTCCCGTAGTGTATCCATTGATCAGTTTATAGAGGACATGCCTAGAGTCCCCAATAATCAAGGCCTTACGAATTTTCTTGACTTTGATAATATGGAGGCTCTGGATAAGATCCAACCACTCAGCTTAATTATTAGTTCTGATGCCGAGCCCCCACGTGAAAGTAAGTTCCACATGTCCTCCGGGATTCAGGAGAAGCCCCCCCGCACCTGCCTCCCCAGGATTTCCTTTTGAGGCACCATCAAAGAAAATAGCATATGAGTTTTTCTCCCGAAGCCAGGACTTAAAATCATGATTGGAAAAACACAACTCCCAAGAGGGGGACTGAGAGCTTGCCCTGCCTGAAATACTTTTGGACTGAAGGGAGCTACTCTCTTTCAGAAAATTATTGCTCCAAGAGGAAAAAGGTTCGGGGATGGACTCCTAAGAGGGGAAGCTGATGTTGTCAAAGGCAAACTTTTCAACAATCATTCCTATGGTTTTGGCTGCTATATAAGTGGGGATGGATTTTTGTTCTTTAAATATGGCATGCTTCCTTGCTAACCAGAGCTGCCAACAGAGGTTCTTTGGCCCATCGATGCCCAAAGGCGGCTAGGATTGGTTTATTCCTTAAAGAACCGGGGAACTGTTTGGGCCAATCTTTAAAGAGCTGAGCTGCATTGTCTGGAATATCTCGGCCATATCCCGGGGGGAGAACGATCCTCCAAACTGAGAGAGAGACTGTGCATTGAAGAAAAATGTGGCTGGATGTTTCTTCAGCTGGATTACACATGGCACATCGAGATGGGCCCAGAATGCCCCTTTTTCTAAGATTTTCTGCTGTTAGCAGCTTGTTGTATAGAAGAATCCAAATGAAACTATTTACTTTAGGAATACTATTAGGGAGCCAAACCTGCTTCCAGATCCTCTCCATCGTATTGGATTCCATGCTTATCTTTTTATAACCTTCTTTAACATTGTATTGCCCAGATTTTCCCCATCCTAGCCGATCTTTGCATGAGAGGCTCGTTGGGGATAAGCCATGGAGGGTTGAAAAGAAAGAGGCTGCTGCATTTGCCAAATGCGCTGGGGGAGAGAGATCTTTCCAGCCAGCCCAACGGCCTTGAGAATCCCATCGAGACAGATCAAAAAGAGTGTTAATTCCTTGATCACTCGCCCAATCAGACAGAGGGGACAGATCTGGGAGAGATGAACAGGGGGGCTACCCTAATATGCTGCTTTTCCAAACATTAATTCTCTTCCCATTCCCTGGTATCCAATAGCAGTTTTCAAGAATAATATTGTAGGATGCTTTGCACAGCTGCCAGAGTGTTGTTCCTTTACCAACCCAGGCTCTGTCCAGTAATTTTGATCTGGGCCTTTTGATATACTTCTTTCTGATAACTTCCTTCCACCATTCTTTTCTTCCCGTGACCAATCTCCAAATCAATTTTGCTCCCATGGCTTTACACATGAGCTCAGGATCTCTGATGCCTAACCCACCTTGTGATTTGGCGCGCTTGACCGTTTCCCATTTTACCAAATGAAACTTCTTAGACTGAACTTTCCCTCCCTGCCAAAGGAATTTCCTAATTTCTTTACAAATGCCGATGATGACGTTCTTGGGAGCAAGGACCATCGAGCTTATATAGATAGAATAGGAGGATAGAATGGACTGAATTAGAACAGTTTTCCCTGCTAAATTCAGCCATTTCGATCCCAATAATTGGATCTTGTCTTTGATTTTTTGAATGACCGAATTCCACATTGAGGAAGTCAAAGATTTCTTAACCACAGGGATGCCCAAGTAAGTGAAGTGAGTCCAATTGGGATTGACTTTAATTTGAAGGATTTGAGAGATGCTACGGAGAGTTGTTGAGGAGCAGTTCCATCCATATATTTGGCACTTGCTCAGATTTGCTGCACTCCCAGAGGATTGGAGAAAGATGTCCAGGGGCCTGAGAAAGTTCCTAGCAATTTGGGAGGAGGCTATGCCAAGAAGGATGGAGTCATCCGCAAAAAGGGCATGATTGATGGGGGGAACAACATCACGATATGAGAGGCCTGGGAGAGAGCCTTTAGCTTGGAGTCTGTTCAATCTTCTGCTTAGGGAGTCAGCCACCAGGATATAAAGAAAGGGGGATAGAGGGCATCCTTGCCTCACTCCTCTAGAGGCTTTGAAGAACTCTGAAGGTCGTCCATTGATGAGGGGAGCTATCCATGGGGAAGTTATGCAGGCTTGAACTTGGTTAATAAAGACAGAGGGAAATCCAAAACTCTTCAAAACCTGAATGATAAAGGAGTGTCCCAACCTGTCAAAAGCATTAGCAAGATCCAACTTAATGGCCATCCCGGGCTCGCCCCTTTTAGTGTTGGAATGAATAGCTTCCTGGACAAGAAGGATGTTATCATTGATTTGTCTACCGGATAAAAAACCGCCTTGATTAGGAGATATAAGAGAGGGGATGATTTTCTTGAGCCTCAGAGACAACACTTTGGAGAAGATCTTGTAGGAAGCATTGCATAACGAGATGGGTCGAAATTTTTTAATGGAGGAGGGGTTGGGCTCTTTGGGGATCAGGGCCAAAAAGGTGGAATTGGTGGCTCCCCCCATGTTTCCTTTTGCCATCCAGGAAATGAGGCGCATCAGATCCTTCTTGATGAGGGACCAAAAAGATCTGTAGAAGCAGATAGGGAAACCATCCGGACCTGGGGCCTTGTCCGGGTGAAGGCTCTAGATAGCTTTCTTAACCTCTTCTTCTAAAATGGGGGATTCAAGCCTAATTTTGTCCTCAGGACTGATCAGGGCAGGAATATCTGAGACCATTTCTTCCATTAGACATTGAGGGACAGGCTCTTCATCATTGTATAAATGCTCAAAAAAAGATCTTACCTCTGTGCTGATGGCTGCTTGCCCTTGAATGACTGAGCCGTCTTCCTTCTTGAGCTCCCTAATAGTATTCCATCGCTGCCTATCCCTGCATTTGTTTTGAAAGAACTTCGTATTCTGATCTCCCCCTTTGAGCCAGAAAATGCACGAGCGAAGTCTCCATTCCTCCTCCTCGACCCTTAGAATTTTCTGGAGTTTTGATTCCAGTTCAATCTCCTTGAAGACGTGCTCCTTAGTGACCATGCTTACTTCCATTTTGGCTTGGAGAAGCTCCATATCCTTTAAGATGGTTTTCTTTTGCTCTGAGGGTTCTTGATATTGAGTTTTTACCCAAGATTTAAGAGCGGCCTTCACCCGTTTTAACTTTTGTTCCCATGAATAAGCTGGAGTGCCAGGGATGAAGCACCTCCAAGTTTCAGAGATGATATCCTTGACTTCTTCCGAATCCAGCCATAATCTATTAAATCTGAATGGGAGAGGCCCCAAATTTTCCGTCGGCGGGAAGAAAAGACAAATTGGTTTGTGGTCCGACACTGCAGAGCACAAGATCTTGACTTCTGGCTGCTGATCTAAGAGGTGGGTGCTGGCTAAAAAGCGATCTAAACGGGCTGCGATATGTCCAGGTCCTATTCTCCTATTGCTCCACGTATAGGTGTTGTTTTTGGGTTTGATATCAGAGAGAACCCATTGGGAGATGAGATCTTCCAATCTTTCCCAATTCTCCTATTGCTCCACGTATAGGTGTCCCTTACCTTGGATCCACCTCTACGCTCAGCTGCAGAAATGGTGGCGTTGAAGTCCCCTGCTATGAAACAAGGGTCCAGCTTCTTATCTTCACATTGCTCTTCTAGCGATGTCCAAAAACTGTCCTTTTGCGAGTTCATGGTTGGGATGTATACATTCCCAATCCAATTTTTTTTTTTGCTTTCTTTATTTTCTAGTTTTATGAAAATCCAATTTCTGTTTTCTATAGCAGAGCTCAACTCAAACTTATCTGAGTTCCACCAACAAAGAAGCCCTCCTGAGGCGCCATTGGCGCTAATGGCAAGGCCCTTCCCTTTTGACCAGATACTTTGGAGAAGTGCAATGCTTTCTTCAGCAGATTTTTTAGTCTCCTGGAGGAGAAGGAATGAGGCAGATTCCATTGTCTTGAACCTTTTGATAACTTCTAGCTTCTGCGAACCTCCCAAACCTCTGCAATTCCAGGAGACTACTTTCATTATTTCCTTTGTTGTTTTAGGGCCTTGTCTTTCTCCTTTTTCTCTTCTTCCGCGCTAAGGAGGTATTTGTTTGCTTGCGGAGTTTTGACTAGGAAGTCTAGATTGGCCTGCTTTCCCGCCGCCTTTTCCCTTGCTGCCTCCTGCTCTCTGAGGATTTTGTTGGATTTCCTTCCCTTTCTGGAGAGGGGTTCTTGCTCTTCGATGTAAGTGTCTGTATTTTCTTCGGTGCTTGTTTTTGCCCTTGATCGTGTGATAGATCCTTCTGAGGTAGTCGCTTTATCTTTCCTTTCTCCAGAACTTCCAGGACCCTCTTCCTGAGTTTCCTTTCCCTGATTCAGCGGAACTTCAAAACCTTCTTCTCGACCTTCCTGCTCATGCGATGGGACAATGACCTGTGGCTCAGAGTTCAGCTGGTGTTCCATTTCAGGGTTTTCTTCCTGATTTTCTGCTTCTTGCGTCTCGGTTTCCAAAACCTCATACCTATTTTCGGGGGGGCTCTTTGATGTGGGGATCTGTTGCTTTGAGGGCTTGGCAGCTCTTTTCCCACTTGCAACGTTCCATCCTTCGCTAGGGGGGCTGTCCGAGATAGGTTTCTCAGGTTTCTTCGGGCATGACTTAGCAAAGTGGCCGTATTCATGGCATTATTTACACTTAAACGGGATTTGCTCATAGTCTACTGTTTGCAGATGATTCCACCCATCGATGGAGAGCATGATTGACTCCGGGAGGCATTTCTCAAGATCGACTTCAACACAGATTCGAGCACATGAGAACATAGGGGATTTTGGCTCAGATTTGTCCACATATTTTCCTAGGGTATTCCCTATTGTTCGAAAATCCTCATCATTCCAGCAGTGGAGGGGAAGATGGGGAAGCTTGACCCATACTGGGACTGCTTTTGGGATATCTTTTTCAGGGTTAAAAGACAGATCCCATTTGTTCAGATATATACCTCTTGGACCCATGAAATAAGGCCCGTTCCTGAAGATTAGGTCACGATCCTCCTTCTTTTCAAAGATGAATGCAAAATATCCTTTTCCACAAAAGATTTGCTGGAATTCTCCTTGGATTAGGGTTCTCCAGTTCATGTTCAACCATACTTCTACTGAGCACGGGGAAGGCCAGAGGCCAGTAAACAAACCAATGAGACCTTTCTCAGAGAGAGCGACTGCTTTTCTTTTCGATGCAGCGGAGCTAAGCTTAACTTCCGGGACCTCTGAGCGCTTGACAAATTCTGAAGAGGGGGCCGCGACAGCTTGAACAGGAGGGAGGGCAACCACGATTGACTGGAACCTGTCCTCCACGGATGAGGGATCCGGCGGATCCATGGCAGGGCGCGAAGGCCCTCAACAGGCTAGGGCTCGATCACTCGGCGGAATTTCCTTAGCGCAGTGATGTGTTTTTTTAGATCTTAATGAACTATGTTGATCTTCCAAATCGAGTGCAATATTATCACTAGTAAATGTCTTTTTTTTCTTTCAATTAGTGCATCCAATTAAATTTTGTTTCTAAAGTTTAACTTTAGAAATCTAAAAAATAATAATTTTAAATATATTGAAAATTTATTTATCTACTTTTTGATTGGTTAAAATTGTGATTTAAATGTGATGTGCCCATTTTCATGTTATTCATGTCGGCTATGAAGTTTTAAAAAACAAAAATTTCAATTGTACGGTTAGTGAATGGAGGTGTTTGGCTTGGGTTGATTGGTCTTAAGTAACATCAATTGATTTTATGCATATCCTGCTAGTAGATCTTGAAACCTAGCAGCTCCGTAGCATTGAAATAGGTGGTGCAAATCTCAATAGTGAGAAGCTCCGTACCTCAACTTATATTACTAGTACTGCTAATAATCTACTCAGTTGACAACCATGATGCCAAAGGCCCAAAACAACAAACAAACCCAACAATTTCAATCCAAAGTCCATTAATTTCAATATAAAGGAAACCAAAACAAGCTTACAAATTCATTATTAACCTATTCAACATAGAAAAAAAACTCCATTTTCTATTAAAATAATTAACCTATTAAAGGATATAATCAGATCTGTCCTTCCCTTGTTGGGGTTTCTCCTTGGCGGTTTAAGCGGTCTGAGTTTCCTTTTCCACTGCCGACTGACCTACTCCCTTGGTCGCTTTAGCTTCCTAAGAATCCTTCTCTTAGGTATCACAAAAGACTTCATAATTCTTTTCTTGTGTAGCACATGCTTCTTTAGCTGTTGAGCACTCTGGGTCACCTCCTACTGTGATAAAACAAATAGAATAACACCACCACCAAAAAAACATCAATAACAATAAAATCACCAACTGACACACAAATTTCTAGGACAGTTCGAATTGAAAAGAATGAGATTAACACAAATAGTGAACAATGTTCAAGAAGTTAGTCCTAATTAAATACTCACATAAATATAACTACTCAAATGTAATAGTACCGACTAGTGATCACGATAACAACCCTAAACCTAGTTAAACACTGAGATAGAAATAGAATTACTTGATCTTGTCCAGACTTCTCTTGGCCATATTGCTTTGTTATTTCATTGGCATCGAAGGCAGAGTCCTTGGTATACTTGTAATAATATGACATCTTGGTGAATAATAATAGATATATTGATCGAGTTCTTCAATTGCGATGAAGGTATAAAAAGTGTTATGATTAGATTGCGTTGAAATAAATGGAGCAGGGGATCCATTATAAATACCAACATGTAGATTGCCTGAAATTGACACATATTTCTCTTATGTGACACCGCTTTGGACATGTTTCCCAAATCTTGAAGGCTTGTCACCCATGAATAGAGATGGACACAAACATCACCGAATAGTATGACCGTTCTATCTATGTTTGCTTATATCCAATTATATGTAATACACATATTAAATCGCGTTATACCTATCGAAGGCAGTGTATATAGCATTCGATTTCCGTTGAATTCTTATTAGTTTCTTTGTTGACTAAAAATTTAACCTATATTTACAAAGTTTAACATTACACATTTTTTTCTTCAATATTTCAAATCATTTGTCTTGAATGCTATTGGATATTAACTTGAGGGTCTTATTGCACAAGTGACGGATGAGTTCTTGGTATTAGATCGTCAAATGGATGTAGCTTGGGTGGTTGGGAGGACTGAATGTTACCCTCCCCACCCAGGTTCTACTCTTGTAAGTGACATGATGCTCTTGTGGAGCCCTTTGTAATAAATGTTATTAATGATGAGCTGGCCATACCTTGATTCAGTTTGAATATCAGGTATTGGTATTCGTGGAGTAGCCCTCTAACAAATGGTGAACCACATTTTAGAGTTCTTGGTATTAGAAAACATCTTAAATGTAGTTCTTGGTATTGAAAAATATATTAAATGTTTATTCCACGTGTTTCCCCAGTTTTTTCCATCAATTTGCTGGACTTAATCCAAAGAATTCATATTGATCTTCAAGTTGGTGACTAAAGCTAATCTCTGACAATGTAATTTGATTTTTGAGAAACAACTATGTAATAATGAAAAAAAATTGAAACCAAGGCATATATGATGATGATGATTAACATCCACTGAGAACAACTTTCGTCTATGGGACCTTAAGAAGGATAATACTTGGTTTACTTTAAAATCTTGTTCCTGTGCTCAAAAAGCTTGCCAAGAAGATTTCCAAGCTCACTATAGTTTTGGCAAGTTAGGAGGTTATAAAGGTTTGTATTGTAACAAATACTATGAAACTCAGATCTAATGTGGGTGTGAGTAAGGCACTCTAAGAGAAAGTGATTTTCATCCTCAACTTTCATAGAATCACATAGATGGAAAACCCTTTTTTCCCATGGAGTTTTAGGAATAGACCAATCCCTTGTTTCACTATGGAGTTCACGAAAGTTCGTTCTAATCTTGGCTATATTATTTTTCTTTCGTGAGCTAGTTACTACCAAGAGATGCTTTTGATCTTCCAAGTTAGGATTAATGACCTCCTTATAGTATCTTAATTTTCTCTTAACAACTAAATTTTACTCACACCAGAATTTCTATTTAAACTTAGAAGTAATAATATTTTTAACATTATCAATGTTCTACAAAATGTCGTTTTCATTAATGCCCCAATGGTTTAATTGAGTGATGGTATCTGTACACCAACACTGCTTGAGGCGTAGTTGGTTTTGACTTGAGTTTAAAGCAATTTTAGGAAGTCTCTCGTTTCCCATATTATTTATCTTATGCTTGTACATCAGGTACCTAGTCATAGCCATGATCTCAATGGGGGAAAGACCCACTTCTATGAGGAGAATAGGATAAGGTTATTGCTTTTAATTTTGAGGTTATAAGTTATAAATCGCTTCTGGATTTTCTCAATCTTCCTCCAAGATTCTCTAGAAATGTTGCACCCTTATACTTCACAACAATACAAGATAACACGGATGACAAGAGTTTCAAAGAGGAACTTATTTTATCCCACATGACGAGATTTGTTGATTTACAGTCATTTCTAAGACCAAAATAAGCTTTCCACCCTCTATTAATCCTTTTCTCAACGCTATAGTTCCAATTGAGCTTCTGATGAATATCACTTCTGAGATACTTGTAAGAAGTCACTTCCTCTAGATTTCTATTATCTTAAATAAAATTTGCATAGGTCTCTTTCTTAGATTTTATAATCATGATTTTTGTCTTGTCGGTGTTAATAGTATACCCATATTAGAGAAAAAAATATTTAAGAATTCTTAATTGCTTATCGATATCAAAAGCACACCTTGCCATAAGAACAATATCATTGGCATAAAGTAAGAGGATGACAACCATCCCAGCTAAGATTGTACCGGTGCGACCTATTTCCTATAAACACTTTTATAGCTTATCAATGTAAATTCCAAAAAGGGTAGGGGAGAGGGTAAACCTTGTTTAACTCCAATATTGCAATTTATATTTGTTTTCCACCCCTCGTTATTCTTAAACTTGGCAATGACCTTTTTGTATAACCTTATCGCGATAACTCTCAACTCAAAAGGAACCTTAAGCACCTCTAGCCTATTCCACAGGTTATTTCTAGGCACTGTATCAAAAGCTTTTCTAAAATACACAAAGCAACAAAATAAGCCAGACTTACTATTACGACATTCCTTTGCAATGATCCTAACTGTAACAAGGTGGTCTGTGGTTGAATAATTCCTTCTAAAACTTGCTTGGCCCTTAGCCCGCTTGCCTTCCATTTCTAGCCATTCATTGATATTATTTTCTAAGATAATACCATATAACTTAGCTAAGAGAGGGCTAATCATAATAGTCCGATAATTAAAGGGGTCATTTTTAACACCACTTTTGAAAATATGAATAATGAGGCTTTGAGTCCAAGGTGTAGGAAACCCTTGCTTGACTGCTAGATTAAAGATTTTGTGGATGTGCGGGATGAGGACATGCCCTCCAATTTTTAAGATTTCCGTTTGGTAGCCTTCAATGTATTTGGCTTTTCCATTTGCTAAGCGCTTAACCCTAAAAACTATGTCTTCTAATGAGAAAACTTCTTTCGATGTAAGAAGGGTTTGAATGTTATCTCCGATATCTCGGGATTCATAATGGTTTGTAGGATAAGATTTCCAATCTTTTAAATCAATTTTATTGTCTTCTTCTGTTTTGCGAGTTAGAATTTGCCTCCAGAATTTCTTAGGAGCCACCTTGGAGAGGTGTAGGAGATTTTCCTACCTTTTACTTAGATAATGCCTTTTTTTTCTTTTAATTAAGGCTTTGTAACGATTTATCTTGTCCATTTTTATTGAATTCGTAGTAGCTTTATTTTCTCTCATCTTTACACTCTTGATCATACCAAGGGTTGGTTCTACTATTGTTCGTTTTAGTTGAGACTTCAATAGAGAACTTGTTTATGGACGACGAGAGGGTTGTAGCAAAATTATGGTAGAGATTTTCTATATTCTCCATACTAGATAAATGAAACAATTCATTTTTTAGATCATGGAGAAAAATGTCACCTTTATTTTTATTGAAGATTAGGTGCTTTTGGCAATGATATTTTTTTTCCTTGGGATCGCTAAGCATGGCAATATTGAGAGTTATAATTAAAGGTCTATGATCAGAGTCGGGCTCATGGTCATTGAATATGTTGAGATCTATTAATTTTTTGTATATAGGGATATTAGATATAACATAATCTACCAGACTACTTCCAAGCCATGGATACAAGTCATCTGGCTAGAGTTTGGCCATTTTGTGAGACCGTTGCAAATGATACGATATTGAGCACTACAAAATTTGACCAGCTCAGACCCAAATAAATTTTGACCTAGATCTTCAGAACTTCTTTTGTACTTGTTAGCTAGCTCAAGGTATTCATCTAACCAAAGAGGATTAGGATTGGAATAGTTTCTTAAAAGAATATATTGGTTACTGGAAGTTCGAGCATTGAAGTCACCTGTCAGAGGGATATTTCCTTCCTTCCTTAAAATAGAGATATCATGCTCTGAACCATTATAAGGACAATTTTTATCAAAATTGGTTTTTTATTATAAAAGTTAGAATTAATAGGGGAAAATTAACAGATGGCTATGTAGGTTTTTCATCATTAATGTTTGTGATCTCTATCCAAAAAAATTGGTTGTAAGGGTCTTTCTTATAAAACCTAACATGTGGGGATATGTTCTTCCTAATGTAACAGGATATACCCCCATTGCCTCAATGACACGAATGCTTATTCCATATTGACTGGATATGCCGTATCCGTCTATATGAGGGACTTTGGACTCCTCGTGTTCCCAAGTTCTAGCCAATAGTATAATATCAATTTAGCTCGAGATCCAACTTAACTTAGCATCTTTTCTCCATGGAAATCCTCAACAGTTCTAGGAGAAAATCTGAAGTGTGTCAAATTGCTATTTATTAGTGTCCTTTTGGTTGCTATTTCTAAGAACAATTTTCTTGTTTCTGATTAATTCCCATTTTCCCTCATTTCTAACTTCTTTTACCATTTGGACTTCCTTTCTTAATTCGTCCTCATCCTCTGGAATGAGGTCTTCATTTATAAATATCCGCGAGGCTTTTAAACTGGATGTCTTATTGAGTATGTTGTATTTTTGTTCGGTAGATCTAACCTTAACCCGTATTAGCCGTTCTTTATTCTCAATTAATTTCCCCAACCTGTATGCTTCTATGAGACCAGTAGTTTTAGTTTGTAACCTATTGCGAAGTCCTGTTTTGACAATGGATAACATATCCTCTTCTTCCTCCTCTTTTAAACAAAAGATTATGAGGTTTAAAGCTCTTTTGTTATGCTCGTGGTATATGGTTATGAGCTTATTCATTTCCTCTTTAATGGGTTTGATATCTATTTTACCTTTTATATTTTTTAGGGTTAGGTTGTGGTTAACTTTTTCCTCTAAAAAAAAATTTAAAAAAAAGAGAGGGAAGGAAAGTATGCACCTAAGTTAGAGCCCCCGAATAAATGATGAAGATGCCCTATCCGGAGGAGTGGAGTGCCCAAAAATTTTACTAAAGGTTTTCACGACAGAGCTTCGACGGAAACTAAAAATATAAAATATAAAAAAATAGAAAGGAGAAGAATGTATATACCTAATTCAGAGCCCTCAAATATATTATAGTGCATATATTGACCTGACCTTTGCTCAAGCTCCTGAATTTGTTTTTTCATAGTTACCCTTAAAACGCTAAACAAATAGAATCCAAACGTCCCCATCTCTAGTTTGAATGCAAATAAGAAGCTGTATAATGTAACTGGGTTGAATGTAGCTTTGATATGGCAGTCACATTGTATGTGACTGAATTATTCACAAAATGAAAATAAAAACATAAACCAAAGATCATGTAGGACATGGGCAAGCAGAGATGATTTCAGTCATTCTCTTGGAAATATTAACAGCATGAGATTCACCCACTAAATGTACAAATATGCATAGTAGCATTGCCAATTGTAATGCATGCAAACATGCCACAATATTAAAAATGGAGAAAACTCAAACATGTATCATGATGGTTCATGTTGGATGTTGTTTTTAATGTGGACTGAGCATGATTTTATTACGTTGGTTCAGTGTAGTTTAAGATATGATTAAAGACACAGGCTATCGGGCAACACAAAATATACAAAATAATAATAATTTGATTTTATATGTGACACATATGAACTGGAGCAATTTGATCTTAATTACAAATCGAAGCTTTTCACAAACCCAAATTTGATCTTAATTACAAACCGTTTTTAGTTTCGCTTCAGTCTGAAAAATTAATGGAAATGCGTGTATTATTTGTGTTCATTGGATTTCAATAATTTAAAATTAACAAATGTATAAGGTGTTAATTTAGAAACTGAGTATTTTTAATTAATTGAAATTAAATAAATTAAAATTAACACGTGTAAAGAGAGGAGGTCCATAATCCGTGAGATGAATCAAAATCTGCTACTTATGTCTTTTAGCGCTTCACATTCATCCATATTTCTTTACCAACCTACGGCTTATTATCCGTGCTTGCAAGCAGGTTATTATGTAATCTATAAGGCATTGACCTTGGCTTTTTTCTTTCTTAAAAAAAAGCATTGACCTTATATTAATCACATTTTGACTAAAAAATTATGCGACCTTGTAAAGATTATAATTTAATTTTGTATTTTTATAAATATAAAATAAATATAAGTATTTGTTATATGATTCGTCCACATCTTATTTTGTAATCATTGTATCATTAATATAAATTTTAGATAAACATAAAATAAATATAAAAGAAATATAATTATCTTCTATATGATTCGTTCGCACTTTATTCATACTTTATATAAAGATAAAACAAATATAATTATATGTTATATGATTCGTCCACATCTTATTCTGTAATCATTGTATTATTAATATCAAATTTATTGCATGTGTACGTGGAGACTTTTGCTAAACTGCTAAACTTGGTAAGCAAAATGATAGCTGCCAATAGCCGATATCAAAAAGATAATTACACCGAGTTGTTGGTAGACAAGGAAAGTATGGTTACAAAATATGGAATTCAAGTGCGGATACTTGGAGAGCTGAGTCTTCTTCCCCAATGTGTTAGGAGAGCAAAAGAAAAAGTCATGGCCGTTTCAGTTTATAATGGAAACAACAAACAATGTTAGATAATGGATAATAGTCACTAAAAGACTTAAAGAGGATCCCAGCCAGTCACTAAAAGAGCTGTTGAAATTTCCCTTGGACATGATTGCTATGGAGGCAAACTCAAGGGGAATTTCTTTAACAGATCTACTTCAAACCTATAAATTTGTTGAAAATACATAGATGTAATTAGTTACTATGTTCATGGAGAATGAAGATAACAAACCCACTGCAAAATCATAAAGAACGCCATTACAAATTCATAGTGAATTGATGTAACTACACAAAATTGATGAGAAAATTGCATATTGCCTCAGAGAAAGCGTATTCATGGTGTGCTAAGTTCTCTGCAAAATGATGGAATAGCCAATGTGAATTGAAATTGATGTAACTACACAAAATTGATGAGAAAATTGCAAATCACCCCAGAGAAAGTGTATTCATGGTGTGCTAAGCTCTGCAAAAAGATGGAATAACCTACCCATTACGGAAATAGACTCCATGGGTACAATTTTCATGATGAGAAGAGGACTGTTAAAGCGCAGGACATTATTGTAGGAAGATTTGCAGGTATTGAGGTCCAAGAGAGAAAAACAGATAAGTTTAAACCCTGCACATCAATACGAAAATACCAATATAATTCGCTCATTAGAATTAGCTAGGCAATAGAGACCTCCCAACTGTAAATTCACGTGGCAAACTAAATTTTAAACGGCAAAAGAAAGATACAGGGAGATTCAAAACCTGGACTCATGTAACTCCGTCTGCTTAGCATTTGCATGATAGACGTGTGTGTCACGGGTCTTGGATGTTGGTGGTAGTGTGCATGGCCAAATGTTGGTGTTGTGTGGTAGGTTGCATGTAAACAATCAACCTTGTAGCATAGACACTGCCCTGTTTCGATCCATATAGCTTCATTTCATCTAGATCATTCTCTTATTCATCTAACTTTGATTCCTTTGCTCATTTTTTCACCTGTACTGGAGAAACATGATCGCTATATCATGTATGTCTCGTTTGGCTCTTATTTCAATTGGTTGTACAGAGAGCCTCACATTCTACGAAAGTGGAAACATGTTTTATCGCGGCTTCAGAGAAACCTTGTAGGAGCGAAGGATACTGTTGTTGTCCAGTCTTAGGAACCTATGCTCGCTGTCATTATAGACAAGAACCATAGCCTACTGATTTAGTTCCACCAAGCAACCAACAAAGGTAGCACATGTCGCATTAAAATATGCTGAAAGCAATTTTCACCGTGCAAATTCAAGAGAATTTAAATTTTGAGTTGCAAACTCGTTAAATAAAATCAACTTCATCGTAAAATGCTAAATTTATCGTTATGTTCCTTCAGACGCCTTTAATCTCATGACATATCGATCAGAATGGTCACATTTAAATGCAAATTCGACATTATGAACTTTCTGGAAGGAAATCAAACAAATGGCTTAATGAGTAAAAAATTACCTAGAAAATGCCATCTGCATTATTTCATGCCGAACGAAATCATATTGAATGCGAAATCCATAAAAAATGGGCCCTTGAGAGCCGAAAACGAATCAAATATACAGGATTTTTCATAATGCACTTAACATATCTGCTCATCTAGTTCATTTTCTATGTGATCCACCAACATTTTGCCTCTGTTCGCATGCATTCCCTTGAACTTTCTTGCAAATAGATCCAATATTCTTGTCTAGAGCCACAACTTATAATTGTATGTGAAATGCCACTTTTATTAGTAATAACTTTCTGGAAAGTCCTGGAAATCCATTGGATGAAAATACATAGATGTAATTAGTTATTATGTTCGTGGAGAATGAAGGATAATAAACCCACTGCAAAATCATAAATTACTCCAACGCAAATTCAGAGTGAATTGATGTAACTACACAAAATTGATGAGAAAAATGCAAATCACCTCATAGTAAGCATATTCATGATGTGCTAAGCTCTGCAAAATGATGGAATAGCCTACCCATTACGAAAATAGACTCCATGGGTACAATTTTCACAAGTTTTGAGTTGGTTAACGTAAAACACACACATTCTAAACTTCGAAATCAAACTGATATTGAATCACAGATGCCTATCCCCGAGACTACCAAATGTTATAGCCCCGGGACTGCCAAATGTTATGAACTTCAGAATCGAACTGATATTGAATCACAGATGCTTAGCCTCAGGACTGCCAAATGTTATGAACTTCGAAATCCAACTGATATTGAATCACAGATGCTTAGCCCCGGTATTGCCAAATGTTATGAACTTTGAAACCAAATGTTATGAACTTTGAAATCCAACTGATATTGAATCATAGACACCTAGCCCCAGGACTGCCAAATGTTATGGATTTATTCTTTATATGACTAACTGCTTGCAACAGAAGACACAGGAGAGCATTAACGTGGATCGACGCATGCCAGACGCGTGCCAAAATTATTTTGACGTTGTTCGATGTTAACAAATCACGATGAGAGATGCTTACTAGAATATCTTAAAAATTGAATTAAATCGTTTTAAGTTTTCTTTTCGGCAGAATGTTGAAATTTTCATTCATATTTAAATTTAAACTTTAAAAAAGGTTTACAATATTTAAGGTTACTTGGGTGTAATTATATCATTAACTTAATTTTTAATACTTAAGAAAATGATCTTGCACCTAATTAGAAATTAGTTTATTACTAGCATACCCCCAAGCTGGTAAATGAAACACCGAAGAGAAATTCCATATGTTGCAAAATTGAGAGAAAGTTGTATGTAGATAATATAAGTTTTTTTATTATGAAAACATAAAGAATTAAGCAAAACTTACCACATCGTTTGAGAATTTGAAGCCGTTGCTGATAGATCATCAAGAATTGCCAATGAGCTATTTGCGTTTGATCTAACGCTGACTTTGAGATTATAGAGAGCTAGCAACTAGTTTGAGATTATGACAGGAATTCAAATAACAAAAAATCATGTAGAATGCCATAAAACATTTGGAAGGATTTTTTTAAGGTATATGTAGGGTTGAGTTTGCCACCGATGAGTTAGGAAACAACAAATTTGCAGGAGATTCTCCACTTGAGTCATGCAATTTCATCCTATTTTACTCAAGAGTATATGACATTTTAGTCAAGCACATACTAATCTGTAAGCCTTTGAAGTTGCGCTTATTGTCTGTATTCAATTCAAATACAAACACTAGGGAACCCAGATGGGAGCAGGTGGAATTTGAGTTTGTTGGCATGGCTTTTTGAAGTGTTGTTTACTTCTCTTCCTTATGCTTCAGTCGCCGCCTCTGGTTTCGGCGAGGAGTATGCTCAGGTATTTACGATATGATTGTCCTCCTCGGCAATTCTTGATGATCTGTCAACAATTGCTTCAAATTCTCAAACGATATGGTAAGTTTTGATTAATTCTTTTATGTTTTCATCACAAAAACTTATATTATCTACATACAAATTTCTCTCAATTTTGCAACATATCGAAGTTCTCTTCGATGTTTCATTTCCCCTGCTTTGGGGGTAGGCTGGTAGAGAGTATTTTTACGCCGAAGGCGTTTTTAAGGGGGCTGTTCTTAACATGGCTTTTGTCATCTGTCAGGGGCCTATGAGAAGACGCTCCCTGTCCTTTGTCTACAGCTTCTCAATGCATTCCACCAATCACTCTGATATTGTCGTTGACGTAGTCCAAGAGAACCAAGAACCAGTTTCGTGTTGGAAAAGATGTTGTCGAAGATGTGGAACACCCGACGCGAGGTGGATGAAAGGATAAAGATTGTTCTCTGCAGTGTCTATTGTCTCTTGCAACAGGAAACATGGAAGTCTATTGCTACTGGCTACGTAACCGGTCTGGATTTGCTTTGCTTCTTTCTGGGTAGGTAAACCACAATTTCCTTTTCCTCTATCCTAGCTGCCTCTATTTGTTACTCTGGTGCTAAGTTCGGTACTGGTGCTAACCTTGGCTGCCAATTTTACTGCTACCTCCGCTGCTTGATCATTCACTAGCTATGGATCATTTACTGAGACACGGTCAATTGAAGAAAATGCAACTGATGCTCGATCTTGATCATAGCCATGAGAATATCAATATACTACAGATCTCATATCGATAAACTATGCCATGTTGCATAGACTTTGTCAAAGGAATTATAAAAAAACGATGAAAGTGAAGTGATAAAGAAAAGCATAGATAAATACATCTGCAAGCAGTTTGACCAGTTTCATAACAGATAATAAGGCGAAAGAATAACTAAAACTAGAGATCAACAGTCTATATCAAAGGTGTTGTAGATGTGAGTCGCATGCTCTATGTTGCAAACTAAACCAACAAGACAAAGAGCACCAAAATACCGAAGCATACAATGGCAGAAAATACACCCATTATATGGACTCAAAATTGAAGGGAATTTGTTATGCAAATGGAACTTGACAGCCAGTGCAACTCATCTCAATCCACAAGGATCTTATCACTATGGGAACATCACCATTAGTTAAACAATTAAGCTTGCAAACTCATCCCCCATCATCAGTGGAAAACAACGCTATGTAGTGAATATAATTTCTTACATGCATCCCAGCAAGCTGTTGCAGCTTACATATTACTACAGCATCGGTGGAGTGTACATTGTGGGAGGAACTTCTGATAGTCCCAATGGTGGATCTAGATTTATGCAGACTGCTCTGCTGTCTGTGGAATATCGGAATTTCATTGAACTTCTGTTCCAGATCTATGAAAACATTGTCCAGTCGTGGAATTTGGATGGATATTCCTTCTTTCTAGTAGGGCAAATTCTAATTTCCAATGCATGAAGTATTTGTTTGTAGATATAATTTGTTTGAAGTCTCAATGGGGTCTTGGTTTCATGGTTGATATTTACCTTACATGATTCCATTAGGCACTAGCTATCATTTTTTTGATAATTTGTATAGAAAATGTGGTGAAAACAAACTTAAAAAAATTCATTTGGTCTACAGAATGGATGGAGGTGATTGGACACCTACAAGTAGGAAGAGATACAATCTCTTTGATGCAGTTTATGGCTGCACAACCTAGGTGGGAAAAACTCAGATTCTTAAATTCTTAGATTAGATAGATGTACATTGTTAACCATGCCAATTCACCATAGCCATTTCAACTAATAATATTATAACTATGTTTGAATATCATTGCAGGTGTATCTATACTCATGGAGTGTTGTTCTTTTAACTATTGATAACGCAGGAAATGGAACTTGAGGTCAGAAGCATGGGCACGCCAATACTTGGGTCAGAAAACCTACGGTAGAGTGAAGTCTCCAGTGAGATCAGCCAGAGATGAATATGATATACCTCACAATGCTATCCTTGTGGGAAGGCTAGGGGCCGTCGACCTGTCCATCCTCAATAATCCCTCCCTCTCTCGCTGAATAAGATCACATGAGTTTTCTCATTGATTCTTTGCATCTTTCTTTGTCTCTTTGTCACAATAGTGTGACTCAAGAATGATTAGTTATCTAAATATTTAATTTTCTTCACTATCAGATTATTCTCATTATCTAAAAATTTAATTTCTCGATCTCACTGGGTGGGAAATTTTGATTCCTGTGGATACGAAAAGGATGTCTGCCTTGCTTAATTAAAAAGAAAAAAACAAATATGTTGTGTTTTGATGTGAAAACCATCTTTCATGGATTTTATGGATTTTATATATAATCCTTGTTCACTACCGAAGTGAAGTTGTACCCACAACTACTGAATATTTATATATTAAATATATTGTTTATTTCTACTTTTTTCATTGAAATTTTATGTGATCCATGAAGTAATATGCTTCCTTTGTGTTGACATAGTCATCTTCTTTACTATATTATTATAAAAGAAGAATATAGTGTTGTCATAATGATCTTCTTTACTATATTATTATTATTATGGCGATCTTCTAGAAAACAAAGCATTATACCAACCCCCATATGCTCTTCATTTGCACATATTAGTATGCACACAACTCATCCAAAAAATCTTCATGTTGTGAAAAACAATAGTAACGAGGTTGCAAGAAGGGTTTGCAATTAAAATAGGGGGATCATCATCTTATCTCCCTCATGACATGTATGACTATTACCGTCAGCCTATGTCATGCAACATATACATGATAACAAATTGATACACTAGCATTACTCCCCTTCTTCCTTAATCCTCTAACACATGCAATTAAGCATTGTACAATCATTGGCCTTAGTGATGCATGTGGGTTTATTTGGTTTGTAATTGGGATATGACCTGAATTATTTTCCCTTTTCCTATAATGTAGCTCCTACAATTGCAGGTGGTGTGCATGTGGGTTTACTAGGGTTGGATTTAGGATATGGCATGAACCCCTTGCTTCAAACAACAACCCTTTCTCCAAACACAAGTGGTCGATGGCATTGGGCATTCTGTTGGTTGAAAAGTCTATCAAGAAATCAAGAAGAAGGATGGATACATAGGTGCACTATCATTAAAGGAGTGGATGTTGCATTTTTGGTGAGCTTGGGAAGGTGAACAAAGGTGTGAATCAGTGTGAGAGGGAGACAACAGAAGCATAATATAGTATAATGATTTCAACCATTTATTAGAATAAATGCAAAGATGATTTTGGTTGCAACATACATAAAAAAAATGTGTTAGGGATACTTGTGCTTTTGACACAACAAAGGATGATATTGGTGATTTAGGGACAAGAGAAATGACTTGAAGGATTCATGGGAATTCATCAATGGAAGCACTTGGGGTTCAATTAATAATTGAGAACTTTATAGCTATTGGAAGTTGTTTCATCATCTCTTACTATTGACTTGAGACCATGGAAGGAACCCTCCCTCCATGACCTCTCTTTAGCCTCGAACGAACACAAGGACACCCTATGTTCTAAAAGTTGGGATTGGTGGATGGCACATGTGAGGCCATCCCTATTGCCACAATTGAGGAATAGAAACACTTAGATGGTGCCTAATTGAACAACATGAGGACTTACAATCATAAGCATTCCATGCACATGAAAATCAATAATTTTCTTTTCAAGTTTAATATGTTTTGTCATGTTTTTCTTTTCTTAAGCAATATGTAACATAGTACAATTACCAAGCATATGGACATTGGAGCAAGGAAGACATAACTTGTGGGAACATGGATATGTAGTTTTACATTTTGGATATTTGGTTATGACCGCACCCATAATATTTTTGTATTACAAAATTGTTTAATTCAACTACAACATTTTCTAATATAAATTATACTTATTATTGTGAAACAAAACCATGAAAGAATATTAAAAAGAAGAAGGAAAATTAACTCTTTTATAATTATACACACAATTTCAACTCATAGGATTTGATCCATTTCAAATATTCTTCAATTTCACCACATTATTTCATAATATTATTGCCAATTGGGATGCCTATACAATTTTATATCCTTTCTTTTGAAACTCATAACTTTTAATTCTTCCATGTGAAGTATTTTGTTTTTTTAATATGTGGAATGGAGTAGCATCGCTTGTACACTAACACTTAGGCATGAAAGAGTTGCACCATTTGTACATTGACACTTGTGTGAATGCAACATCCAACCAACCACCAAACAACCAAGTGAAAGTCAATAGATTATATCATTGCTTCTTGTCAACTTAAGGCATATTTACAGAGATTACTTACCTCGTCTATGCACCAATGTTGCTTATATTATCTACGTACACACACTTTTCTCTCATTTTTGTAACATATTGAACTTCTCTTCGACATTTCATTTCCTGGTTTTGGGGGTATGCTAGTATTTTTTCATGGCAATAGGTAAATCCATTCCTACATCATATATTTACGTAGCGTTAATAAGATGGCACTACTCTGTTGGGTTCAACCAACAACTTCTTCATGCGAGCAACATATTTATAACGGTATAGGTAGGCTTCACACCTGCACAACTGTTTAAAGAGGTTATGTAGCTATAGGCTTCAAGAAGTAACATGACTCCTTTCTAGAAGTTTTTGTCCTTACAATTTTATATCCTTTCTTTTGAAACTCATAACTTTTAATTCTTCCATGTGAAGTAAATTTTTGTTTTTTTAAAGATGTGGAATGGAGTAGCATCGCTTGTACACTAACACTTAGGCATGAAATAGTTGCACCATTTGTAGATTGACACTTGTGTGAATGCAACATCAAACCAACCACCAAACAACCAAGTAAAAGTCAATAGATTATATTATTGCTTCTTGTCAACTTAAGGCATATTTACAGAGATTGCTTACCTCGTTTACCCACCAATGTTGCTTATATTATCTACGTACACACAACTTCCTCTCATTTTTGTAACATATTGAACTTCTCTTCGGCATTTCATTTCTCGATTTGGGGGTATGCTAGTATTTGTTCATGGCAGCACATAAATCCATTCCTACATCATATATTTACGTAACGTTAATAAGATGGCACTACTCTGTTGGGTTCAACCAACAACTTCTCCGTGCAAGTTCAACATATTTATAACGGTATAGGTAGGCTTCACACCTGCACAACCGTTTAAAGAGGTTCTATAGTTTTAGGCTTCAAGAAGTAACACAACTCCTTTCTAGAAGTTTTTGTCCTTATCCCTATGTCAAAATTTGCCACAATTGATTGTTCTTTGTAATTGATAGATTTTGCAGCAATAGTAAGATTTGAAGGATAATAATTTATTGGCTTGGAGATAATTTTGAGATTAAAAATAAATAAGGATGGTTCCTAGCATTTAACATGAACAATATTCACAATTGTTTAATTTCCCATGTTACTTTTTTTTTTTTTCAATGTGGTTCACGTGTCAGCTTGACCGACGGGCTACGTCCACGGAAATAAATCAGGCGGGCCCACCCAAAGGGGCCTCACACCTTCGGCACACTTCATGCCTAACCCCAATAGCGTCAATGAGAATTGAACCCGTGACCTCTTTACCGAGAGGCCTAGCGACGGGTGCTCAACCAATTGAGCTAACTCTTGGGGCTTCCCCATGTTACTTATATTATTTTAACCACTTTTAGTTTTCATAAGAATTACAAGTAATATTTTATTTGGTAATATATTTTTCAAATGTTAAAATAATAATGGGATTAAACTTATAAAAGTAAACAAAAGTCAAAGAAGGATGGATTAGAAAAATAATGTTAAATTTAGTTATGAAGTTTAAAATCTAATCTTTAGTGACACACACACATATATATGCCTATGTGTTATCCATACATTTTAATTAAAATTGGACGATTATATTCATGACTAGAAAAGTAATTAAAGTCTATTCTTTTAAACTAATCTAGACTATGTAATTAAGTTATAATAATAATAATAATAATAATAATAATAATAATAATAGTATATTACTGTTAAAGTCTACAGAGGTGTACATGACCTCCTAAGAGGAAACACATGCTCTTAACCATTAGGCCCACTCATGTTGTACATTCTCTTAATTCTGTAAATTTTCTTGAAATTTAATTTAGCTATCCTTAAACTAAGCGGCAGGGACTAACTACAATGTAGCACTTGATTTTAAAGTCATGACCGATTTTATTATTATCTATCCAAATAAATAATATAGTAAGATTGATTTCCCATTACTTTGAAAACTTGTATTAATTAATTTTATATGAAAACAATATTTTAAATTAAATATTTTACGGCTTCAAACAATCATAGTGATAATATTGTTGTATGTTATTTTTTCAATATTCATATCTTATAAATTATCTAAAAATTAAAAAAAAATCCAAAATATAAAATATTATTATTCTTTTTACATCTCTTTAGTGTTAAAATTCCTTAACACAATGCATACATGAATTTCGAAAACTACGCCACAAGTAAATATGAATTTTGATATTACATGACATGAAAACTTAATCTTGGTTAGTCGTGCAAGTCATGCTCATTGATTATTACCAGGAAACATAAATTATTGTTTGCATCCCATCCATTATAAAACAGTCACAAAGTGTATCATACGGGAAAGTTTCAATGCTATATATTATTTTTTTCAGAAGAAAAAAGCTTAGCCTTGGTATTCATAAGAATCAAAGGATAATGTTTACATCACAAAGAGGATCATCGGAATCCTTCAAGAATCTAGAAGAAGTTTAAACAATGAAAAAGCACGCTGGACCAAACAAAGATTTGCAAAAAATCCCCTTTCTCAGATAGAGCGACAGACATACCTTCAGGGAGACAAAAATAAACCAAACTGATAATCCACGGAAGCGCTCAGGGAGTCGACTAATCATAAGGTGATGCTCTTCATCCATGGAGACTGAAGACATATAATAAAAGAAAAAAATAAGTTACTTTGAAATGAATTTAAAGCAAGGAATGTCATGTGGTTGAGTGAGAGAAAGCATGAATTAAACAAAGTTTAAACTAGCAATTGCACCTAGGGGTGCAATAAAAGAAGGCTGTGTTGCAAGCTAAGCAGGGAGATGTAGACATATACAACAAGACATTATATTCTTCACATAATTGGCCATTACATTATCGGCATTTCAAAAGTAATCATGAAAAGTATTCTTGGCTCATCGAAATGAGAATGGATTGTTAGTTTTTGTACTTCTTATGTTACAATCAAGTAACATTGCATAAATTTATGGATCTATCCACTAAATAAATAAAAATATTTCAAATTTATAAAGAGAAACAATAAATTATTTATTTATACATTCCTTAAATGTGGATCATTAATATGAAATTCATAACATTTTGAATCTCACCAAAAAAAGAGGGTAGGTTAATGGACATCATTGAAAAATATCTCAAAAAATATAAGGAAAAACTTAAAATTGTGCAAATTCTAATAATATAAAAAAAGAGGGTAGGTTAATGGACATCATTGGAAAATATCTCAAAAAAATATAAAGAAAAACTTAAAATTGTGCAAATTCTAATAATATAAAAAAAGAGGGTAGGTTAATGGACATCATTGGAAAATATCTCAAAAAAATATAAAGAAAAACTTAAAATTGTTGGATATATCTAGAAAGAGATAAATTAAATTCATAATAAAAAATAAGATTTATAATATTATGAAAAAATTATAATTTGATTCATATATCCTTTCATTTAAGAATTTAGTAGGTCTACAAATATAAAAGCCAAGCAATTCTAATTTTTTTTTGTCAAATTGTTTTGACTATTCAAATGAATTCATATACATTTTGATCCTCTTACATTATAATGTTTTGATGCGAGTACATATATGTTAATGCAAAATAGAACATTGATATGTAGATTACAACAAGCAATTTGTAGCTTGTTGAGAAGTAGATCCTACACATGAAAAGTAGAAAAGTAGTTAGGGAGAAGAGAGAATTTGGAGTTAGCTTGAAATGATGTAAAGGAATACTAAAAATAGAATGCTTGTGTATTAAATCTTACAATATTAATTAATTTTTTGTTTTTTTCCAAAATTTTGAAGTAGGTTTACCACCAAGTTTCAATGCCCTTACCAATCTCACTAAGGACTTCTTAACTCCTTGTACTTTAGAAGCTCTCTAGTTTTCCAACAACCCCCTTTCAATATAAAAATCTACCCATTTTTATTAGAGAGAATGAAAAAAATTACTCTTTCATCTTTTTAATAGTTTTTTTCCATGAGAGGAAATAGCTCAGAACCCCCGTTTTGTATGCTCTAATGTACATCCCCTATCACATTCGTTAGTATAGATGTCAGTTGCTTTTAAGGATCTTACTAATGAAGAATAGAAGAAAACCAATCTTCGTGAAATGTATTGTTTCCAAGTTTGTGAAAAGGATGGAGGATAGAGGCTGCTCATCCCTAGGTTTCTACTACATCCCTTAATACAATTGCCATCTGCATTCAAGGATCTTATTGATGAAGCAAAGAAGAAATCCAACCCATCTTGAAACGTATTGGCTTCTAAATTTGTAAAAAGGATGGAGGTTGGAGGCTTCTCCTTTGTAGGAGGTGAATTCAAGACTCCACATATCCCATCAATTTGGTGGAATCAAATATACATTATAAAGTGCATGCATGTTGGATTCCTCTACTGGAATAAACTCCTAAGTTTGCCATGTACTAGTACTATAAACTCATGGAAATTTGGAAATTCCTAAGAAACTTCTTGGAAATGCCCAAGATCCCATAAGGGACGTAAAACCCATAAGAAGTCTAAAAACTCAAATTCTACAATCTATATATATATTGTGTTCCCCTCGACATACCCATTTGGGAGGGTTGCATTTTTAATCATTCATGTTTCCAAAACTAGTACATATTTCCATGTTTCATGCAATTTAGTTGGATTCTTTATGTAAATTTTAAGTTTCAAAGCATGATTTTCCAGCCCAATGTGATCAACATGCAGTAAGAATCCTCTAAGATCCCTTGAAAACCATAAAAGAATCTCAATAATCTACCAAAAAGAACTTTAACCTACTTCTGCCTGTTGAAATGCATACCATACCCTATTGTCAATGTTGCACAAGCTCCCAACAAAAAATTGGGAAAATAAATATGGCTAAGACTACAAGAAAACTTATCCAAAATTGAGAAAGAGGTTAATTTAATATCACCAAGAATTTAAATCTCACACAAATATCATTTTCCCAAACATTCGTCATCTTAATATTGAAATCCATGGAAAGTGGCTTGACGGTTTGGAAAGTGGAGTTTCGGCTACGCGGAGCTCCTCTAACAAGAATTCAAATGCATGCGGGCTTTACTAACCTTTCGATTTCAACCTAACATCCCGGAAGTACATATTGCATTTCACCTAATTCAACACACACACACACATATAGCTATAAATATAGTTTTATTTGCTTTTACTTAAGGTTTCGGGCCTGAAACTCTATATAGGTACAGGCAAGCGAGCTTTGAAGGTGAAAGGACGGTTGCAAGGAAGGTTTAACAAAGATATATGAGACAAAGCAAAGAGAGTATATTTAAGTAATCATTATATGCATTAAGCATATATTGTAGTGAGCGTGTCTTGACTGATATACAAGACATAATAGATCATATTGTTGCATATGGTGATAGCATGAATGTTACTTTAATAACTTATGGACAAAACCATCAATGGTTTGACTAAGTTTTTGATCCTTTTACCCGTTTGATTGTCATTAATAGGGCTCCAAGTTTAACATTTTGATGGCAACATGTTCAAGGGATTATTTGAAGAGAGAGTTATAGAGATTTTAATATTTGAAAAAGCCTGGAATCATTTCATATAATCTCGTTTATCCTGGAAAATCATGGATGTTTAGAGAATTGTCATAATATGTTTCCATTTAGCGCCGAGTCTCTCTTGTTGAGAAGGGCTATATCATGTGAAATCCGTAGTTCCATAAGAGATAAACCACCTTGTAGATCATAAAAAACTTAGCCTTACTGAAACATAATATAATAAATTACTTGGAAATTTTTCTTTCATATCCGCATTCGGATTCTTCCCAAATAAAACCAATAGGTAAACCATATCATGGGGTGAAACCAATAAGTTCACGATCATGCCGCAAATAAATTTATTAAAAAAATTCACAAATTTTCCCAAATATGTACAATCACAATGCATTGCTCTCCTTGCGAATCGCAATTCAAGCCAACATTATCCTTCAGAAGCTTTAATAACAAATACACTGAATCAATGGATCAATCGCTCCTTCGACGAAACAAGCCATCACCAGCGCTGCATCATTATCATCAAATTTTACAAGGATCGCAACCACAATAAGTTTTTTTCTTTTTTCTTTTTCATAAAACAAACATAGATCCACCTGACCCCGGATCTAGCAGTCATAGGAATAAAAAATGGGGTCCAAATATCATATTTTTTCACCAGTAACACCGAGACGATCGCCATTAAGGTGTAGAACAGGTCCTCGTTTAAGCACAAAATACAATTAAACATTAATTAAGCTCTAGACGTTACCATTTCTTGATCATCTCCAGGAGCAGGAATCCAGTCATTGGTAGCCGGGTTGCTACGAACATGGATACGTTCAGTCAATCCACTCGCCTCTTGGGATTCCAAACGGAAATAAGATCCGCCATTGCAATCAAAGCTTAATGAACGCATGGGCCAGTCTACAAATATATTGCATTAACTTCCCTGTCAATTCCATAATTTAAATTTATCCAATTCCAACAATTCCAACAAAGGAAAAAGGAGAAAAAAATAATGAGAAAATACTCGCACGGTGATGCAATCTATCCACAGAATTCAAGTCCTTGTAATAAGCGGTTTCCACAAACTCTTCGGGTAAACTCTCTTCGTTTTCGCATACAAATATTGACTGTTCAACAAAATAAAAGTTGAAATCATATATAACGCTACGTTACTCTTCTCTTCTGAGAATTCATTCATTCATTCACAATATGTAGTTTTAATTAATTAGTGTGACAGAATAGTGTACCCCAGAGCGGAATTTGAATTCTTGGTATTTCTTGAGCTCTGGAGAGATGCTATAACATGGATCATCCTCAATATCATGATGCTCATCAAAGCTTGTTTCGCTGTGGAGAGGCTTCATGTTGCGCTTGGGAGCGAGAGATTCGAAGTGAGATTTAATCTGCTTCACGATCTGCCATTGTTGCTGCGTCTCAAACAATACGACGTTCTTTTATGGTGATGGGACATGTGCACAGTTGCACGTAACCTGATCAACGATGGACAATTTCTGAATCGTCGGACGAAAATATCGACGGATGAAAAACAAAAAAGCATTAAATTCGGAGAGTAGTTTCCACTTGTTGAAACGCCTTACGGCGTAATAATAGCGATGCATGGGTTTAGACAAGTGTAGTAAAAAAATAAAAAATTACACAGTAATAATAATATAAAAGTAATAAATGGTGATGAAGGATAAAATATATAAGATAGATAACATAAAAATAATTATTTTTTATTTTTATGAATGACATAATGTGATGACAATGATTAGTTAGAACACTATATAGATGTATCTATATTATATTTTTTTCACCATAATGCTAGACCCCACTATTCTATTTGAAAGAATCAACGGCCCGTTCATGGTTTCGGTAATGGGTTTCGAGACCTTTTTTTTTCAGAAAGAAAAAAGCGTGTCTTTGTTATTCAATATATAGAATCAAAGGGCATATGATGTGTCATCCCTGTCATAGGGTTACAATCAAACAAGGTCATTGAGAAAGTCCATTTTAGCTAAATGCCAGGAACGAGCCTCAAATCACAAGAGCTAGCCATGGGGGAGGCCACTGTACGCTTTAACCGAGAACATAAGCCCAGTCAGAGAAAAAAAGAAGTATGTCCCAATCAACATAACAAACCGTGAACACAAGAGCATAGATCTGCTATCAAAAGTGCCCGCTCCATAATCATCCAAAGAGGTGCAAAAAGAGAAGAAACATGCTCCTGCACCGAGCTCAAAAGAGCTGGAAAGTGTCATGAGAAGCCAAAAGGCCATCAAGAAATTCAAAATATTTATCACATCCAGGAGCCAAAGACAGGGTAGATTTTGATAGTATGTTTGCGAGCTGGTTGTGTTCAAGGTAAGTATGACTAAAAGATAGGTGAAGGAAACAAGTACTGAGGCTTCTTGTATCCATACACCAATGACTGAGATCTAGCGGATTCAGGACAGCATTACCCTTTGCCCAATTTATGATGACAGCAGAGTCACCAAAAATGTTCAGTAAAGGAATCCCCATCATCTTAGTAACAAACAGCAGAGCCCAAAGCGCTATCAATTTAGCTTTGGTGTTAGTACAAGTACCAGCCCCCAAAGCAAACTCAAATGAATGAGACTCATTCAGGAATAAGAAAAAACCGACTCCTCCTTTGTTACTTGCAGCTGCCCCATCAAAAAAACCATAGGAGAAGACAAGAGCAGGGCCTGATCCATAGGCTCTAGGCTTTTTAACCTTTAAATTGGAAGGCCTATACATGCTCAAAATAGATGGCTTTTTTCTTCTTCAAATATACAGAGATTTCTTGCTTTCCAAATAACCCAAATAGCAAAATATGGAAGGAAAGGCATGCTGCTATTGTGATGGATTTGTTTTGACTTTTAATTAGTTGAACTTTTGATTTTCAAATTTTTTGAAGTTTTAATGTTGCACAATGTAAAACTAAAATAATGTATTTATGCTATATATATAAGTTTCTTTTTATTTTACACATGATTCGTTCAAAATTTGATAGTCTTATTGCCGGACTCCTGCTTGTTATTCTCCCTACTACGTAGTACATAACCAAAGTTTTGTTTTTCATTTTAGCATATATAATGAGATAGTTATTAATGATAGTACTTCCGGAAGTTTTGCAATCATGAATGATATCACTTATCCACGTTTTCGTTGGAACCATCGTCACCGCCTTACTGCCATATAACCACCGCTGCCACGGCCTTGACACGGTCTTACTGTCATAAAGCCACCGCCTCTAAACCACCGCCTTAGTTTTTAGTCCCAAATGCAAAGCTTAATTTAGAGTGCAGTGTTTAACAATTTGGTCGTGTTCTTCAAGAGCGGAGTAGCTAGAGTGCAATGTTTAAAAATTTGGTTGTGTTCTTCAAGAGTGGACTGGCTCATGAACTTGAGGTTCCCCTGGACTACATATCGAATCTCTTCAAATCTCTTTAGCAGCCACCCAAACCGTAGCAAGCGTAAACAATCACTGGTCTCTCAATGGAGGAGAGAATTGCACTGTTGGGCACTCTGATTTGATGAAATATGCAGCAATAGCACACTCTTCAGTGAAAAGCGAAAAGATAAGTCCAAGCCAAAAGTGCAGGAGATTAGAGTTTAGGATCCACGTTCTCTCAGGCATAAGCAGAAATCACTCCAAGTTTCAGTCTCCATAACATGATACAGTTTACAAAATCATGGCACGCAGCAACAGTTTACAAAATAGTGGAACGCAACAACAGAGAGGGCATTCACCGTAGTGGTTCGCTCAGGTATGCATACGTTGGAGGAAAAGAGTCACAACTCTCACGTGAATTAGGGTTTTCGATACCACTGTCAGAAAAAGGAACGCAACTCCACGTTGTTTGTTCCACGTAGCTCTAGCTCAAATGCAGCAACTTCACGGTGTAGTCACATCCCAAGAGAGCTCCTCGATGGTCTCTTCACAAGTTGTCTTTGAATGTGCACCGGGAGGAATAGGGTTCAACCCAACTCCAAGTATCAACACAAATGAAGAGAGGCAGCTTCCCACTGCTCGTTCTGGCAAAGATTAAACGCACTTAACTCAGCTCCACATTCCACGTTTCAATGCACAATTTCTAGTTCTCCAATCTCCAAGTCACATGCAACAATGGAGAATAGAGTGCTTCCCAAAAGAAAGCCCATGCAACAGTTGAGAATGGTCTTCCCAAACAATATGTTGCAATTGTCTACATTGCAATAGTCTTCACAAGCGACTGAGATTTCTGAGATGCGTTCTGGAAATTCGAGTGGCAGGAGAGGAATAATGCAGGCCATATTTAGGGTAAAAATGTAATCTACAAAGAGAAGCGTTGATTTATTGGTAGAGGACAAACTATGCAGAGATTAAATCAAAATGGCAAGAAGAGAATGGAAGGCAGGAGTTATGGTACAGGCCAAGGCTTAGAATAACATCCTATTCTTCTTCATGTTACACTTCTTCTTCCTAATTCATCTTCACCAACTCTTCAAGAGCTTTGGGATAATTTAATAGACCTTATGTTTTGGGTAGTTTGCAGTGGAGCAACTGACCTTATACATCTTCCGGACAATATCCAGGTCTCTACTAAGGTACGTTTTGTCTTGCACTTTCATTCACTATGATGATCTGCATACGTAAATTAGATATAATTGACCTATATTAACAAACATGCAGTCATTCTTTTCAATTTCAGAGAAATCGAATTTACCAACTTCCAAGGAAATCAAATTTACCAGGTTAGTTTCTTTGGTCGCCGTTTTCTTAAACCATTATTTTCGAGTTCGTTGTTTTCAGCTTGCAGTGTCTTCCCAGGTCCCCTAAATGAACATCTTCCTTTCTATATTTTGTTTTTTTGATAATTAGGTTGAAAATGATTAGCATCAGGATTCAACCTACTTATTTCAAAATCAAACTTGATGAGCGTTCCCAAATGAACACGATCTACTAATTGCCTGCAGTTTTCCACCCATAAAAATCTACTAGTGAACAAATTCTAATATTGCACGGACATACAATAAATGTGAAAGTTTTTTCTGCAATGTAAATATTAAAGTCTTTTTGCCTTGTAAATATGTTCAAGCATAATCCTACATGGATTCTCAAGAATTCTCAAGAGAAAACTGTTAGTGATTCTAAAATATAAGAACCTTACAAGGTTAGAATCAGTAAACCTTGACAAACAAGAAGGCATAAAAGCAAGCACCATAGAGGCAATTCTAGAATCAATCGATGGAGCAGTGAATGGTAGAACAGTTGTATCAAATACCCTTAAGAAAGATGGCGACGACGACTCTCTAAATCCGACGGCTATCCACTTATCCATCCCCAGGTAGGGATTTTAGATAGAAGAACGCTGCAACCAGGGAGAGACCTTCTCATGTGAATGGATTCTATGTGATGTTATGTTAATTGCTTTCTGTGTGCAGCGATTGAATTGATTATATGTCTAGGCTAGAGTACAAAACAAATAGATATCTTCTGGTGGAATTGTTATACATCATCAAACAAGGATTCCTATAGTAAAATTTGAATATTGATTGGAAATAACTTTACATTCCAAGCAAAAATATCACAATCAACAAGCATAACAAGCATAACTAGGAGTTCAGTCTTAACTAAGTGAATATCTACGTTTACATAGATGCTTTAAAACCAAGCTTAACTGTTCAAGTCCCTGAAAAGTCACATTTCAATAAAAATCAAACAACCATCTTCAGCTGGAAAGGCCAAGTACTTTTTTTCTTGCTGTTGCTAAATTTGACCATTGTATCCTGATGGTCCGAAATTCTTCTCCACCACCACCAATTTGCTACAGCAAGCGACCAATTTGCTACAACATGCGAGTTTACAATGTTACTGAGCATCTGCAAAATTCTACCTATTAGTTGAATGGAAAAATTATTTTCCACAACTGAGCATATGCAAAAACCTGAATGACCAAGAAAGCAATTACAGCACAATGCACCTTATTGTATCTTAAAGAAAGACAACTTTATCTTAAAAAGTACTAACTGGTATCAAAATATTGAAATAGAAACATTACTAGAGCAGGCCTTTGAAAACGAACCTGGTACGTGTTTTTTTCTTGTATCAAACTCGTAACTGCATTGTCATGTTATAGAAGATGAAGGGCAAAGGAATGGGTAACTGCATTGTCATGTTATAGAAGATGAAGGGCAGAGGAATGGGCTCTGATGCGACTAGAACCGGATCTTTATATGCACCCGGAACAAGGAATGCTGACTATGTTGCTCTAACAACATCTGCTGGTGGTGGATCCGTGACCGGGGAATCTGTTGTTGGAAATGGGACTGCAGCTCTGGAATTGACTCAAATAACAATTGGGTTTCGATCGAGAATTGAAACGGGTGCTACTGCTGTCAACTATGCTACTTGCTCGGTTGCAGATTATGTCGTTGTCGGGTTAATTACCCTTTCCCGGGCCATGTTATAGAAGATGAAGGGCAGAGTAGCTGCCCAAATCAAGTTTCTTTCTTTCAGGGATCTGGTACATTTGCATATCATTTAGTTCAATAAACCAGCTCACCACATGTCCTAAGATATTTCCAAAGTACTCAGTTCAATACAGATGTTCGTAGCCCTTTATTCCAGAACGACTAGTGAATTTGAGACCTTCGATAAAGCCGATCGATGCCATTTGGCAACTGCTTGAGTTCATAATAAGTTGGTCGACCATACCATTTGGCATTTGGTTGAGTTGATAAGCCGGTAGATGATACCATTTGGCAATTGGTTGATGAGTGAGTTGAATAAAACGGCCTACATTAAATAAGTTGTTATGGAGACAAAAAAAATAAGATGTTATGGAGACAAAAGCTAGCCCCGTTCTCTAGATCTCTACTAGTGTTATTATATTATGATGTCGCCATATCTATGTTTTTCTAACTGGATTGAGAACAGGTTTAAATCGCAGATGAGTCCGACCTAGGGCAAGTACAACTTCAACCTTTCTGCTTCGGGGACTATGTGTTCTTATTGCTTTTCTATAACTCAAAAAAAAGTCCATATAAGTCCACTCAAGACGTACAAGTCCCCGACATTGTCATCTGCTTTTTCTATTGAAGAAGAATTTGGTTATAGTTAAGGATAATTGATGGATAATTATTAGACTTGTGTTTTTTAGACAATTAAACTTCCACAAATACACTATATTTATATTTATTTGCATGCTTTGTTGCAATGTAATGACTTCAAGTTCTATAGATTATCAACATATATTTATATTTTTCATTGTCCTGAAATTATGGAGATCTAAAGATCAAGTCCTAATGAGTTCTTTGGGTTTGCTAGCCAATATTTTGGTTGATGATTACTACCATTGTGCATCTAGAAAATAAAGGAAAATAAGATAAATTTATAGGATGGTGGTAAGGTAATAGTAAAAATTACAAAGAAATGAGATTAATGACATGAAATACTACAAAAAAAAAGATACAACAATTTGATTAACATGAAATACTACACATTTTTAACAGTTCATAGTCAATAAGTGAATTCATAACCAAATTTAAAATAGCTAAGTGAATATGGCTATCATCATTGGTATTGGTTTAAGAATTCATCAAATTCAAAAGTGGAATGGTAAGCTTTACAAGATTATGTTAGTATGCAAAAAAAGAAGAAGCAAAAGAATCAAATTCAATTCAGAATGAAAAGAACATAATTACATTTTAGAAGATGAATGTGTGATCCACAAACATTTTTTATTTGAGCATCCATGTTTGTAAGTAATCAAGGCCCCAAATCTCACTCATTACAAGGTAAACATGCATAACCATTGAATACTTGTATCATTAATAAAACCATGATCGACTATATGTTCCACACAACAAAGATTATCCATGGTTCCCTATATCACAAGCATCAATGGTTAATCAAGCTATGCACCAAGCCATCGATCATATGTAGAAAATGAAACATCCACATAACTTGTGCATAATCAAAAATTTGTCTAAGATATATTATCTAATATACAACCACACACATATATACTCATATTGGTCATATGACCCAAATCAAGTCTATAACATATAATTCCACACACAAGTTTGTCATACATAATCCATACTCCATAAAAACTCGCGGCTATGGGTGTCATAGACTATACCATCCAAGATGGGAAATGTCCATATAAACATAATGTGGCACACCAAACTAGCTTTTATTTGACATCACGATATTAATACAAGTCATATGTTTTATATAACCACTTTACTTCTTCCTAGCTTAACTCTAGATCTATGAAATATAGGATAATTGACTTATACTCCATAGTTAAAACATTACAATAATTTAATTTACTAAACTATTAAGAAACATAAAACATTACAATAATTTAATTTACTAAACTATTAAGAAACATGAAAATTCTTAAAAAAACATTACATAAATTTAATTTTAAAATGTTCATCATTGTTTAACTATATCCATTTCTCCTCCATTGAGTAGTTAATTTCCATAATCTAGATCCTAATGTTTTTTATTGAGTAGTTAATTTCCATAATCTAGATCCTAATGTTTTTTTTTAAGTCCTTAGACATATAGTGTCAATTTGTCTAGTTTACAAAGTTTTCATTAGCGTTCTAAATTTTTTATTTTTTATTTTTTTCTTAACATGTTGTTGGCTATCATTTGATAACATAAGTTTTGGTCTTTCCTTTGTCTTTGGAATTTTACTATATAGAAATTAACTGTACGAGACTTGCAAGTTTAGGATATAATAACTCTCGTCATCATCTTCATCACCATCAAAATAAGCAACCAAATCTAAAATAGGTAAGTGAATTTTAGACTATTGAAATTGACTATGAATTCTAAATCCAAAATCAATGGTGATAGTGAATTTCAAATATATGTTATTGAGAATTTGAGATTGCACTCTGAGATTCCAATAATTTTAACTGCCAAAAAATCCAAATTATTTAATGTTTAAACAACTCAGATTTAAATTCTTTTCTCAAAATCCTGTCTCAAAAACTTGCTTCAACTTTATCAGATCTCGAGGGGTTGAATTGTTTGGTAGGTTGCCCATGGTTTGGTAAACATGTTGAATTTTTGAAATTTCGAGTTAAGAGAAATTTGCCTTTACATTACCCAAATGCAACATTAACTAAGGTGATATTTTAGAGAGAATGAAATGGTGGGTCACTTCTTTTGAGGAACTGAATCTTGGTGGAGTATAACAACACCCCACTTTGACCAACCAAACTCATTTTTCATTGTTGTAGATAGAGATATTTGTTTCAAATGTTGTTGCTGAGGTTACAAATTAATCTCAAGCAAAAAAATATCTCCGCATGGAATAGACAAATCTTATCTTAAAATTGTCTATCCAAAGTCTATTCTAACTTATCTTAACCTGCTGCAATTTTAAACAAATAGGGCACCATATTAAAATGAAATACATAGTTTAATGTTTTCTTATGAATTAATCCCAATAAAGTGGTGGTGAATTTAAATGGCCCTACATTCACTTACAAGGATAGATTCTTTATGAGTTGAATGACATTGTTATTGTCATAATAAAGTGGCTTGGATTGAGTGTGTTGAAGATACAAGTCACAAAGAGCAGTAACTATATTTAGAACATAATAAAGAGTTTAATATACACTGCAACTACAAATAAAATGAACATGGAAGAGTAAGGAAGATGGAGAGACGAATGTAATGTAAGAAATATATATTTAATAAATGTAGAAGATGAATTACATAATAGGTGCCCTGGTAATTTATACCGTAAATGGGGAAGAGAGGTGACTTTTCAAGTCACCTCTTAGTTAATTTACATTAATTAAGCTAGCTTAATAATTAAATTTGGTTTTTGTTACATTCCGTTTCCTTTAAGGAAGCTTTGTCCTCAAAGCTTATTTGACGACAATGACTACGTGAACTGTCGCAACGTCTTTGATGTGGATATCTGTATGGGTTGTTACCGGCAGGATTTGTCCCTGGTTCTATTTCGATTATGTGTTCAGTTTTTTCTGTTGTTGGGAGTGCCATAGGTAACTCTTGAAACACCTTGCGATGTTTTTCGAATTAGCTCTTGTGTCTCTAGTTGTTTGTCCATATCTCCTTCACTTGTTAGAATCTCCATTTCTTGACATCGAGGTATGTACGTTGGTGTATCCTTCCAACATAGCTTTTCCATCTGATGTGATGTAACCAGTTGTGTTGGAGGTGGTTGGTACCCATATAATTTGTGTGTTTTCCCAAACACATGGAATTCAATAAAATGTTCTTAGTGATTTGCAGAGTATGTACCCAAGGTTTGTAACCATTGTATTCCTAATACTACGTTGATTCCTCCCAGTGGCACCGCAAGGAAATTTGACTCTAAGTTATATTCTTGCATTTGTAACTTAACCTTGTGACATTTCCCCACATTGTCAATCTTCTTGCCATCTGCTACCAAAACCTTCATGTTAGGTACTTGACAAATAAATATGTTAAATACTTTAGCAAGGTTTACATTAACAAAGTTATGGGTGCTGCCAGAGTCGATGAGAACTGTGACGTTATTATTTTTTATATGTCCTTTAATCTTCAATGTTTGTGGTTGGGAGATTCCGGTAATAGCGGCTATTGAGATTTGTTGCGATTCGTCCTCAATTCTTGGGTGGTAGTCTTGTTGGCTAGTTGCATCGTTCTCAATTGGTTCATTGACTTCTAGCTCTGCTTCACAAGCATATAATTTCTTTTGTAAGCATCTGTGCTTAGGATCCCATTTGTCTCCACAGAACTAACATTTTCCTTCTTTTATTCTCTGGGCCTCTAAATTGGGCTTTGTTCCTTCCCTAAGTTGAGGCAGTGTATACCTTGGATTTCCTATGTATCCTGATTGGAGGGGGTTCTTTTTGGAGTCGTCTTGGTCGACATTTGTATGAATGGATTTGCTTTCAATAATCCTGGCTTTACGTCATGCTTCTTCCATGGTAGAGATGTTGTGTAACTCTAGTTCATTACAAATGTGTTGTTTTAGACCGTGTATGTAGGTCTGTAGTCGTTGGTCATGAGATAACTCTAGGACTCGAGTTGACAGTGCTTCCCATTCACAGGTGTACTCATCAACACTGTTTTTTTGTTGTAACCTTGTGATTTTGGCAAAGAAGTCTTTTTCTTCAACACCTTGGAATCTTTTGATGAGGTCGTTCCTGAAGCTAACCCAGTTGTAAGAACATACTCTTGCAGTTTTCTTCCACCATAAGTACCAGTTGTAAGCGTTTCCTTCTAGATGCATGGAGGCATATTTAATTTTCTTGTCGTCGTAATGGATGTTGTGGATGCTTAGGTATTCCTTGACTTTGTTAATCCACGCTATGCACTGTCGCTCATCCCCGTTGTATTTGGGTAACTCAACTTTCACCCGTATTTGAAGTCCTTATGTATATGAGTTTGAGGACAACATGTTGAATAGAGGGTCTGGATACTCCGGTGTTCTGGGAGAGTTTGGTTATAGGTCATTCGCCATTTGTAATCTGTCCAAGATTGCAGTTAAAATTGCCTGGTTTTTCTTTTGGTCTTCCTGTAGAGTGAGGAAATTATTCTCAATTTGTGACGTAAATTGTGTCCAATTTGATGTCAAATTGTCACTCGTCTGTTTGATTTTTGCGTGGAGTTCCTTGTAGTTCTTGTTAATTTTCTGATTGATTTGATCGAAGCGAGTGTCCATTGATCTGGTGATTGCTGGAATTTTCTCGGCGCTAAACGTGGATTTATTTTTATTCAATGTTCGATGTCAGCTCGCCACGATTTTTTTTTAATTAATTATAATAATAATAATTATTATAATATAGTATTTTTATTAATAATGATATTAATAAATATTATTAATAAATATTGTTATTATCAAATCCTTTTTATTATTATTAATCCATAATATTAATAAATTTTATTAATATTAAAATCCTTGTTAGTTCAAAGAGTTGACCATGCTTATCGATGGAATGAAGCGTTGTGGAGGGGGGAAATGGAGCAGTAGTGGAAGGGTGGAACGACGGTGCGAAGAAGTGGGGACGGAGGATGGAGCAGTCGGGTGGAGAGCAGCTGACGGGTGGGGGCGGTGTGAAGTGGGAAGGCCAGTGACCGAGTGGAAATGAGGGTAATGGAGGTGGCGGCGTTGCAGATTGGGGATGGAAGGAAGGGCGAGTGGAGCAGGTGCCGTGGGAGGCATGGGAGGAAGGTGGGGGAAGGATCTAGCAGAGAGGGGTGGAAGGTGGTGAAGGGTGGAGAATGGCGTGTGGCGGAGAGGAGACGCAGATGGAGTAGCAACGAGAGAGGCTAAATGGAGGGTGAGGAAGGGCGCAAGGCCAGAATGTTGGCAGGGTTAAGGCACGGGAAGGTGGATGCAGCGGCATGGAGTGGGTGTGGGTGGAAACAACGGGGAAGGAGAAACAAGTGGGAAAAAGTAGGTGCAGCGGAGGGAGAGGAACAACAGCGACAACGTGGAGCAATGGGGAAGTGACGGAGTGATGAAGGGTGGTGGGCGGTGTCGAGAGCCAAAAAGCTCTAATACCAATGGAAGAGTAAGAAAGATGGAGAGACAAACGTAATGTAGGAAATGTATATTTAATAAATGTAGAAGATGAATTACATAATAGGTGCGTCGGTAATTTATACCGTAAATGGGGAAGAGAGGTGACTTTTTAAGTCACCTCTTAGTTAATTTACATTAATTAACCTAGCTTAATAATTAAATTTGGTTTTTGTTACAGAACATCATGCTATTATGGTTGTTATTGTCATAATAAAGTGGCTTGGATTGAGTGTGTTGAAGATACAAGTCACAAAGAGCAGTAACTATATTTAGAACATGTTAAAGAGTTTAATATACATTGCAACTATAAATAAAATGAACATCATGCTCTTGTGAATGCCCTATATGAAAGAACGATACATTGTGCAAGATTTGTTTGTTGCAAAAGGTTTCATGAAGCAAATTACCAAAAAAAAGAAAGAGATTAAATAGAATAAAAAACCAGATTGTTATATAGCAAAAAAGGAGAAGTTTTCTTTTTCTTGTTTCAAGTAGATAAAAAAAACATTTGCTTAGTACATAACATGTAACTGTAGAAATTTTAAGTATCAAAACTCCAAAGACTGCACATTGTCTAAATTCATTTGTCGAACTAACAGACAAATTGAAGACAACTTTCTTGTCAAAATAAAAGACAAAAATACACGAATTTAAGCTAGTGTTGTGACCCAAAGTATCAGGTTGTAGTTGTGCTCTTGAAAAATGCCTCTAGAATAGAGATCTTCTTTCTTTTTTCTCTTTGAGAAAACACATATCGATAGAAATACATTTAGATAAACCACCTTCATCTTAATTTAACTAAATCCTTTGAAGGAAAAACAAAGCACATTGAGGTTACCTTTAAGCAAAAGTCTACTGGATTAAGGATAAAGATGGTAGTATGCAAGATCCTCTTTATATGGAAGAGCTAGTACATCCAACACTGCACAAGACGTTATTACACAATGAAAGAATGTATGTTGCACCCTGTTGTTCGATATGTTTCACAATACAGAGCTTTTAAAACAATGCCCTACTTTAATTCTGCAAGTCTCACTCTGAAAAAGAAATGCATATCAGCAGGATAATTAATAGCTAAGATATTTTAGTGTTAAGAACTAAAAGCAGAAGCAAGCTTACATGGTGGTGGGTGAGAATATTGTTGTTTGGAATTGATGGTTGTGAAGGTTGTGTTTGTGAGACTGTGGGTGTGGCTCTTGATCACGTGCAACATCTTGGGTTAACTAAGTCAACACTCACACAAGACAATATTTCTTTTTTTTCCCACCAATTCTCAAGCATTAACAAATAACACTTTCTTTTTGTTCTCACTAGCTCTTAAGGATGGTATGGATTTTCTAGTGTACCATTTTTATAGAGGACTTTTTCTTTTATAAAGGCATATCACAATATTTGTTTTTCACATATAAATTAAAATATATTATTAATAGAAACTTGCATGAAGTTTATTTATATTAAACATGGTTGCAAATAAATTTTCATCTTGTTTACGATGACATAATAGTTTGAAGAAAGCTGTAGACATGGGTGGAAATAAGGGTCTGTTCAACTTTTGCAACATCCTTAATCTTAAAAAGACTGGGGGTTAACTGGAAACAGGTTGCAAATTTCCAAATTTCTTCCGTAGGGTCCCAAAGATGGATAGGGATTTGACATCTAGACTCCATAAACTATTTGAACCTTTCCATCCCATGGGTTCAACTTGGCATATCACAATGTTATCATGGAAAGAAAATTACCAAAACAAAATGTTTCTTATATTGACGGTGTCTTTGGAATAAGGAGTTCAACTTGGCTTATCACAATGTTATCATAGAAAGCAAATCACAAAAAAAAAAATGTTTCTTATATTAACGGTGTCTTTGGAATAAGGAACAACACACATATCATGTTAGGATATATTTAAATAGTCTTGAAAGACTAAATGGAACTAACAAGCCAATCCTTCCAAAATTATGCAAAACTGTCCCCTAAAGTTGTTGCTTCAAAATCTGCCTTCAAAATTCAAGTTCATGTTTGAGAAACTAGAAATGGCGTAATGATAAGTCCTTCAACTATGATACCAAGGATTTGTACAACAAACTGAGACTCGAGATCCTTAATATTTCATATTTAAATACAAAATGAGGAATCATGGATTCTTAGCAACGATGGTGAAGGAGACACAAGACTTTGGAAAGCACACAGCTTGTTAAATGAAAAGTTTTGGATAGGTTGTTTCTCCATAAGGTTTAGCGATTCAAGACCAATAGAGCATTTAGTATGTCGATGTCTGATTGCCAAGACCTTTTAGGCTTGGTTTAAGTAAAATACAATTCATTGTTCACATGTTTAGTATGGCGATGTCTGATTGCCAAGACCTTTTAGGCTTGGTTTAAGTAAAATACAATTCATTATTAACATCCCACTTAGCTTTGGAGAGGCTTAGGCTTGGATGATTCGAGATTGTTGTAAAATGTTATGGCATAAGATATGAGTGTCTACGATTGCTTTCCGTTGGAAAAGGTAAGCAAAACCACCTTTATTGGAGAAAATTCCTACCTATGGGGAGTTAAGTGCATTCAAAAATTATCTAGCACTAGATCTCAACGATTAAAGCAATATGTTGTGTTACATCTCACAGATAAAAACAATATGTTTTGTGTTATAATTTTACATGTCCATGTGACATAAATATGGACTCAAAGAATTTGTCCTAAGACTAAGATTGAAAGACTAAAACACCACTCAAAGCTTCATTTCTCCATAAATATTACGGCTTCACGGAAAACTCAAGAAATTTGCAGCATGGATGTATCAGAGAGCAAGATGGAATTTTGGAACAACAATCACTATCTGCTAGAAAATTATTAGATAACATCACATTTGCATTCCAATCTGAAATCAACACCAACTCAATTTCAAGAGCATAATTCCAATTAGTGTTCACTTGAGCTCCAATCAAATCTTTTTAGGAAGGTAGGTTTAGGGATTAACTAGTTTAAGTTTTGTGTGCTTTTAGTTTCTTAACAAGTGTTTATCTTCAGTCGTGCTTACAAAGTTACATTTCAAACTAACACAGAATGAACCAAGTTAAACCTAAAAAAACAAGTTAGGAGCCAACTCAACTCATTTTCAAATCAATCCAAGTGAGAATAAGTTGAGGCAAACTAAATTTACCAGTGTTCCTTTAAGTGCTTGCAAAAAAGATGATTGGAGATATTAGCTTTAACAATAGTTTATCCTCTCAAAGCTGAGTAAATCCAAGTTCAAATGAATATTTACTAGTTAAAATGAATATATGCTCATTAAAATTAGGCCCTAGCTCAAATACCTAAGAACCAAAAACTTAAAAATATATCTCTATTCAAATACAATGCCATTTGTTTACCTATATACTAGTTAGAATTTGGCCCTAACTAAAATACCTAAAAAAAACAAAAACTTAAAAATATATCCCTATTGAAATATAATGCCATTTGTTTACCTGTTTGAATTGATTTTTAAATTTTAAATGTGTGATCATTGTCTCTCCTTTTAAATAAGGCTAAGCTCCTATCAAAATTTCTTTCAGAAAACCAATTATATTTTCTCCTCGTACAACTTTTAACTCCTAAACAAATCTTTAACCCTAGACGGTGTAATATTGGAGGCCACCACACGCACAGGTTGTGCTCTCTCTCTCCAATTAAGTAGATTGGAAATTCAGAAAAGTCTAGTTTAAAATTCAGAGAGGAACAACATGGCACTCTCCGATTAAGCCGAGATTGAAATTCAAAGACTAGCAATGCAACAGAAACTCAATAAATAGCATAGCCACCCATTTTAAAACAATTAAAGAAATAAACACCACATAGGCCAAAACAAAAGGATTAAAAAACATAAATACATGTCAAAATTTATTAATTTTGCAAGTATTACTTCTATTTTGGACGTACAATTATGTCTTTCCACTTCACCGGATTTCGGTTTTTGGCTTGCACTTTTACTTTCTCTTTTCAATGCAGCCTTACTTTTACTTTTTTCTTTTCTTTTCATAATTACAAGTAAACCTAGAAAAAAACCCAGAAAACTACTATATTGTTGTTACTATTATAATCTATACTTTTTATTTTATTTTTTTCATAATTACAATAAAAAAGAAAACCGAACCAGAGAACTACTGTATTTCTTTGTTGTTACTATCATAATCTATATGGAAGTCATATATATATTTTTTCATAATAACAATAGCCATACATTCTGGACAGATATCTCTAAAGTCAGATCTTGTTGCCGTCAATATAAAAATAAGAACAAATTAAGTTTCCTATTAACAAAATTAATTCTATTCCATTATATAAATGATTTAGGGTATTAAAATCCAAATTGAATAACTCACTCCGATAATAGGAATTCATATACGAATAATCAGTCCGATATGAAGAATGTTGGGAAGACAGTAGTATTCATTATTTAGTGAAAAAAACACTTGTTTCTATAATATAGATCCACATTCATGCTCCAAAATATCTCCTGTGCAGGTTTGCAAAATGTACCTATTTAGAGTGAAACACCTCCAAAGATTGTCTTAATCAATTTCTTCTTCGTACCAAAAGCAGCTGCGCCGTCCGTTTCCCAAAGCGCGGTTTAAAATCCCAGCACCGTGGTAATGCATTTTGTTTAAATACTGTAAAACAAACAAATTTATGCAATTACCATAAGATATTTGCTTAAAAAGTAAAATACCAAAATTACATTAGAGAACAAAACCAAAGCAAATGTGCTGAGAATTTTGTTTAAATATTGCAATACAAACAATTTTAATGCAATTACCAGAAGATATTCGCTTTTACAAATATTTAAATTGACATGCATCAAAAGTATTAGAAAATTTCGAGTTCTTTTATCCAATTTGTTTCTTCAAATTGTCAATTTAATGGAAAATGTATATGTATCATATACATAGAAAATTATATATTTTCCATGCATTTACAGTATTAACATAACTAACTGAATCCATGAAATAAATAGTAATTTAGGAAAATATTTACTGTCTCTAAATTCTATGTAACCCAAAACGAAATTCTTGTTCGTGATGTTACATATTTATTTTACATTATAACATATTTCTAAAATTTTCACCAAATAAGTTATTTCTAAAATTTTCACCAAATACGCTATGAAGTTATGGTTTAAAGACTAGCAAAGCTTTCCTATAAAATGTTGCACTCCATTAAAAAAATCAAAACAAAGAAAATAGGGTGAATATTTTATGTAAATACTATGCAAAACAAATAGATTTAATTTAAGTTGAGTTTTGTGTAAATACTATTGTCACGTCCCCGTCCCTCAACCGGCGAAGAGGACGCGACTAGCACATCAAAATACAACCGGGCAAAATGCCCCATGAACATAAACAACATTCAAATGCTGAAATCGAGCATACATAGATGCATTTATCTTCAATCATACAGCGGAAGCAACACAAACATATTCCAGCATTCGAACATCAATATAAATTACATAGATGCAGTGAACAGCAGTACTTATCTTTGATGAAGAATTCACCCGCAACCAGCTACGTCGCTGCAACGTTCCACCCAACCATAGGCCAGCTTGCTCATCTATCTCTCAGCAACACTGCCACCCCCGAGCTGGGCAGGATTCCTCCGGACTAAGGGTCAATTGCAGGCTTACACATAGCCAAGGGGACACATAACAGCCAAACCAACACTGCTGGGTTTCACAGGCTTTCAACAGACAAGCCAAGCCAGCACAGTCCAAGGTTCAACCACTGCATACCAGCAGCCAAACAATCCCTTCACAGCTCTGTGAAGAAGTCATAAACAACAAGGGACAGCCCCAACCATGGAGGAGCACAGCTCAAGTCCAATGGACAACCCAGAGTTGGTTTTGGCCCTAACGTGGCCAAAACAACTCAACCACAACAGCCCAGACCAGGGAAACAACAGCAACAGCCCAATTTCAAAGTAAAAACAATGGCAACTATGCACAGTCCCAGAACAGGGAGACCCAGCCAACACATTGGGAATCAACGGTGACCCAAATCGAATTTGAGCTCCCCAGCCCACAAAACGTAGGTGAAATCAACAGTAGCCCAATACGTGGGTTAAAACCACGGCCAACAAAACGTGGGGAAACAACAGCCCCAAACAAAATAGTGAGCAAGGATCTCACATGGATAGAACACCCCAACCACTCTGTGCGTGAGTGCAATCTTGCACTGAACGACAAAAACACAAGGAAAACATACCCGACCTCTGCGTGAGGATTTCAGCCTCTGCGTGAGGATGCACAGCAGTAGAGGCCCTGCGTGAGGAGAAAAACAACTCCGATTTTGCCCGTGGATGAACAAAACAGCAGCAAGGACGCGAATTACAGTGCGTGGGTGCCTCAGCAACTCGTGGAGCCCCAGAAAACGTCTGTGTGAGACTAAAATCGCCCAGAGCCTGTGCGTGAGAAGCCAACAGACCAAAATCGTGGTGAGTGAGTGAACAGACCAGGGAGGGGTGCGTGAGGGTGAAGAATGGGCAGACATGGGTGGAGTGTGGATGTGGGTATGGAGCTGACAACCCTGCCACCCCACTCCCAAAGGAAATAACTGCCTTCAACCACTCAGCCATATCTTCTCAACCCCCAGCTGAAGCATTAAAGAGGTTGACAAGGTTGGATGAGACAAAAAGGGTGACAAATAACAAAGGTGGCAAAACAACAAGGCAATAAAACATGGGTTTTTCCCCTTAACCAAGGTTTGGCATCCCCCACCCCTTATCCTTCAGAACCATGCCCTTTTCATTCAACGTTGCACTGCTGTAGCTGGTTGTGGTTTATTTTAATTGATGTGCGGGTTTACATGATGCTGAATTATAATGTGCCTTATAGCACGAGATGCCACCGGCAATTATCCCCATTGCCGAAACATACACAACAAAATCGATGGTGGGGCTTTTGCCCTGAGCTCCTCACCACGATTAATTACAATATATACATCATGCAAACGGGGTCGAAACCGGGGACATGACAACTATGCAAAACAAAAAATATTTAATCTAGGTTAGTTTGTAGTTTAATTTTTTTTATAGAATTGGTTAATAACATCATTCATATAATCAATGTACAGGAAAATGTAGAAGATATAGAAAATAATACCTGAGATTTCAGAATCAGAACAATGAGCAACAAAAATTGTAAACTAAGATATCAGAAGGCAGATCTAGTCGGGCTCTGGACACAAAGCATGGCATAGAAAATATATAGCAGAGGCTGATCACCCTAGCCACCATGCATAGAAGCATTAATACCTCAACTGAACACAAAGTAAAGAGAGGAATGAATTAAATACCCATTTGCAATGGACATGCATGTCCAGAAGACAACACGTTGCAAACGTTTAACTTGCATGCATGGTTCAATTTTTGCATGGTCATGTGTAGATACATATGGTTACACATTGTTGCACGATAGATTGTTGCTTATAGATGGAAGGCCAACAAGAGCACTATTGTAGCAATTGTCAACCCATTGGATGCAGAGCTAGATGTCAGAGTCAGCATTCAATTTTTGTTAGGGATTAGTGTAAATAAATTTTTTTTTCGACAATAACAGGGTGATGGCCCAAAACATTGGAAAACAGTTTAATTTAATCACTAAGCTATTTATAGCATTGCTAACATCACCTTGTTGCCGGGTCTTGGGGCACAGGAACCAAGGGAAACGTCACCTATACTAGACCAATGGTAGCCTAAAAAACTACAATTAAAAAATAAATTTTAATAAAAATTCCATTAAATATTGCAAAACCTTAATCTAAACTCTTATAATTTTTTAAATTGTTCGAGATTAAAATAGGTGAGCGATTCATATGTATCCCCTTGTCGGGGACATAATAATGTCCCATTGATACGTTGAACTTTCAATCATTTATTCGCTTTCTTTAAACCCTTGATCTCTCATTATTCGTTTTCTTTAAACCCTTGATCTCTCTAGATCTGCTATGGCAGGTTTAAATTGCATGGAGAAGTCCTTGCCATGAAAAGCATAGAATTTGCCGTGAAAGCCTTGTCCTTTTCGTATAAGTTGAGGTTTTGGTAAATGAAACCTAATCGACATAGAGACATTTACTTTACAAAAAACAGTGATATAAAATCCCCATGGAAATGCTTACCTTGGATTCGTATTGGAGACGTGGAACTTGTCCATGTTCTTAGGAAAGAGAAATTGGAAGAACAACTACTATTGAACTACTCCGAGGTTGTTTCCAATGAACCGACTAAACAACATGAGTATTCATGTATCACTTCAAGTAACGCATTAGCATAAATAAATACGATCTGGGGTCCATTGCTTTCTCCCTGACCTCTATTGGATTAACTCTAACATATTAATGGGTTACAAAGCTAACGACAGGTAGATGGGTCACAAACCTAACGGCAGGGACTTCGCCACCCTGTGGCACTTGTTTGAAGTGTTAGACTAAGTTAGGGAAAGTGAAAATTTTCAAGTAAACTTGTAAATCCTAATATAAAATCTCTTAATTAATTTAGCATTTTTATTTTTTATGGGTGACATGATGTAACGACAATAATTAGTTAGAATACTATAAATGTATGTGTGGTGATGAATTTGTGTAAGTGTCAATTTATAATTTATTTAATATATTATATGTTAAAATTAATTAATTAGAAAATAAATTTAAATAAATTTAAAGTTAAAATATAATATGTTTTGATATAAAATTATTTTTAATTGGTTAAAAGTTTAAGAAGTTTGGTTAATAGTCTAAGATTTAAAAGTATTTGGTAAAAGTGAAAATGTACCTTCTCATGAATCACCGACAAGTTATTTTAAATAATTAGATTTTCTTTATATAAAACAAAGTTATTACATATCAAAATGTTGAGATTATATTGATAATTTAAATTAATAACTTTAATTATGGTAAACATTTTCATACTTTTAAAAATCATACTCAACATTATGAAAATCATAACCCATTATGAATGTTATGTTCACCAAAATTGGAATTGGTTATGTAAGTAAAAATCAACCATAGAGGAAATAAATTACTCTTATATGAGTTTAAAGCTAAGAAGGTATCGTGGTTGAGCGAGAGAAGGCATGAATTAAAAATAAAGTTTATATAATAGCGTTGCGTGAGTTTCATGTGTAAGGAAAAAACAATAAAAAAATTATATGGTAATAATGGTTGGATTTATGGTTATATTGAGAGGGGATGAATCAATATTACACATTATTTTTTTCCTTATTCATTAAACAAATCATATAATCAACACAAGTAGATTCAAACCGTAGAACACAAAATGTAACGTGGAAATCAAATCAAGAGAAAACCACAATGTTTTTTATTTTTATGAATCCTAAGTAGGCATCAATCTACTATTACAATAATTTCAGGCACCAAGCTATTAGTATAAGGTTTGGAAGCACCAACTTGCTGGAGATACCAATGTCCTCAGCTGAGCACCAACTCGATGTTATAATGTTTGCAAGCACCAACTTGTTGGAGACACCACTCTCCTTGACTAAGCATTGACTCAACAAATGATGCGTAGGCACCCACCTAATTTCTTTGTATATGTTGTTCTTCAGATCTGGTAACCTTCTTGAGTCCTTGAACACGGCCTGTGCACTTCCTGTAACTTCATGTGTATATGTCACTAGATTCATACCATGTTGTTGCTTACTTCAAGTCTTTCTTTTGCAACAACTTGACTGTTACATGTTGCACTTCGCAAAACTCATCTAACTCTTGTGCACCAATTTTTCTTTTGCGCTGCAAAACAATTCTAACTTCTGTACACCAATGTAACTTCTTGCACTATTGGACTTTACTCTGTCGTGCTTTGCTTTACACAAGATTACTGTCACATTATGCCCTGTCACAGTATTCTTTGCGTAAGACTATTGTTGCATTATGTTATGCACAAGATAATATCAATACTATCACACTCCTCTCTACACAAGACTATTGTCACATTCTGGTCTATCGCACTATGCTCTGTACACAAGACAATATTCACTATTGTCACATAATACTTGGCTCTTTGCAAGACGACCTTCACTACTATCACACTCTGTTATGTTGCACTATACTCTGTGCAAGGAAATCTTCAATATTGTCACATTGTTTTGTTGCACTCTGCTCTACGCAAGACAATATTCACTACTACCACATTCTACTATTCTCAGCGCAAGACAATCTTCACTACTGTCACATTGTATTATGTCGCACTCTGCTCTATGTAATACAATCTTCACTACTGTCACACTCTATTTTGTCACACTCTGCTATGTGCAAGACAATCTTTTCTACTGTGCAATCTTCAACTTCTTTGTGGCTTCATCTTCTAAAAGAAAACATTTACAACTTCCACTTCTACAAGAAAACATTTGCAACTTTTGTGCAACTTCTTCTACAAGAAAACATCTCTTCCTCTTTACAAGGTGCACCTTCTTCCTTTTACCATCTTAGAAACCCTGAGAAAAACCTTCAAGATAATTTCATCAAGAATGTCTTTAAAACACATAAAACATATTTAGATCCATTTTCAAGTCTTAGAAGACCTTCCTCTTCCACAAGTGCCCACCTTTTTCAAAGCTCCATAGGATGGATGAATGAATGAACAAATGAGGAGAACGACTCACTTATTTATGCAAGTCTTAAATCACTTTCTGGGTCGACATAACATTGTTCAATATCCTGGCAGGTCTAACCTAATATTTTGGCTAGGTTGAATTTACATATTCTTTCATATCTCCTCATTCCTATGGATTTAGAGGGAGTTCCATACACCATTAGAAAGGTACCAGAATAATATTTCCAACCATTTAATATATACTCCAATTTGATCTAGGTATCTAGAGTAAAAATTCATTCAAATATAGGGTATCCAAAATGGGCATTTATAAAGAACAATTTTTCCAACAATCATCATCTTGCAATCTCTATCTATAGTCTCCCCCTGTCTTTCAAATTAATGATAACAATATATTCTTCCTTTTACATCAATGCCAACAATATTATCCTTTGTCATTGATGGTAACCTTTAGACAATTGGGGTGGCAGGTGCGGGGGAGATCTTACTTGATCCTGGAGGACAAATGGAAAAAACCTTCACTTGGGGGTTGGGCCACAAGACGAACAATGAGGCCGATTGGATGGCTCTCTTGCAGGGCCTGGAATTCATAGACACAATAGCCATCTCCAGGCTGGTAGTCTTTGGAGACTCACGACAAGTCATATACAAAATGATCAATGGATATTCCACAGGATCCATCAAGTGCAGAAGGATGTACGACAAAATCACTCCCCTCTTCACGAGTAGAATTGAATTCTTCCACATTCTTCGAGCAAACAATGCTCGCGTGGACGCTTTGGCTAATAAAGGGGCCTCCCTACCTCAAGGTCATATCCACATAAACCATATAGACATTGGCACTAAACCAATTCCCTAAATGCATTGCAAGCCTCAATCCTTAAGAAATTTCATTAACCTAAGTCTCTCCTAAATTATTTTATTGGAATATGGTTTTATACTTGTGATTTTCCTATGTGACCTATGGCCTCCAGTCTCCCTCTATTTCTCCACGCAATCCCCAGCCTTTAATTCCTCTCACCTCAAGCTTAAATGCCAGCTCAGAAGGCACGCTTCAAACCATCTCCATCTGCGTATCATGGCTTCATCCAGAAGTTTCATTTGCCCCTTCGCTCCCTTCAACAGCCCTATTTATAATGATCCCCCCAATGCCTCTTCCGATGAAGTCTTGCTCGTTGATCAGCCATGTTTCGATGAAGGCATTCTCTCTCAGCGAGGTTTTGCTCTAGTGATCTCTTGGGAGGTCTTGTCTCTGCTTAGGAGTTCTGTGAAAGAGGGCCTTGCTCAGGCCTATCTCCTAAATCACCATTGCTCCAACCTCAATGTTCTTGGGACCTCTACTTGGTGCTCAGCTAGTTCTTCTACGACCGCGGAAGCCTTCTTTAGGCAACTCCTTTCTGAAGGTAATTTTTCCACCCTTGGCTGTCAAAGCCCTAGTTTGAAGGAAGTTTCGATAGGCACTCTGTCTTGCTGTGATAGAAAGGAATTTGATTCTCTACAACAAGATTTTTCCTTCCTCGGCTCTGTTTTTAACAATTTGTCTCTTTTGAGTTGGTGTCGCAGTCACTGTTGTGGTTGGGATTTCGTTTCTATTTGTTTTGTTCTCAATAAGTTGTCAAGTCTTAATATCCATAGACACAACTCCGGCAAAGGTCATCCCCACATACAGGAAATGGACAGTGGAAGGGATAATGCTGGTCTTGCAGATTTGAAGGTGAACATTCAACATTTATATGAAATGGTGGCCATAGGGATTATGCAAAACATAGAGACTGCTAAGGAGGTCAACTATCTTGTTGATGTGGTTGGCTATACATCCTATCAGATTAGCAACCATGATGCTAGGATAGATGATAATGAAATGAATATGAAGAAAATTATGGGGAAAGTAGACCGTATTCAGGAGGATCTACAACGCTTGGTGTAGCTGAATCAGGAAATCCAAGCCCATGAAAATCCAGTAGGAGCAATCCAGATTATGGTGGAGGAATCTGTCACCTAGCTTGTGGGGCAACCAGGCAATCCTTAATGTGTCTCCTTTAAGACTATGCTTTTTTGTATCTTACTTAATCAACAGTTTGTCCGATTATATACTACATCTGTAACTAATTGAAATGTTAGAACTCTCTGCGTCATATTAAGGTCTATCTCATGGCCTAGTTTTGTTTCTTTTTCCTTAGACCTGCAAGAACGCTTTAGCTGCTGTTTTTTTGTAATGAATGGTTATGCACAACCTGTTTAATATTACTCTCTTTTCAGTTTCTGTTAAAAAAAACCTTTAGACAATTATGTGACAAACCTATAGATAGTTCCCTTGTTTACAATTTTGTCTTTGTGAAATTATGTTTATGCATAATTTTGTCTCTGTGCAGTTCTGTTTTTGCGCAATTTTGTCTCTATGTAGTTCTCCCATTATATGCAACTTCTCCCTCTACACAATTTCTCCCCCTTTGATATCAATGTAAAATGGTTTCTCCCCCTAAGCTTATGCTTATCCTTGTGTCCACAGCTTGTTTCCTATCTACAAATCTCCCTCTACTTGCATCACTACATTATTGGCAAAGGATTGCTGCCCTTGATCTTGTGTGTCTATTTAGGGATAGAAATTACCCCCAATTTTTGTTGGAGATACTCAAGTGTATCTCTTTGAATGGGTTTGGTAAAGATATTTGCAATATGTTCCTTAGTAGCAATGCATTCCAACTTGACAATATGTTCTAAACTTGTTCCCTTAGAAACTGATACTTGATTGGAATGTGATTTGTTTTTTAGTGCATAAAAGGATTCTTGGAGATGTTTATGGCGTTGGTGTTGTCACACATTAAAAAGATTAAATGTTTGTTTTCTACTTTAGTGTCTTGCTATGTTTTCTTCATATAGAGAAATTGAGTGCAACAAGTTATTGATGTTATATACTCAGCTTCTACTTTAGACAAATAAATTGAAGATTGTTTTTTGCTCAACTAAGATACTAAACAATTACCCAAAAATAATGCACCACCACTTGTAATTTTTCTATCATCAATAACTTCTTCATAATCTGCATTAGTATAGGCAGTTAAAGTAAAATCCTCACCTTTTGGATACCAAAATCCAAAGTCCAAAGTACCTTTTAGATATTTGAAGATCCTTTTTACTACTTGAACATGCGTTTCCTTTGGATCATATTGAAATCTTGTTACCAATCCTACTGCTTACATAATATTTGGTCTTGATGTTTCCACATATAGTAAGCTTCCAATTGTTGATCTATACTAACCTATACTGACCAACTAAGCTGTCAATCATTAACCTACAAGTTCCAATTTCTTAGATGTTGTATATTCCTTTGGCTTGAAGCTTACCATTGTTTGTTTTCCATGCTAACACTGCTTACACACAATGTTTTAGAGTTTTGTGATCTTTTGCATATCCCTTACTGCTTCTTTAATGTTGATTTTTACCAAGTCGTCAAAGTTCATATAGCCCATTATCTTATGCTACAACCAACTTTCATCTATTTACCCCATGAAGCATTTTTCTCCACCGATCTCGTCAATATTATACACGTTGTTTGGGGTTCTGATTGCTTTTACAACTAATTTTACTGACTTTTCCTTTCTGATCTTATATTCATGGGAATCAAAAGAGAGATTATGTTCGTGATCACACATCTGGATGACACTAAGAAGATTGTGTTTCAAGTCTTCAACATGCAAATTTTTTTATACCTTATCTCTTCCATTATCAAGATTAAGAGTCTCCTTTCCAATTATCTTTGAAGTGACATTATCCCCAAGAGTAACATTACCTTCATTCTTCTTTAAGGTAATAAACTTTGTTGTATCCCCTGTCATGTGACTTGAGCACCCACTCAATGTACCACTCATCTCTTTTTTCTTTGCATGCAAGGAAACTTGTATAAACATGGATTTTTCTTCTTATGTTCCCTTGGTTCATTATTTTTCTTCGTGACTGTTGGGATTTCTTCATTCTTATTTTTCCTAAAACCACTTCTATAGAACATTGATATATGTCCATAATGTTACAATTATAACATATAATGTTATAATACAATAAAGGAGAAAATGAGTTGTGAATTCATCTTGAGAATCCATAAGTATATGTTGTTGTTCCTCATGTAATTGTTTCTTACATTTATTCTACAGTCTACACTTTATGGTCAAAACCATTGCAAGAATAAAAGTACCTAGAATTTTTTTTTTGGTACCTGATTGTATGATTCCATCTTGGTATATATATCTCTTTGATATTTTCTTTGTGAGGAGGATCTGTCTTTTGTGGAACATCTTATTATTATTTCTTGTTGTCTTCAACATTGATAGGGTTATTAAGTATACCAACATAAATATTGGTCTTTCTTTCACTCAACTGTTGTGAAGAGGTTGATTCTTCTTTCACAATTTCCTCCTTGTTGTAGCCAAGACCAATTTTGTTAGATGGAATTGTTTATCAGTTTATGATCTCATCTAGAGTTGTAGAGGTCATTTCAAATTTCATATTAGCATTTGATTTATCCAACTTCTTTCTTAGACTAACTATTTCAGATTCTAGACTGCTACATACATCTTTCTTTTCTTTTAACTAAGCTCTTAAAGCTTCTTCAATTATATTAGCCTCTTCAACTTGAGTTTTTAGATTGATGATGATTTTTTGAGTTTCATCATATTTCTCTTTTGTTTAGATTAATTTGATTGTGTACTTCTTTATTTGTTCTTTCTGTAACCATTGCTTTTTCCTCAATCTATCTATTTCATCCAAAGAACATTTGTGTTCTTCCAAATTTACTTCTCCATCAATTTTTGGACGATCTTCTTCTTCTAAATTTGAGGTTTTATTTTCCAAGAAAACAATCTACTTTTCTAGGGCCATGAAGATAAACTCTTTTGTTTCACTATCACTATCATCAAAAAAAGCTGTCATCTTCATTTTCATATAGATTCTTCTTTTGTATATTGAACTTTCTTTTATTTATACTAGTCTTTCCCTTTATGTAACTTTTGAAGCTAACATCTTATTCATCACTGCTTATATTCTTTGCATAAGTAATTTTACCAGCAAAGTGTCCTACTTCTCCACAATAAAAACATTTAAAGGGAAACTTACCTTTATATTTGTTTGATCCTCTCTTGAGCTTTTTGACAAAATTGCCTTCTTCATCTGATTCGATGTTTGAGCTGTCACTTGATTTTTGTTCTTTGATTCTTTGAAGAATGCTTCTCTCTTTGATGGTTTTTCTTCTTTGTCTTTTTCAATTCTCATTTCATATGCAGTAAGAATTCCATTCAATTCATCCACTGTGATATCATCTAGATTCCTCATTTCCTTAATTGCAGATATCTCAAAATCAAATATTAAAGGAAGTGATCTAAGCACCTATTGCACAATGATTTTATCATCGAAATTTTCACCCAATCCTTTGACGGTGTTGACAATCTCATCAACATGAAGGAAGAAGACCATGACATTCTCTTCTTCTTTCAATTTAAGGACCCCAAACTATCCTCTATGGGTCAACATTTTTGCCTTTTTGACCTTGTCATCCCCTTCGTATTCAATCTGTAGCTTTTCCTATGTATCTTTTGTTGATTTACAATGCATAACCTTGACAAATTCATATTCTACCAATACACACAAAATTGCATTAATGGCTTTAGCGTTATTTTCGTTGAGCTTATTTCTAGCTGCATCTACAAGTGAATTTGTTGGAGTTGTATAATCAGTATTAACTACATACCAAATGTTAGACCCTAGAGCCATCAAATATGTTCTCATTCTAATGCTTTAAAAGACATAATTTGATCCATCAATCAAAGGAGCTCTATTTGTGTAGAGACCTTTTGTCTATCCATGAGTGCGCAATGATTTTCCTTCCAATGGTTAAACTATTATTGAAGGAACCTACTGTGATATTAATTGTTGGATTTATCATTATACGAGAGGGGGGGTGAATCAATATAATGTACTTTTTCTTTCTTTACCCATTCGTCAAATAATTCATAATAACCAACACGAGTAGATTCAAACCATAGAACACAAGATGTAACATGGAAACTGTTAGAATATTGAGAATAGAGAAAATCATATAAGAATATAAAGTATGAATAGCATGAGCTATTATAGTCTTCTATCTAACCAAGCAACAAGGACCATGAACAAAAATGGAGATAAGAGAATAAACAAGAGAACACCAGATATAGGTGGTAAAACCCCAGATGGGGAAACATCCACGAGAAAGGAAAAATCTTCTTATTCCTCAAAATATCTCCAACATTGAACCTTGAGCTCCACTCCACATATGTTATCTAAGAGTATTACAAATATAATCACAACATAAGACTTTATGTACAATGATGCACCATGATATGCCCAAAGGATCTCCCTCACCTCTATTATATACCAAGAGGTATGGAAGACTAATATCCCATGTTTTACATGTGGGATAAATGATTTTCCGCTTCTTTATATAACGAATGGTAAAATGAGTATTTTCCTCTATTATGAATGTGGCATAACTCAATTTTATAATATTAGAACTATTTTGTCTGATTTTTCCTTCCAATGATAGTTATGACATTTTATGACATCAACTACACATCATTACACATCTAATTATTAAAATTACACATTCCATCACTCCCTCTTAATGATGGTTGGGGGAACAACACATAAAACAAGGAATATGCCATTACATCAACTATCCCCCTTGATGACAACTTCTTCTCATTCCCAAGAGACTGCGAAGATGCATGAGCGTTGCTTCCGTCATGAATTTTGGTGAAGATATCAACTACTTGATTTTCTGTGGCACAATAATCTAAACAAAAAACACCATCTAAAACAATATCTCTGATATAATGAATACTAAGGTCAATGTGTTTAGTTTTGTAGTGATACACTGAATTATACGGAATCTAAATTACACTCTGATTTTCACATCTTAATTTAGTAGGATATTTTTGTACCAGACCAAGCTCTGTCAAAACATGTCAGATCCCTGCTACTTCTTTAGCTTCCTTGTACTTTGCTTCACAAGAAGAAAGAGAAAGAGTTCTCAACTTCTTACTAGACCAAGAAATCAAACCTGAACCAAGTTGAAAGATATATCTTGTAGTAGACCTTCATTTTGAAGCATCCCCTACCTAGTCATAATATGTATGATCAAGGAGTGAGACTATAGCCCTGCTAGAATAGAACACACCATAATGCAATGTTCCCTGTAAATACATGAGAATCCTCTTTATTGTTGTCCAATGACTTTCTTGAGGATTTTGAATAAACCTCAAAACCATTCTGATTGAAAAGGAGATATATGGTCTACTTTGTGTCAAATATATCAAAATCCCCACAACCTGACGATACAAAGTGACATCAACAAGAGGAGTGTCGCAATCAACAATTAACTTTACATTGGATTGAAATGGTGTAGGTGATGACTTACAATCACTCATATGAAACCGAGCGAGCAAATATATCACATATTTAGGCTGAGAGAGTAATATACCATCTACCATATGCCAAATCTGTAGACCCAAAAAATATTGTAATAGGCCTAAATCAGTCATTTCAAATTCACACCTGAGATTATTCTTCATTTCCTGTATCAGTGTAATTTGGTTTCTAGTAATAATAAGATCATCCACATAAAGTACAATTATGAGAACATCATCATCAAAGTTCTTCACATACGTATTTGGATTTGTTACACACCACATAAAACCATTCTTCAAGAAATAATCATCAATATTTTTATACCAAGCTCTAGGTGCTTGCTTAAGAACATATAAACACTTGTTCAATTTGCATACCAAACTTGAAGTTTCAACAATAATAAATCCATGTGGTTGTTGCATATAAATGTCTTCACTAAGATCACCATTAAAAACACACTCTTGAAATCCATTTGGTGTATTTCCCATTGATAAGATGTAGCAAGTGAAAGAATAGTTCTTATTGTGTTCATTTTAGAAACCAAAGCAAAAGTTTTAGTATAATCTATGCCTTCTTGTTGAGATAATCAATTTTCTATTAACCAAGCTTTGTGTTTTTCAATATGTTTGTTTGTAGTAAACTTTGTTTTATATATCCACTTACATCCAACTAAATTATTTATAGGAGGAAGGGGAACAAGAGTCCAAGTGTTGCACTTTATTAACGAGTCATATTCAATTTGCACGACTTTCTACCATTCAGACTTATCTTTAGCTTGAGGATATATAGAGGGATTAACTGTGGCCAAAACTTTAGTCAAAAGAGCAAGGCCAGACCTAGTTCGATGAGTATAAGAAGGAAGACCAATCTCAGAACCTGTAAATTCAAGAGTTTTCCCAAATAGGAAGAGTAGTGGTAGGACCCATACTAGTATCTTGCGAACATTAAGGTAGAGCACTTGAAGAAGAGGGTGAATTAGGATAAATAATAGACACATAAGGAGAGGAATGAGTAACAAAGATAGAGGTAAAAAAAGGTGAAGGAAAATTCAACGTAACATGAGGTTCAACAGACTCATTAGGAGGAGAGAATTCATCAAAGTGAACATCTCGCCTAATAATGACACCTTGGGTAGAGGGATCAAACAACCTTTATGCTTTAAAATCCTCACAATAACTAATGAAAATACATTTGTGAGATTTGGTTTCTAATATTTTTCCATTTTTCATACAAGATATGATCCCAACATTCACTCCCAAATACCTTAAAGTTACTAATATCATGATTCCTTCCATTCCATTTTTCTTCAGGAGTAACCTACAAAATTGCTTCAGTAGGGACTCTATTCAAGATATAATTAGAACAACAAATAATGTCATCCTCAAAACATTTATGTAATCCTTTAGAATAAAGCATACATTTAGCCATTTGAACCAAAGTTGTATTCTTTCTTTCAGCTAAGGCATTTTGTTGCGGTGTATAAGGAACAATCTTTCGATGTTGAATACCATGCCTAGATAAATATACATTAAATTCATTTTTAATGAATCCCCCTCCATTATCATCTCTCAAATCCTTAATACTTTTACCAAATTCATTTTCAACCATGGATTTAAATTTTTGAAAAATACCAAAGGTTTCACTTTTATATTTCAAAAAATAAACTCGAGATTTGCGACTATAATCATCAATAAAAGTAAACTGGTTGGACAAAGATGGAGTGTTAGGAAGACCACAAATATCACTATGAATTAATTGCAATGGTTCTCTAGCACACCAAGCTTTACTTTTATCAAACAATTCCTTATGATATTTCCCAAGAACACAACCTTCACAAACACCTTAGTGAAAGAAATTGAAGGTAAGCCATGTCCCATTTTAGTCATGATTTTCATTTTCCATAATTAATGTGACGTAATATTTCGTGCCATAATTTGCTTAGTTCATCAACATGAGCAACATAGAAATAAAAAGGTTGTTTTTCCTTGAATTAAAACCAGTAAACTTATATAATCCAACATTATGATCGACAGAACCAAAAGAAACATTTTTAAAGTTTTGTTTGATATCATCCAAACTTCAAATTTACAATCCTTTTGACATGCATGGTAAATAGAAAGCAAGTTTATGGGAATTCTTTGAACATGAAACACATCTTCCAAAGTACCATTAAGAACATTAACATTACTAGATCCTAAAATAGAAAGATGAGTACCATTACTTATTGATAATTTTTGTTGTGTGTGCTTTTTAATGTCACAAGGATTAAACAAAGAAGTTGTTTAAGACATATCATTTAATGCTCCATAATCCTTTATCCATTCCACATTATAAGAATAAATACTTGGTTGAACATAATAGGAACATAGTGACATTGATTGTTCTTTGGAAGACTTCTTCTTTGTTTTCGCAAGTTCATGTCTTCGTTTAAAGCAACTCTTTTCAGGGCGGTTAGTTTTTCCACAATACTTACAATGATTAAATATTTTTTTTTTGTTAGACAACATCTTAGAAACATTAGAAGCATCATCAATATAACTTGATCTTTGATTATGTGGTTTATAATTTTTATTAAAATTCTTTTAGGATCCTTTTTCTATGTGTCATTAGAGCTTTATTATTACACAATTGACCACTAGCAATTAATCTATCTTGCTCTTCTATCAAACCTTTACAAAAATCTTCAAAAGAGGGCTTGTGAGTACCCTATGACATTTCAATGGCCCTATTCCTAGTTTGGACGAACATATCAAAGCATGAATATAATTTTTGTTTTACAAGAATAGTTAGATAATTGTCATTATTTTTGTAATATTTAATAAATTATTTAATTTTTAATATAAATTTTAATTTCAAGAAGAAATGACTCTATTTTATCAAAATATTTAGGGTCTAACTCATAGATTTTTTTTCAATATAGTGAGCAAAAACATAATCACTTTTATCAAATAAAGAAGCTAGGGTTTTCCATACCTCGATAGGATTATCCTCGGTGTAACAACCCAACCTCAACGCTGGACTAGGAGCCTACACTAAGTGGGGCGCGTCTTGAGCAAGGGGGTTTATGTCCACACCAAGCCACCTTTGCATGTAAAGCAAGGTGCTTGGGTAAGATAAGGTGGGAGACTTGTGTTGGTTGGGCACATCTCCAAAGGAAGAACGAGTAAGGCTTGATGTGGGATGGAAGTGTGTTGAGGAGGGGCGCACACCCAAGCAATGGAGCAAGTGGCAAGTTGGCTTGGGATCCCTGCAATAAGAAGTTAAGTGACACCGACATGTGAGATACCTAACGTATCGTACTGAGGGGTGCCTCAAGGCAGAGCCTTAGGTGCACCCTCAAGCCAAAGTGCAAGTATAAGTAGAGTGCATGATGGAAGTTGAAAGGTAGTTTATATCCAAGCAAGAAGTGTCTACAACCTAGAGACTAAGCGAAGAGCAATTCATTGGGAAGAGAACAGGCTACAAGGGCGAGATTAGCTCAGTTTAGGATCATGACAGTATTGGGAAGAAATTGGTGCTAGAAAGTGTAGTGTAACAAAGGATCTTGTTTTGGAATTTCACCTTGGGAGCTCACCTTAATAACACACCTTGAGGGTGCACCTTGATAACTTGTGTTGGGAGCATAGTTTGGAAGATGTTCCTTTTAAGTAAGCCTGGAAGATGTTCCTTTTATGTAATCCTTTAGAATAAAGCATACATTTAGCCATTTCAACCAAAGTTGTATTCTTTCTTTCAGCTAACCCATTTTGTTGTGGTGTATAAGGAACAATCTTTTGATGTTGAATACCATGCCTAGATAAATATACATTAAATTCATTTTTAATGAATTCCCCTCCATTATCAGCTCTCAAAGCCTTAATACTTTTACCAAATTCATTTTCAACCATGGATTTAAATTTTTGAAAAATACCAAAGGTTTCACTTTTATATTTCAAAAAATAAACTCGATATTTGCCACTATAATCATCAATAAAAGTAAACTGCTTGGACAAAGATGGAGTTTCAATAAGACCACAAATATCACTATGAATTAATTGCAATGGTTCTCTAACACACCAAGCTTTACCTTTATCAAACATTTCCTTATGATGTTTACCAAGAACACAACCTTCACAAACACCTTAGCGAAAGAAATTGAAGGTAAGCCATGTACCATTTTAGCCATCATTTGCATTTTTCCATAATTCATGTGACCTAATATTTCATACCATAATTTGCTTAGTTCATCAACATGAGCAACATAGAAATAAAAAGGTTGATTTTTACTTGAATTAAAACCAGTAAACTTATATAATCCAACATTATGATCGATAGAACCAACAGAAACATTTTTAAAGTTTTGTTTGATATCAACCAAACTTCAAATTTACAATCCTTTTGACATGCACGGTAAATAGAAAGCAAGTTGATGGGAATTCTTTGAACATGAAACACACCTTCCAAAGTACCATTAAGAACATTAACATTGCTAGATCCTAAAATAGAAAGATGAGTACCAATTACTTATTGATAATTTTTGTTGTGTGTGCTTTTTAATGTCACAAGGATTAAACAAAGAAGTTGTTTAAGACATATTGTTAAATGTTCCATAATCCATAATCCATTCCACATTAGAAGAATAAATACTTGGTTGAACATAATAGGAACATAGGGACATTGATTGTTCTTTGGAAGACTTCTTCTTTGCTTTCACAAGTTCATGTCTTCGTTTAAAGCAACTCTTTTTAGGGTGGTTAGTTTTGCCACAATACTTACAATGATTAAACACTTTGTTTTTGTTAGACAACATGTTAGAAACATTAGAAGCAACATCAATATAAGGCTTGATCTTTGATAATGTGGTTTATAATTTTTATTAAAATTCTTATTAGGATCCTTTTTTCTATGTGTCATTAGAGCTTTATTATTACACAATTGACCACTAGCAATTAATCTATCTTACTCTTTTATCAAATCTTTACAAAAATATTCAAAAGAGGGCTTGTGAGTACCCTTTGACATTTCAATGGCCCTAATTCTTGTTTGGACGAACATATCAAAGCATGAAGATAATTTTTGTTTTAGAAGAATAGTTAGATAATTGTCATTATTTTTGTAATCTTTACTAAATTATTTAATTTTTAATATAACTTTTAATTTCAAGAAGAAATGACTCTATTTTATCAAAATCTTTAGGGTCTAACTCATGGATTTTTTTCAAGATAGTAAGCAAAAACATAATCACTTTTATCAAATAAAGAGTCTAGGGTTTTCCATACCTCAATAGGACTATCCTCAGTGTAACAATCTAACCTCGATGCCAGACTAGGAGCCTACGCCAAGTGGGGCGCGTCTTAAGCAAGGGAGTTTACGTCCATACCAAGCCTCCTTTGCATGGAAAGTAAGGTGCTTAGGTAAGATAATGTGGGAGACTTGTGTTGGTTGGGAACATCTCCAAGGAAGAACGAGTAAGGATTAATGTGGGATGGAAGTGTGTTGAGGAGGGGCGCACACCCAAGCGATGAAGCAAGTGGCAATTCGGCTTGGGATCCATGCGGTAAGAAGTCATGTGACACCGACACGTGAGATACCTAGTGTGTTGTAGAAGGGGTACCTCAAGGTAGAGCCTTAGGTGCACCCTCAAGACAAAGTCCAAGTATAAGTAGAGTGCATGGTGGAAGCTTGACGGTAGTTTATATCCAAGCAAGAAGTGTCTACGACCTAGAGGTTAAGCGAACAACAGTTCATTGGGAAGAGAGCAGGCTACAAGGGCGAGATTAGCTCGGTTTAGGATTATGACAGTATTGGGAAGAAATTGGTGCTAGAAAGTACAGTGTAACAGAGGATCTCATTTTGGACTTTCACCTTGGGAGCTCACCTTAATAACACACCTTGAGGGTGCACCTTGATAAATCGTGTTGGGAGCACAGTTTGGAAGATGTTCCTTTTAAGTAAGCTTGAGAGTAGGAAGGTTTACAAATGTTGTGAGTAAGGCGGGTTAGTGAAGACGACAGTGGCAAGGAGAGACCAGTAAGATAAAGTGAGATAATTCTCGAGGTTTCTTTGGAGTCAGCGGAATTGGGTGCTACTCTAGTTGGTTGGCCTTCGGGAACCCCCACATCTATTGTAATATGTTGTTACTTGCATATAAAATAAATTGGTTACATAAGTTTTGGGGTTCCACCATTTATTCTAGTGTCTCTTGCATTTGTTTGGCTAAGTGTTTAAATATGTTGTTGTTGGATGTAACGTGTTAATGAAAATTGGCTAAGCAAGAGAACACATGTCAATAAGATAAGAAGTGTAAGAGTAAAACTTGTAACTTCTACAGGTAGCTGTATTCTACTAGTGATCCTGTCGAGTTGGCCATGCCCTCGGCTAGGTGCCGCATGGGCCAACTAGGGGTCAGCTCGACCTAATTGCAGTTAAGGCCGTGACACTCAACCTCAATGTGTACATGTAATATTTTTGAAATACTTTGTCCAATGAGTCCTCTTGCGTAATCACATCAATCTTCCCATATTTCCAACTCTTTTGCATCGATTGGTTTGGTTAGATCACCTTTAGTTAACCTCCATAAGTTCTTACTCCTAAGCACACCAATCATCTTTCTCTTCTAAGAGAGATAATTAGATTGAACTAATGTAGGAAAATCAACGTCCTAAACCTAAAGTGAAAAAAAATGAACTGTTGCAAAGAAAGAAAAGAGATGTAAAATTAGAATTTTCTCACCAAGGTTGAAACCTTTCTGTAACTAACCAATGGATCCGCAACTCCTCTAGATAGAAAAACAAACAAAAATGGTCAAAATTAAAAAGAAATGATTGAAAAAAGTGCATACGCATGTTGGCTTAATGTAGGGCACATATAGGGGCTCTGGTAGTGTATATGGCGTGTATGATTGTCAAACTCTAGAAAACCTACAAAAAAATCATCGAAATTGTCACCAAAGCCATATGGATGGAAGCCTGTAATAACTTGAAACAAAAAAAAACCGAACAACCAACTTTGCAAGCCAAAATATAGATAATTGATGCTAGATTAGTATAAAATAGATTTCAATTCAAAACTACAAAAATAAATTAGGAAAAACTTGATTTTAAATTTTTTTTTTTTGAAAATTAATGGTGAAAGTTAGGGTTTGATTTTTTTCAAATATGTAGAATAAATCTCAGATTTGAAAAATATCACTTGGGTATTATAGACCGGGTCACAAAACTACAAAATATGAAGTGCTTAACTGGAAACATGAGACAATGTTGCTTGAAACACAAATCTAATATTTTCTTAAAGAAGGCAGAGTATAACAACCTGCTTTGATACCATGTAAGAATCTTGAGAATATGAGAAAATAATACAAGAATACAAAATATGAAGATCATGAGTTATTTTACTCTTCTATCTAACCAAGCAACATGGAACATGGAAAAAAATGGAGATGATAGAATAGATAAGAGAACACTAGATATATGTGGTAAAATCCCAAATGGGGAACATCTATGGGAAGGGAAAAATCTTCTTATTCCTCAAAATAACTCTAGCATTAAAGATTAATCTCCATTCCACATATGTTATCCTAGAGTATTACAATGAGACTCACAACATAAGCCTTGATGTACAATGATGCACCATGATATGTTGAAAGGATCTCCCTCACCTCTATTATATACCAATAGGTATGGAAAACTAACATCCCATCTTTTACATGTGAGATAAATGATTTCCCCCCTCTTTATGTAATGAATGGTAAAATGAGTATTTTCCTCTATTATGCATGTGGGATAATTCAATTTTATAATCTTAGAGTTATTCTATCCGATTTTTCCTTCCAATACTAGTTATGACATCATACAACATCAATAAGACATCATTACACATGTAATTATTAAAATTTCGCATCCCAACATAAACCAAATCGGGAGAAAACCACAACAATTTTTATCTTTATGAATCTTGAGTAGGCACCAACCTACTATTACAATAATTACAACACCAAGTTGTTGTTAAAAGGTCTGCAAGCTCCAATTTGTTGGAGACAACAATCTCCTGAGTTGAGCACTAATTCATTACTACACTATTGCCGAAGACACCAATCTCGTTTGTTAAGCACTAACTCAACAAATATTGCGTAGGAACCTACCTACTTTCTATGTATATGTTGTTCTTCAGATTTGGTAACCTTCTTGAGTCCTTGTAACATAACATGTGCACTTCCTGTGTTTCTATCACTGGATTTAATATTGCGCTATTGCCTACTTCAAGTCTTTATTATGCAACAACTTACCTGTTATGCATTGTAGTTTGCAAAACACATCTAAATCATGTGCACTAGTTTTTCTTTTGTGTTGCAAAACAATTCTAACTTATGTACACCATTGTACCTCTGATTTTTCACACTATGTTCTGCGTAAGATTATTTTCACACTTTGCTCTGTCACACTTTGATATGCACAAGACTACTGTTGCACTATGTTATGCACAAGATAATATTCAATGCTATCACACTTTGCTCCACCGTACTCTGGTTTGCACATGACTATTGTCACATTATGCTATGTCACACTTTGTTCTGCTCAAGTCAATCTTAACTATTGCCACACTTTGCTTTGCTCTACACAAGACAATATTCTCTATTGTCACACTTTACTTTGCTTTGCGCAATATAGTCTTCACTACTGTCACACTCTGCTCTGCGCAATACAATCTTCACTACTACCACGCTATGTTCTTTCGCACTCTGCCATGTACAAGCCAATCTTCGCTACTACACAGTGTTCAACTTTTACAAGAAAACATCTGGATCTTCGACTTCTATTAGAAAACATATGTAGCTTCTACACAACTTCTTCTACAAGAAAACTTATCTTTCTCTTTACAAGGTGTGCCTTTTCCTTTTACCATCTTAAGAACCCTAATATAAACCTTCAAGAGAATTTCATGAGGAATTACCTCAAAACCTTGAAAACATCTTTAGATCCATTTTCAAGCCCTAAAATACCTTCTTGTTACACACGTGCACACCTTTTTTTAGAGCTCCATAAGATGGACGAGTGAATAAACGAATGAGGAGATCGCTCCACTTATTTATACAAGTCTTAAATCATTTTCTAGGTTGGCATAACATTGTTCAATATCTTGGCAGGGTCGTCCTAACATTCTTGTTGGGTTGACTTTACAGATTCTTTCATATCTCCTCATTCCTATGGGTTTAGAGGGAGTTCCATATACCGTGGGAAAGGTCTAGCAATAAGATTTCCAACCATGTAATGTGTACTTCAACTTGAGCTAGGTATCTAGAGTAAACATAACTTGAAATATATGGTATCCAGAATGGGCATCAAAAAACAATATTTCCAACAATTTTCATCTTGCAATCTCTGTCTTTGACACCAATAATAATAATATATCCTTACTTTTGACATCAACAACAACAATATTTTTAACATATATATATATATTATATAATTATAAATTACAAAATATGAAAAAATATTATACTATGATGAATTATAAAATATATAAAAGTAAAATAAAATAAAACAAAACATATATATATACACAAACATGTAAATAAAAAAAAAATATGATGAGAATTATTATTTTTTTAAGGAAGAAAAAAGAATTGAAAGGAGGAAGTATTTTATTTTATGAGAATCATGGGTGTTTGCTTGATTTTGAGATGGTATTGTCTTACTTTCTTTCCCACAAGCCTATACAATTATAACATGAATAAAAAGGAGAATATCAATAAGGTGAATACGAGGTGAATTAGTATACAATTATAACAGGACTAAAAAGGAGAATATCTCTAAGGTGAATAGGAGGTGAATTAGTATACAATTATAACAGGACTAAAAAGGAGAATATCTCTAAGGTGAATAGGAGGTGAATTAGTATGGGCATCTAGGGACAAGTGGATGGAGAGAAAGTTTGGAGACATCATATTTGATTCACTTTAAGTAGCTTTAATTATGGGTAGTTATAAAGCTCATGTATGCTTGGAATGTACATCAAGGTTAAATGTTATGAATGAGTACGTAAAGTTTATGAATGAGTACGTAAAAAAATGATTATCTATTTGATAAGAACTTTTAGAGATTTTTGTTTTGAATGATATATATATATTTTTAAGTAATATTATGTGTATGTAAAAAAATGATTATCTATTTGATAAGAACTTCTAGAGTTTTTGTTTTTAATTGATATAAATTTTTTAAGTAATATTATTTGTATTTTTTTTTTCAAAAGTTAAAAAAAACATTGATGCAATGTTATTATTTTGTTTTTTAATAAAATAAATGATATAGTTGATATTATAAATTTTTTAGTGATTATATTTTAGATTTTCCTTTTATTTGTTGAAGGAAGAGATTTGCAAATATCAAATTATTTAATTAATTTCCTAACTTTTACAAAAGTGGAGAAGAAATAGTTTCAGTTCATTAAATTTAAAGAAAAATAATTATTAATTTTAATTAAAAAAAACAATCTTTTAATTTAACACAAAAAGTAAAGAATTGTAAGAATTGTAGGCATCTCCCCTCTCTTTTAACACACATTTCAAGACAAATTACATGTATAAGACATAAGGGGTTCATTGGGCATTCCCCACCCAAAATCAAATTTGAAGGGCTGGTATTAATTTAGTTAGAAGGGTATATATGTATGGGGCCTTTCTATAATGAAAAGCTTAAAAAAATTACACTTCAATTGACAATGATAAAGTAATTGTACATTTCATAAAAATATGTGTTGAATAAAATATTGCATTCTCAATCAATTTATGCCACTAAAGAGATTAATAAATCCATTACAATTAGATGAAACAACTTCCCTAAAAAAATTATGAAATAGAAATCCACACAAACATTTAAACATTGAATTCAACATATTGAAAAAAATAGCAAAATAAAAATTGTAGCTGAGATAAGCGTCTACCTTGAATCATCTGTGAGATGTAGAACAGTTGGTGGCAAGGTATGGTTAAGATGCCCTCTAAGTGGAAAGGTTGTTGGTTCAAATCCCACGGATACCAAAAATCCAACCATGTTAAGGGTTGGTGCGGTCCAAGTCGGGTGCGCTCCCCGGGTGATTTTGATGCTTATATGTCTCTGGTTCGTGGTAACTTAGCCAGTGGAAAACTTGCTAGTCAGGGGGGTTCTTCCCATTAGAAAAACAAAAAGCATCTACCTTGAATCCATGCCTAGAAATATTTGGCACCCATGATTAGTTTATTCCCAACTGAAGAATATTTGTTTCTTTCTAAACCAATACACCTAAATCTTGTTTTCTGCTAACGAAATTATCACCCACTTTGCCACATATCAGTAGAGAAAGTGCCAAGCATATTTGTACCCAACAATAAAAATCAATGGGGATTCAGGGAATCATCTCAATGGTGAAGAAGGGAAACTGACTGTTGCTATCACCCCTCCACTCCATCTCTTTGTTTAAACTTTTATAATAAACCTCAAGGAGCGGTGGTGCCCTAGACTTCCATGTATAGTAAATACCACCTCTATCCCTCACAGGTTGCAACCCCACTTGAAAACCCCAAAAAAAATCCATACACATCGTATCCAACCGGTGATGTAAAATATGTGGTGATCCATGCCCAAGAGCCATTAAAATTTGTAGGGAAAGATGCACCACCTTCTTCTTTTGTCTAGTCCTTTGTTCTATGCGCCACCATTTATACCTTTTTATCTATTTATAAGATTTCAACTCTGCAAGCTTGTGCAACATATAGAAAGAGATGGCCATGGCTACCATCTATTATATACTTCAACGAGTCGGCCTCTATCTACATCTACTATTGGGTATTTCATGGGATATACTCAAACTACTACAGAATAAGCTAGCTTTGGGTCCTATGGAAGGCGAACCACATTATTCAATCAATGCTGAAGGTAGACTACTGCTTGCACTGGGATTGTTTCTGCTTTAATGGTTTATGAACCAATCACCTCCATCTGGTACTTGATTTGGATTTGTTTATGGAGCTGGAATTGAAGATGCAGGTTGGGATGCTTCAATCACTTCTAAGTGCTCCACAGGATTGTAAAAAAATAAGAACACATTATAATATACTCCAAATTGTAACAGGCCTGTGCAAGAAGTTGGAACAAGCTAGTAGTATAAACCGCATGGATGGAAGCAACAAGCTGTGGCTATTGAGCTCAAGGAAATGCTACGCGAGATTCCTGGGCGTGATGCATCTATATATTGATCTAAATATGATCCTACTATAACCTCTACCCCTTTCACTCGGTAAAATTGGCGATTCATCTATGTTATGCTAATTGGTAAACCATCCAAAATTACATAAGCAACATAAGTTAATGAGGAAGTGATACCATTGAGGACAATGGAGGAAATTGGGATTAGAATTTATGGAGACAATTAAGGTGGGGATTCATGATATTGAAAAGTAGTGCACGTCAATGAATATTGTCCTTGGTCGTTGGGCCAACCCCACCGGATTTACTCAATACAAACACAGGTTGAACGCCGACATCAACACTACCATCCATTAGAAAATAGTTATGTCGATTTAAAAGCAAAAAAATTTCATTCCGATTTTGGCTCTCTTTACTTTACTAAAGAAACTGTAAGAGGAAGGTCCTATTCCTGGGACACATGGGCCATAAATTTTGAAATGGCTTCCTCCTCACTAGCGTGACGTTATTTAGTTGAACTGACATTTGTAGGGTTTACATTTGGTCATTTCCAAGGACCACAATACTTCGGGTCGAGGATGATAAATATTGTGAGATGCCTCAATAAGTTTCTACCTAACACTCGCAACTAAATTAATGTTTGATGGGTGGTTTGTAAGACAACCCTTTTAATGAAATTTTAATTCGAATTATGCATTTTTTATTCAAATGTCAAAAACAAAAATCAACATTTTTTATGACGGTCAAATTTTTAGCCACACTTATGGGACGTGCTGGGAGCCCTTTGAAGGGTTGTGACGGCTTCAATTTTGATCACTGTTCCCCACCTTCTTCCCCACTTAATTAGTTTGATTTGGAGAAAGGGGACAACCTTGGGCAGTGGGAATTGTCTCTCTCCTTGCACCCTTCCCACACATGGATGAATCATTAGAGAGAATTTGAGGTAAAAAATGGGCCTCCTAAGAGATGTATTACAAAAATATAAGATATATTAAAATATTATGAGTTAGGGGTTTTATGGGGTAGGCATATATGACAACTCACCTCCTACACTACTTTTTATGCACCATATAAATAACCATGGTTGAGTTACTTTTCTAAATTGACTATAAATAAAATTAATAAAATAATTCTACAATGATGTGACTAAGATTCATTGTAAATTTCCAAAAAAATTATTGTCCTTTAGCATTTATTTGTCTTGAACTTGTAAATGAAATTAAACAAAAATTTTATTTTTAGGAGTTATTTTTTTTAAATTTATGTTGACTTTTTATATTTAGTACATTCCTCATCAATTTAATTTTAATGTGATTTAATTGAGATTTATTTACATGTAAAATTTTAACAATATTATTATAATATTTATTGCATTATTAGAATAAATTAATATCAAAATCATAATTTTTTTGGATATATTCATTTTATTGTAAATGAATGTTATAGTTAAATATCTTATAGAAAATAATATAAGACTTAATTTATTCTTAAATAAATTATTAAAAAATATTTATACATTATGAAAATATGTCATATTAGTATATAAGATTTTAATGTATATTGTTTTTAGTAATAAAAAAATTATGTATATTTTTTATGAGTTATTTACAAAATAATTATTTGTGAACTTGTTGAAAATTGTATTTGTTGTGGAGGAGCGCGCGCTGGAGAGCGTGAGGAGGAGCAGCGCGCTAGGGTTGCGTGGTAGCGAGCAGATTTCTGCATGGCGGCGCCTGGGGGGGGGGGGGACCCCCCCCCCCCCCCCCTTCGATCTCAGATGAGGATGCCTTCAGAAGGCTCCTCCAGAGCAGAGGAAAAAATATCTCTCCCCCGGCCATTCCAAAGTTCATCAAGAAGCTAGAAGAAATCCCGGAAATAGCTCTCCCTGAAGAAAAACTGATGAAAACAGCCTTGGCTCTGGCTAAGAGAGGCCTAGTGGGCCAGTTCATGGGTCTATGGTCGTCTGCCAAGACCACAGATGACTGGATTCAGCGGAATTGGAAACCCAATCTGAAACAAGGCGTTACCTGCTACCCCGTTGGCCGAGGTTTTTTTGTGTTTGAATTCATCTTAGAAGAAGACCGGGATTTAGTTTTCAGGAACGACCCCTATTTCATGGGCATGCAGGGCCTTTACCCGAATAAATGGACACCAGACTTCGATCCCGCGATCGACCTCCCCAAAGAGGTGCCAGTGTGGGTCAGACTCCCCAATCTCCCAATGCACTGCTGGGACTTTGACACCCTGAAGAGAATAGGGAACGGAATTGGCCAATTCATTGACAAAGCAGATAACAAAGGTCAATACTCCTGCGCCAGAATCTGTGTTGAAGTGGATCTTGAAGCCGGTCTACCTGAGGCAGTAAAACTAACAGTAGGATCCTGGACTCATTACCAGAAATTGGACGACGAACACTTGCCCTTCAAGTGCAGGAATTGCCAAGAACACGGCCATTTCCAAAGATATTGCCCCAAGCTGGCTGCTGAAAAAGAAGATGCAGAAGGATGGAAGAAAGCGAAGAAAGGGAAAACCTTCAGCAACAACAAAAACAAGGAGAAAACGAATCAAGATCCACCAAAGGAAGGCAATCCAGCGCCCATCCCTCAGGAAATCCCTGGTGAGGCCCTAAACCCTGGTTCAAAAGCTGGCGAAGCTCAGGGATCTCAAAGCCCAAGCGCTTCTGTCCTCCACCGATCTGCCTCTAGTCTGCCAAAGGAACACACCAGCTTGAGTTCGGAAACAGGAGCTGACTCCTCTGAGGAAGGGGACACTGAAGTAAGCAGCCCGTCAGTCTCTCCAAATCAGCCAAAGCGGGGACGAAAGCCTGAGAAGAAAAGAAGAGAAGAGCAGTCCTATAAGGATGTAGTTCAAGGCTCACAGCACACTATCCCAGAAATGATGAATACTAGATCAGGGTTGAAGATTGGGAAAACCCCGAAAGGGGGTCATCCCTCTCAAACAGGTAAATAATGCAGTACGTCTCCTGGAACTGCAGAGGACTAGGCACCCCTCTAAAAGAAGAAGCTATAAGGGACTTAGTTAGAGTATTGAGGCCGGAAGTCCTCCTTATCTAGGAGACGAAAATGGAGGAAGAAGCTCTCCTCCGAGCTAGGAATTCGTTTTGGAAAAAAGGCCCAGGTAGGGCTGTGAGCGCTAGAGGGGCTTCGGGAGGCTTGGCAACTTTCTGGGACTCCGCAAAGCTTGATCTTGTCGAAGAAGAAGGCACCACTCATTGGCTTTTCACCAAGCTGCACCACAAAGACTCTGGTCACTTTGTAAGTATCTTTAACCTGTATGTTCCTGTCTCTTTGGTGGAAAAAAAAGAGTGCTGGGACTCGTTGGCTATCTTTCTGAACCAGCATAACCCTGAGAATCTAGTTATTGCTGGAGACTTAAATGTAACCCTTGCCCTAGCAGAAAAAAAAGGGGGATCAATTGTCCAGGACCCTGCCAAAGAGTGGGTGGAAGACTTGATGCTGGATTGGGATCTAGTAGACATTACCCCTGTTAGAGGAAAGTTCACCTGGTCCAATAAAAGATTCGGGCCTGGCCACATTGCGGCCTGTCTAGACCGGTTCCTTATTCACTCCTCCTTCCTCACCCTTGGCCTCATGGCTTCCTCCAAGATCCATGCGCGCTACACCTCTGATCATAAACCAATATCGCTCACCCTCTCCGCTGAAGCTCAGTTAGGCCCCATCCCCTTCCGGTTCAGCCCTTTATGGGTAGATCAAGAAGGCTTCCTTGACATAGTGTACAATTCCTGGAATGAACCGATTCATGGATCTCCCTTCTTTGTGTGGGAAGGCAAACTAAGAAGGCTCAAGGCTGATCTGAAATCTTGGGCTAGAAGACTAAGATCGCCTACAGATGAAAGGAAAAGAATGGAGAAGGCCCTGGAAAGGCACCAACTGGCCATGGAAGAGTCCGCTATTACCCCTGCCTTGCTCAACAAGGAAGCTGATCTCCAAAGGAAGTACCAAAAAGCGTGCAGAGAGGAGGAAAATTACTGGAGAGTCAAATCAAGAACGCTCTGGCTCAAAGCTGGAGATAAAAATACCACTTTTTTTCACAAGCAGGCCCAAGCTCGGAAAATCTTCAACTCCATCAACGAAATTCAGATTCAAGACCAAATAATAAAGGACACCAACGGCATTAAGGAAGCTGCCCACTCCTTTTTCCATAATCTGTACTCTGCCCCGGACCTGGCCCCGGTGGATCCGAACTCCTTCCCCCTCTCAGTGATCCCAAAGTTGATAAGTGAAGAGGACAACCAGCTGCTGAACTATCCTGTGAGTATTTGAGAAATAAAAAAAGCCCTCTTCAACATGGACCCGGAAAAAGCTCCCGGGCCGGATGGATTCACCGCCCGGTTCTATGTCTCATGCTGGGACATCATTAAAAGGGACTTGTACAGAATGATCAAGAAGACGCAGAGTTGCTCCAAATTGGGAGGCAGCACAAATTCTTCTTTCCTGGCTCTCATCCCAAAAGAAAAAGGGGCCAGGAACTTCAATAGGTTCCGGCCAATCTCCCTCTGCAACACTGGTTACAAAATCACCACTAAAATAATGGCCAATAGACTCAAAACAATTCTGCCAAAGTTGATTCCGGAAAACCAAGGAGGGTTTGTTAGAGGCAAGCAGATTCTGGATAATATAATCTTAGTCCAGGAAGCCATTCATTCAAGTTACAGGAATAAAAAGAAAGGAATGGTAGTCAAGCTGGACTTAGCCAGCGCTTTTGATCGTGTCAAGCATGACTTCCTCTTTGCTGCCATGAGAAATTTTGGGTTCAATCAGAATTTTATTCAGTGGGTTAAAGCCTGCTTTTCAGCTCCCTGGATAGCTCCGCTAATCAATGGCCGGCCTACCAAGTTCTTCCAAGCCTCAAGAGGCTTAAGGCAAGGCTGCCCTCTCTCTCCTGTTCTCTTTGTCATTCAGGCTTCTGTCCTAAGTTTCCAACTGAATAAAAGCCTCCAAGACAGAGCTCTCTCAGGCATAAGAATAGCTCCCAAGGTCAAGGATGTAAACCACGCCCAGTTCGCTGATGACACTCTGCAATTGGGAATGGCCAATACCAGAACAGCCAGGAACTTCAAGTCAGAACTGGATTGCTACATGAACAGCTCTAGCAGTGAAATTAACCTCCACAAGAGCAAGATATATGGCTGGAACTGCTCCCCTCTTGAAATGCTGAACATCTCCCGAATCCTTGACATGGAAGGCATCTCATATTGGGACACCTTCACCTATCTGGGCATCCCTATCTTCAAAGCCTCTCCCAAAGTTGTTCACTGGCTGCCCCTATTGGACAAGCTCAAAAATAAAATCCAGGCTTGGGGAGCCTCCTGGCTCAACAAGGCAGGAAAAATTATTTTGATTAATTCTGTCCTTACCAGCCTTCCTATTTACCAGTGCTCAGTTCTGTTAGCTCCTAAAACCATTACGAACAAGATGGAAGAGCTGTTCCGGCGTTTCCTCTGGGAGGGGGGACGTAATAATGAAAAGAAACTGCATCTTGTTAGCTGGGACAAAATAAAAAAGCCAAAGCTAGAGGGGGGCCTTCAAATCAGAGATGTAGCCACCCAAAATCTAGCTATGGGTGGCAAAGTCCTCTGGAAAATGGTTTCCGGCAAGACTACTTGTTGCAAGCAGATCCTCCGGAAAAATTATTTCACTGGAAATAGGAAAATGTGCCTAGAAAAGCCTCCTAAAAGGCAGACTGGCTCTCCAATATTCCTGCTCTGCAAAAAAGCTCTGCCCTTCTTCACTGCCAAGCTCACTTGGATCCTTGGGAATGGAGCAAACATAAAAATCTGGGATGATTCTATTCTAGGAGATCAGCCCCTCAATTGCCTGAATGAGCTGAGGAATATTCAAGCCTGGCTCACTGACAAGAATTGCAGCACGCTGTGGGATATCTCATCATGGGGAAATGATGATAACGAATCCTGGGTAAGCTGGCAGCTTGGAGATTACCCGGACGAGTTGAAAGAGGAAGCGCTGTTGCTGTTTGACATTCTGCAAGGGAAATCGCCTTCCACTGCCAGATCGATTGACAAACGGGGCTGGGGCTCTGGCACAGGTAAATACACTGCTTCTGCTGGTTATAATGCTATTCTGGAATGTCCTTGGGCTCCACCCAATCCAGGCCTGTGGGAAGTTCTTTGGAAATATCCTTCCATTCCAAAAATCGATCTCTTCACTTGGCAGTTATATCATAACAGTATTCTTACCTCTGACAATCTTAAGAAGAAAGGCTGGGCTGGGCCTTCTCGCTGCCCAATGTGTAAAATTGCTGAAGAAAACGCTGATCATCTGTTTATAGGCTGCGATTTCTCTCAAGAGGTATGGAGAATTATGCTTGGCCCCTTCGATATCACTCTTCCCAGCTCAGTCGTGGAGATGGCAAGCTGGCTTCACCTTTATCCTCACGGCCTGAGCAATAAAAAATCAATTAAAATCACATGGATGTGGATCCCCAAGTTTTTATATTGGAAAATTTGGTTGGAGTGAAATAACAGAATTTTCAAGGATGAAAGTAGATTCCCAGCTCAAATTGCCATCAAAGCCCGGGTCATGCTGTCTGAAGCATTAAAAATTAAGGCTCCCAAAAGCAACACGGCCCCTCTCTCCAGCAAAGAAGAGCATTGGTTTAAGGAGTTCCAGCCAGCCCAAAACAGAAATGAAGCCATCAACTCGCCACACAAGGCCAGCTGGGAAATTAGACTGGCTGAAATGGATTTCCTCAAGTGGAGATCAGTGCTAAATGAATGGTGTCTCTTCTTCGACGGGGCCTCGAAAGGGAACCCCGGGCAAGCTGGAGGAGGCGGTATTATTTTTGAACCTTCTGGCAAAATCCATTTGTCCTATGCTTGGGGCCTAGGACAAACTTCCAACAACCAAGCTGAAATCCTGGCATTATGGCAGGGCCTAATCCAGGCAAGAAATATGAACATCCAAAAGATTAATATTTTCGGTGATTCCAGGCTGATAATTAAAGCTGTTCACACCAAGAAGAAGCCCTCGAATATGTATCTTGCCCAAATCTTCAGGAAAGTCCTCCTCCTTCTCTCTCACTTCAAAACTTATAAGATTCAGCATGTGCTAAGGAATCTAAATAGCCTTGCGGACGCTGAAGCCAGCCGAGGTGCTCTTATGAATAAAAGTCAGCTAATAGTCAATGAAGGAAACTCTCTTTGTGCGATCCCATAAAACAAAGATTCGGGAGATCATCAAGATTAGAATTAGTAAAGGAACTAAGCTGGAAAGGAAGACCAGTACAATGAATCTGAATTTGCTTTGTAAAGGTCCTGGCAGCCCATTTGCCAGTCTTTAATAATAATTTTAACCGTTTTTGTTAAAAAAAAAAAAAAATTATGTATATTTTTTTTTGCAATAAAAAAGTTACGAACAAATAATATATCCTATTAACTGAATAAGATAAATTCTTTTAATTTATTAGTTGATTTTAATGTATATTAATTTTTAGCAATAAAAAAATTGTGAATACATAATATATCATATTAAATTAATAAGTGAATGGTGATGCATAAATTCTTTTAATTTATTAGTTGAAGCATAAATTATTCTAATATTTTTTTATAAATGAAAATAAATTATTAAAAAAATATTTTATAATATAAATACTTATCTAAGAAAATTATTTCCACTCCTTGCAACTAAAAAAATTATAAATACAAAATATATATGTAAAAAATCAATGTTACTAATTAGTTAAAAAAATGCGTCATAATATAGTTTTACGCATTATGTTATCATTTCAAATTAAATATAATGGCTTAATTAATTTTATTAGCTTTTTAATCATTAAAATTTTAAAATATTTTTATTATTAAAACTAACATGATAACATTTATTATAATTATTATCATAATGACATTATTATTAATTAATGTTTAACAGGTTATAACAACATAATCTGCATATTATTCTATAAAATTAACTATTAAAAAATTATAATAATTTCTTTGTCAAATTTTTTTATAATAAAGTTATAATCATATAAACATTTATCATATCAACATGTTGTTTTATACATTCAAACATGATATAAATGAATGCGCCCCCCTCTTCCCCCCCCCTCTCTCTCTATATATATAACTCATCCATAATTAACATACATCTTTCATATTAATATTATTCATGATTTTAATTTGTTTTAAAAGTATAAGATTATATATATTAGTTTGACATTATGATATTAAATAAAATTGAGTGAATATATAATTTAAAATTAAAAAACATGAAAATGACAATATATTATTTTATAAAAAAATGTGAAAAGATATTTTTCGGAATTATGAGTACTTTACTTGAAAATAACAATAATATTATTTTATGAGAAAGTGTGAAATGACTTTTATTGTGAGTACTTTACTTTATGACTTAAAAATACTTGTACCACTACCTTGGTTAACTATGGGTTTTCATCCACCATAGAAAATGTGACAAATAAACATGCTTAACTCATGCAATGCCACCTCAACCATGGGGGATGATGTCATATACTAAAATGTAATTGGTTGATTTTTATAGTACATTTTGGTCATTTTGAAGCCCATTTTGACCTCAAATTTTTTCTAATGGTTGACCCTCTTTTATTATGTTAATGGAGAAAATATTGTGTTTTGAAAAATAAAAAAATATATTTTCTTTATAAAATATGAGATTAAGGTAATTTTATTTTTCAATTATGTAGAATGAAGAAATGAAAAAAAAAACAAAAATTGTTCATCTCTTATTAATCACTTGAATTTTGTTTTAAGCATAGTATTTATTGTGCAAATTTGACCAATACCAACGAGTGAATACTAGAGAGATATATTTTTCTTGAAATATGTTTTGATATAATGGTAATTTATTGATGGCAAAGAATTTTAAAATTACAAAATTTTATCATAAGATAAAATTGTAACTATTAATACATATGTTTATAACAAAATGATAAATTTATACAAAAGATTATTAATAATGATAAATTAATCTATCATAAAATTTAAAATTATAAAAATTAATAACATCAATATCATTACATAACAAAAAAGAAAAGAAAACAAGGGAGGCTGCAAAGCAGCAAGTCCCTGCCAAGGTGTAAGAAAGATGAGCAATGAGCAGAGACATGCAGCAAGCATGTTAAGACACATTGATATTTAATATCCTTTGTTTTCCAATCTTTCACGGCATAAGTATCCTTTTGAAGCATCTCTTTATGCTTAATCGAAGCTGATCGTGAGGATGTTTGTTATGGAGTGAAAGTTTAAACAGTTAGACATAATTGAATGCCATTTTATAGATTAAATTGTGTTGGAATAATTGCAATTTTATAGTTGACATAATTGCTTTGGTTGGAATTGTGATAATGTGGGTCTTATGGCTGAGTCAATGGATTTGAAGTTTAGGTGGGGCTTTATGGCTGATCCAATGCTTCTGAAAATAGCTAAAAGAAATGCATAGAATGAATGCATTGACTGAGATGTACATATTGGTTCTGACAGGTTGAGTGCGTCAACACTAAACGCATGTCCTCGACAACCTAGATGCACTCGCAACCGGAGAGCTTTTGAGCTCTTAAGAATATTGTTTGGAAGTGAGCGACAGGGTTCAATCATGAACCGGTTGAACATCGATTCATTGGGATAAAAAGCGGGCAAGAGGTTTTGGTCAACCCGTCCCATTATTCATTTGTGAGAATTCATTTCCTACATGATATGAAACTAACTCTTTCAAGCGGGCGGCACGAGATGCGGATGAATATAGCTTTCTATTTCCCGCTGTTAACCTTTTTTAAAGACCTAATATGACTTCCAGACTGAACCGAATGCTCCTCCCTTCCATAACCATCTGGAATCTAGAGCCAAAAGAATGAATCTATAGCAGCCGAAAGCTCACTTCTCTCTTTTTACACTTGCTCCTATTCCTTTTTTAAAACCATTATTATTTATTTAGCAATTGATTTCATTAAATCATTCCATAGGGATTCCATAGAGAACAGTTGCCAAGGACATCATAAAAAGGAGTGTACATTCATTTCCCGAGAGAGTCCTTGTTAATAGCTACAGTATAACTGTTCTATACATAAAAACAACGAAACCTAATTAATGTTCGAGTTTGAATACTCATATTCTTAGTATTAAAGAACGAATTTAATGCAATTTGAATAGAATTATTAATCCGAGGAAATATAAACAAGAATTTGTCGGAGGAAATAGGTATAGTCATTCATATACAAGACACGTATCATGTGCTATGCATGTGATTGCTAAGTGTGCACGACAAAGACTGAAACCCACTGAATACATGTTTGCTTCTTTAGACTAGCTTTCATTAAGAAAATACAAACACGTGGAATCCATGCACATTCATGGCCTATCGCTTAGGTGCCACATTTAGCTCTGTTCGAATAGAGCACTTCGATCTCTTTAGTTGTGATTCATCAAACTTAGGTGCCACATTTAGCTTTGTTTGATACAGCACTTCAAGCTCTTTAGTTGTGATTCATCAGCGTTTTGTTGTATGTACTAGTTCAGTAAATGAAGCCCACAAAACTCTTTCAGTAGGAGTTAGAGTGAAGGCACATCACCATATTAATCTGGACTTGATTACCCTGCGAATTGTAATTAGGACGTTGAGGTTTGCTTCTACCCATTCCTATTATGTTTTCAAAGTTCATTCTTAGGGTTTGAAGCAACAACAAGTTTTATCGCTGAATGAGAATTGACTGATTGCTTGGCAGCTGAATTGGGATCTAACTAAGGGTTTTATGCTAATTTTGGTAAATATTGGCGTTGTTATCCTTAGCTTTGGAGCATTTCTGCATTTATAGTTACACTGGTGCAGGCTTTAGCTAATTGTGGTTAAATTAATTGTGTATCATGATTTTGAGTTTGATTACCACTGTAAAATTTTAACCTAAAAGTGCTTGCTGAACATGGAAGATAGTGATGTTTTGTGAGGGGAGATTTTCTCTTTTTTTTAAGCTTTCTGTTTTCTTTTCAATGGAATTTGGTTAACGTTGAAGCATGGGGATGTTTTACCGTTTTTTAGTTCTATTTGAGTGGAAATGCATGATGCTATGGGTTAAAGTAGATGGATAATAGAAATTGTGCAGTTTAGTAGAGAATTACTTCTTTGTTCAGCATAATTGATCTTTGCGCCAACGCCTTAGACAATGACGACTAACAAATTTTATTTCCCTCTTATGGATCTTTTAATGCTTAATGCATGATTTTAAATTTTAAACTCTGTCTAAGTCTGTATGTGCATATGCGACTTATAGGTCAGTGGGCTGGGTTCTATACCTATCCTGTGCTATGAATATATATAAACTTTTACAGTTTATAGGCTCAAATGTATCTCCGTGCTTTGTGATTTATGGAAATTGAGTCTGAATTGCCACACTATATCTGGAAGTACTTAGTGTTTGGTGGTTTGGGATCGAAAATCCTAGATGAGGAAGTCTGAAGAGAGAAACCCCATTTCGCCATTTAGAGATTGGGAATTTATAAATTCAATGAAGGATGGAGAATCTAAGACATAACAAACATAAAAATATATAGGTTATGGATAACAAAGAAAATCAGCTTACACATCACTATAAACTGGGGGTTCCCTTCTTCTATTATGGCATGCAAGGTAGGGTGACTGTAATTTCCATTTAGACATTAAAAGTGACATGAAAATCTAACCAACTTATACTGTAGCTGTAATTTCCATTCTATACTGTAATTTCCATTTAAGCGGGCGGTGCCTGAAGTTTCTATTTAAAACATGGTAGGTTTAATTTTATATATTTAAAATTCGAAACGGGCAGATTTTTAACATAAACTTAGGGTTTTTAAATTAACAGTATCATTACACTTGAATTACATCAGCCGTGAAGGTGTAGATAACGAAGTAAAGGAATTTGAAATCCATTTTAGGTCCAATTTGACTATTTGGAAAATTTTATGGGACGTTTTAATTGTTTTATTTGATAATCTTTTGATGCGTAAGTTTGTTTTCTCTATTTGAGGAGCAAATCTTCTCAAATCTCGTCGTGACAGACTGTCAAATTCTATCGCTATTGACATAGAGTGAAAACATATGAAACACAGAAATCGAGTAACTGAAAACTGTGGCTATTTGCTGAAAATTGAAACTGCAGTATGTACGTTGGGCATGGAAATTTCTACTTCTTTCGTACCACCAAGTGATTTAAATAAATTGATATTTTAGAGGAGACAAACTGAAAAACATATGCATGCTATAATTTTATTAAAATAGGAGATTCTCTCAGCGATGGTTAATCCATTTGGAACATGTCTAATGTCAATCTAGTGCAAAAAACAGGTATGTGAAAATCAACTTTCATTATATCTATTTTAATTGCACAATCAATGGCCTGAAATATTTTACAGAAATAAAGTAGTATTTATGTGCATAACCATGGCCATTTCTACCAGCCACTATTATTAGGGTTTCTGTTAGTTGCGCAATTGTTTCAATTCGTGGCTGAATTTGTGACTTATGTTTCTAATGAGGCGTCGTTTCTAAGAATAATAGAACTCTAATTCTTCTATCACAGAGAACTGTGCTAAACTTCTCGACAATATTTGTATTCAGAACATATATGTGACTAAGCTATTCAGCCAATAACACTAATCATCGTAAAGTTTCTCAAAGCTGGGCTGGGCTGCTCCGTTGAGCTCATGTTATAATGGTTGTAGTAGCTTCTTTGATGCTCATATTTGGAGGAAATGACTGTGATAATGTATCCTCTATAAAGTGCAACTACCTCTGCATCCTATTTAGATGTGTCAACTGAACTTGTCTAAGCAGAAGTCTTAGCGTCTATTGACATTAATTTTCTTTGTTAATCATGATGTATAAAAGCATAGAAGAATGCCTTATTAAGCTTTGTGCATTCACTGGGTTTGACTTCCCTATTCCAAATGCAATGCGCCCCTGAAAATCTGATTTCGCCAAGAAATACATGGAGGGTAGGCTGCCTAAAATGATATCACTGACACCTAAATTAAACAAAAAAGTATCACTCGAGATGAAAAAAATGGTAAAAAGACCAAAATAAATTGAAGTCTACATTAAAAAAAACCATAAACTGTTATTCGAACAGTCTTGTAGCCTGTTATTCGAACTGGATGGCGTAATAAACTATTTCTTCCCAATTTTATGTGCAGATTTCATTTAAATTCTTCAACTTAGATCCATATTAATTTGTATGGTCAGCTTAGAGTTTGAACGGATTTGCGTTTGTTCTCTTACGAACAACAGGATCCGCAGGTTCGCTAATCTTAATCAACGTTCGTTCTCTTTCTAACAACAGGATCCGCAGGTTCGCTAATCTTAACCGGATTACAACAGGGACAAACGTACCGAAAACGTTCTTATATAGTTTCGTTGCATCCTCAGCTGAAAAATAGTTGCAATGAAACAAAAGGTAAAGAATCTTCTTTACAATTTACCAAAAAAAATTACAATTTACAATATCATTCCATTGCATCCTTTGTAGCTTGTTGCAATCCACAATGAGCTCTTGTAGAGAGGGAGGATATGATAGCTCTATAAATGGATTGGTTTTCAGAATGAATGTTTCCTAAAATTACTTGACATCTTGACTTCTATTGACTGCAGGTGCAAACAGCTCGTGTGATTACTACTGACCTGAAAGTTGTTGGGTATCTATTATTTTTGAATAAATACTTTTGCTGCCAATGAAGAAAGCTTCTGATTTGCTCTTGGTTGCTACATGCTTCTGATTTGCTCCTGGATGCTGTTGTTTTCAGATTCCAACTGCAAATGAAATGTGTGCGCAAATGAAATGTGTGCACAGGCCATTATATGCTTCCTCCCACATGGAGCTGTTGTAAAAGCATACAATAGCAAATACAAGGTGAAATGCTTCTTTTGCCCATGAAAGCTTCGCCACAGGTCTTGCTAACTACCATGAAATGATAATGGCACAACCTACTAAAGAAATTATAGTGAGTTGTTGGGGAGATATAGTAGCATGAGGCGGTGGCAGCAAGAGAAAGAGGTGAGGCTGAGGCGGTGGCAGCAAGAGCAAGAGCGTGGCAGTGGATATATCGACTAAGCATTGAACGAGGCGGTGGCAGCAAAAGCAAGAGCATGGCAGTGGATGCAGCATTGAACATGAAATAAAAGAATAGCATTAAATGTCTGAAACTAATGCTAATATAATCTTTAACATTATATCATAGTGTTCTATGTTTTTATGAAAAACAACCATTATCCTAAGTCCAAATTGAAAAAAAAGCAACCTCTGCCTCGATATGAGGCCAAATAAGAGAACAAAGTCAATGATTGGTTGAGAAAAACTGCAATATATATTGATTGGTAATAAAAACGGTTCTTCATATCATTTCATAAATTTAATAAATGAAATAGAAATTGATTGGAAACAAAGACGGTGGTTCTTCCTATGTCAGAGGAAACTTAGATTAATAATTTTGAATTGTTTCGGTTGGCGTGCAGAGTAATGCAAACGACGGCACGCCGATTACAAGAGTCCCTGCTAGCCGGGCAGGGACTAATAATGTATAACAAAAATGATAGTACCATAATATATAAAAGAAAATAAAACAAAACCTGAAAAATAAAAATAAAAACAAAATAATGGATAACAAAAATGATAATACTATAATACATAAAAGAAAATAAAACAAATCTTGAAAAACTTGATTTACTAATTATCAACAAAATGAAAAAAAAAACCAATATTATCTTAATTTAAGAAATGATTAAATATCAACCTTAAATAGGTGGAATATTAATACCATAACTTTTCCTTTTGAAATAGAATGGTATTGTTTTAAACCAAAATTAAAATGTTTTAGTTTTACTTTATGAAGTGGATTTTTTTCTCATTTTAAATTAAAATGAAAAGATTTTATTTATTTATTTGTTGTTTTTTATTAGTAGTTTTATTAAAATTTTAAATAATAGTAAGTAGATTTTATATTAAAAAAAATAGTTGAACTATGATCAAGCTTAGAGCTGCGATCTGTACTAGCGACCTGAATCAAGATGCTCTAGGGATTTGAACCAAAATGTGCTAAGCGATCTGAACCAAGTTCGATATGAACTCTAAAGAACCAAGCTCTAACAATTTGAACCAACAATCTGAAAAGCTATGAATTGCAGGAATGAAGGATTGTTCAATTGTCCGTGGAGGAAGCGAATCAATGCGTTGATCCGTTGAGAGGTTGGTGTGCATACAGAGGTTCTTCCCTCCCCTGAACACTACATAGGAACAGAGAAATATATGATTGAAATTGACAGATCCTAGTATTGACTAGCCTCGAGAGTGGCTTCTCGAATGGATCCTCCTCTGGATCTAAGTCCGGAGGAACGTTGTCGACTCTCAAATGAAGCATTCAGAGCTCTGGTGGCTTCCACGCCATCTCCTCCTCCCCGGGGACCAGATTCCAACGATGCCAATTTCGTCAAGAGAACAACAACCCCAAGAATCTAGATCATGTCTGTAGCTTCAAGACTGAAAGCCCTTGCACTGAGTGAGAAAGGAATGATTGGGCAGTTCACGGGAATTTGGCATTTGCTAAAAACCATGGATATGTGGATAAACAAAAACTGGATGCCCTTGATCTCTGGGGGCCTGCAACACTGCTTCTGTGGAAAAGGATTCTTCACCTTTTTATTCAAAAACAAAGAGGACACAGATCTCATCTTCAGGATCAGGACTTACTTCATGGGTCCCCGCAACCTGTACCTAAATCGATGGAGCCTATCATTCGATCCAGAAAAGGATGTGCCATCAGCGGTACCGGTATGGGTCCGTCTACCTCACCTTCCTCTACATTGATGGAATGACGAAACTCTACAAGCAGAACCAAAGGGCCCTTTGTTCTCCTGTGCAAGGATCTGCGTGGAAGTAGATTTGGAAAAAGGGCTTCCAGAAGTGGTAAACCTGTACATGGATGGATGGGAACACATGAAAAAAGTAGACTATGAGCAGCTTCCCTTCAAGTGCAAGAAGTTCCATGAATATGGCACTTCGTCAAAAACTCCCAAAAAGTAACACAAGAAATTCTAGAAAAAAGGCAAGAGGAAGGATGGCAACAAGTCAAAAGGGGAAGGAGTATTCCCCCACCAATCCCATTATCAAGTGGATTGGAACCAATGGAAAGCAAGGAAAATCCACAAGAAGGGAAAGAAGCTTCGACCAACAATCAATTCCAGGCACTACACATGGAAGAGGGAGGGATTCCACCATCAGAAATTAGAATAGTACAAGCAGAAGAAGAAGAGAGCCCAACAACTACTAGCCTCCCCCCACCATCTCCCAGTAATAAAAGGAAAGAAAAGGAATTTGAAGGTTCCACAACACCAGGGGGATCCTGGGCAGAGATGGAAAAACATAATAAGTAGCGCAACAAGGCTACTCCCTAGAGCAATCCCCTTCATAAGACTCCCAAGAACCACATGATGCAGTTTCACAACCAAACATGAGAGGAAGAAAGTCGCAAAGATATCATAGAGAACACGAAGCAGAAAGAGAGATGGAGCCAGGAAGGCATCGTAACATCGAAGAAACAAAACTTCTACACAATCCTAGAAACCTAGGAGGGATAAAACTGGATGGCTGATCTCGAGCAGGATCTCAATCTCATAAAAAATGATGAAATCTGTCTCTTGGAATTTCAAGGGGCTCGAAGGTTCAAGCAAAGTAGAAGCACTAAAAGACATAGTAAAAACCGAGAAGCTTAACATACTGCTAATCCAAGAGACAAAAATGCCGGAAGTGGAGACTATGGCACTCTCCCGCTTCTGGAAAAATTGCCATGGGAAAGCCATAAGCTCTTAAGGAGCTTCTGGAGGAATAACCACTTTACTTTCAAGAAAATTTTCAATAATCTCAATAAGGGAAATCCACCATTGGCTTCTCACCAAAATCCAGGAAAAGGACGATCCAACTTCGATATACATCTGCAATGTATATGGACCAACACACTACAGAGATAAGGTAGTATTTTGGGAAGATCTCTCCAAACTAAAGGAGAATCTACAAGGACAACATCTCATCATTGTTGGAGATTTCAACACTACCAAGTCACAATTGGAGAAACGTGGAGGAACAAGGGTCAGATATACATTTAGCAAGAAGATGGAGGACTTGATCTCAGATCTATATATGTTGCAAACTCTATTGAGGAACATGAAGTACACCTGGAGCAACAAAAGAGCTGGAGCAGTTCACGTTGCGATAAGACTGGATAGATTCTTGGTAAGGTCTGCTTTCCTTCAAAAAGATCTCCTTCTAGCATCTTTCACCCTTCCTTCAACAGTCTCCAACCATAAGCCCATTGTTCTGACTCTAAACCCACCCGCCAATCTCGGGCCCATGCCATTTTGATTCAACTTGATTTGGCTTCAACATGGTAAAATCCTTGATATAATCCGCAAGGGCTGGGACCTTCAATATCAAGGTTCGTCCAGTTACATATAGGAACCAAAGCTGAGAGCCGTGTGTTCTGCAACCAAAAGCTAGGAAAAAAACGTCCACAAGAATCTCAGTCAGCAAAAAACTATTCTTCAAACTGAGTTGGTCGCCATCCATTCAAACATGGAAATGAAAGAGGTTACTACGACACTGCTGAACCTAGAAAAAGAGTTGAGCATCAAAATTCTGAATGCTGCACGACAAGAGGAAGAGGAATGGAGGACAAAGTCCAAGCAACTTTGGCTAAAGGGAGGAGACAACAACACAAAATATTTTGATAAACAAGCAAAGATCAGGCAAAGCTACAACAATATTAAAGAATTAATAGACACAGATGGGAACAAGATTGCAGAGTAGGAGGAGGTAAAAGCCCATGCTTTTAACCACTTTTGAGAGCTCTACATAGATAGCGAGGAGGTTGAACCAGAAGCACAATCATACCTCCTTTCCGGAATGCCAAATCTTATCAATGAAGAAGAGAACAAAGAGATGGAAAATCCCATCCTGGAATATGAGATTAAAAATGTAATTTGGTCTCTACAAGCTGACAAAGCGCTTGGACCAGACGACTTTACCATAAATTTCTACATAGCAGCATGGGGCATCATAAAATAAGATATAAAAAGAATGTTAAATTGGACCAGGAAGAAAGACAAGATCAATGGGGCCACCAATTCATCCTTCCTATCCTTAATTCCGAAGGAAAAAAGGCCAAACTCGTTGAGCAGATTTAGGCCAATGTCTTTACGCAATACCTTGTACAAGATCCTCTTGAAAATCTTGGTAAATAAATGAAAAACATCATGGGTCGTCTTATCTCAGAACTGCAAGGTGGTTTTTTAGCTGGGCACCAGATACTGGACAAGATAATTATAGTCTAGGAAGCTATCCATTCCAGCATGGAGAGGAAGTAGCAGGGCATGGCCATTAAAATGGACATGGCTAATGCATTTGACGGAGTGAACCATCACTATCTCTTTGGAATCATGTTTAAATTCGGGTTCTCCATAATATTTGTCATATGGGTCAAAGCTTGCATCAACAACGCATAGATTGCTCCACTGGTAAACGATAGACCCACCAAGTTCACCTAAGAAACCAGAGGCCTGCGACAAGGCTGCCCCATGTCTCCCTTCCTATATCTCTTGGTGGATGAATCTATGAGCAGGAAACTTCAACAACTACAAGACTACGGATAATTAAAAGGATTAAAGGTATATAGAGGAGTCAAAGTTGTTAACCATGCACAGTTCGCAGATGACACCATCTTGCTTGGAGGGGCGTCTACAATCATCGTGGAAATATTCAATGGTGTCTTGTCCAACTTCATAAAAGCATTTGATGGCAAATTGAACTCGGAGAAGTTAAAAGTCTATGGATGGAATTTCCCTCCAAGCACCATGGAAAGGATTGGAAGGATCCTTAGATTCGAAGGTAATGTAGCTTGGAACTCCTTCAACTACCTCGGGATACCAATCTTCAAAGGAAAGAAAAGAGTTTCCGACTGGTATACAAAATAAAAAATAAAATCTCTTCCTGGGGGACAAGATGGCTCAATCATTCCATTAGGCTAGTTCTCATTAATTCCATTCTTGTTGCCTATCCCATCTATGCATTCTCAATCTCACTATCCCTCAAGAAAAATATGAAAGCTGTAACCAAAGAGCTCAGGCAATTTCTATGGCATGGAGGGAAATCAAGCGGTCAAAAAAATTCCACCTTGTGAAATGGAGCACGGTCTGCATGCCAAAAAACTGTGGCGATGATGGAATAAGAGATCCCATCAAAATGAACCTGTATTTGGGATCCAAAATACTCCGAGGAACCGTTTCTGGCAATAGAGCATGGTGGAAAGAAATTATGCAAAAAAATACATGCAGAGGGGCAGAAGAAGATGCGTGGAAGCCATCGAGCAGGGCAGAAAAGGAACGCCCATATGGGAGCTCTGCAAGAAAGTCACATTCATCCTCAAATACCATTTAAGCTGGACTTCAGGGAACGGGAAAAGGATTAAGGTTTGGGTGGACAATTTAGGACCCAACTCCCCAGTCAATTGTAAACAGGAATCAACAAATCTAAAGAATTGGATGGAGCAGGAAAATGCCTGCACGTTGTACGATCTTTCAAAGTGGACGAGTCATGGAAGGTGGGACAGCTGGGTAGCTCTGGAGGCGTCGACTAGATTATGACCAGACTACAATGTGTTCCTCACACTGATCTAGGGGTCTAATCCTATTCACTGTATCTTATCATATGTTAGGATCTGGGGGAAGACCAAAGTGTATGAGGTCAAGGAAGACTACATAATTGCAGACGACCATCAAAACAACACAGGCGTTGACAGGAAATAGGCCAAAGCTTGGTGCAAGGATGGGATGCCGAAGGTTAACATCTTCTACTGGATTTTTTCCCACCAAAAAACTTTGATAGAAGAAAAACCGAGGAAGAGAGGCGTTGTTAGACCCATGAGATGCATCATGTGAAAAAATGCAGAAGAATCCTTGGAACATCTCTTCATTGATTGTAAATTTTCGCAGGAGTCTTGGCAGAGGGCATTCAAGGACCTGAACTTTCACTTAACGCTTCCTACAAACTGGAGTGTTTTTTCTCATGTTGGAAAGAATACTATCAGGGATCACTCCTTAAAAACCATACTTTGAAAGAGCATGGGAAGCTCTTCCAAATTTCATTTGTTGGAAGCTTTGGACAACAAGAAACAAATAAATCCTAGAAGATAAAAAAAACAGTATGGGATAAGTTTTAGCATTAGCAAAGGAAATTTGGGTGGAGGCTTTAACCATGAAAGGAATGGCCAACATCAGCAAGGAGTCTTTGACAGCAGTGGAAAGGGCTTGGGTTATCGATTTCCTGGTGACCCCACCCTCCACTCTCTGGAATCAACCCAAAAACAACTTTAAACCTCATAATTGGCACTTGAGAATGAGTTTGAAAGAATTCGATACTTGGTGGAAGGAACTTGGCTGCAAGTCCTTATTCTTTGATGGAGCCTCGAAAGGCAACTCCGAGTTGGCAAGTGCAGGCGAAGTCCATTTTGACGCCAAAGGAAGTAATATGAATGAGTACTCTTGGGGAATTGTCAAGAAGACTAATAATGGTGCAGAGTGGCTAGCACTCATTAAAGGTCTGGAATTCGTAAGGAATGCTGGCATAGAGGAACTGGTGGTTTTCGATGACTCGATGATGGTTATATGGTAAGAAAGGAACCCGGCAAAGAATCGTAAGAACCCTGCAACTAAGACACATCACATCCTAAAGTACATTATCAAGGAATTCAAAGCTATCAACCGTATTAGAGGAAATTTCAACTCAAAATGGGCCTTTTAACTCTAATTCAAATTCCATGTCATCATGTGTTAGCCAATGAAATTGCTTTAAATTTGAAATATTGTATAGGTCTTAAACAACTTTTTAGCATAAATTTGGGGATAGGCATCATAAAAAAATACTTTTTTTGTTTGTATTTTTGACATATCTCCTCGTGTTTTACACAAATTTCGATCGAGAGAGATCGTTGGATGCGGAATTAAATTCCGCATCCAACGAGCACCCTCTCGGCTTAATTTTGACAGACTTTGCTACCCCAAAAACAAAAAATACTTGAAAAAATGTGATGATGAGGTGCTTGTTGGATACATAATTTAATTCCGCATCCAACGAGCTCTCCCGATCGAAATTTGAGTAAATACATGGGGAGATATGATGGGAATACAAACAAAAAAGTAGTTTTTTTCTTGTCTTCCTCCAAAATTAATAAATATTATTTTATTATTTTAACTATTATTTTATTAATTTTTTTAAGGAGGCCCATTTTGAGTTGAAATTTCCTCTAATAAGTTCCTCCATCTACTGAGAACAAATAATTATCAAGTGGACATAATGGCTAACAAGGGTGTCGATCTAGACTGTGGTGTCCTAGTTTGTAATCAAAAGGTCTACAAAAGAAACTAGGTACCTTAGAAGTGACTTCATTCTTGTTTTGGTAATGTTTTGATTTTGTGCTTTTCTACTTGGGAAGTTTGTGAGGAGATACAATATCCATAGATTAGGGAAATACCATGAGAAGTATAGGCTGGAAAAGGATGACCAAGGAGTTGTAGTTGTGGTTCTCCTTTTGGAAATTTCCAAGCTTCGATCTCTATAATCACTTATTCTACTTTTTTATAAAAATCCCCTCAACCGTTCTTGTTACAAAAACAAATAGTTGAACTAGAGAACAATGTAACACAATTTTTTTAAAGGCTAACACAAACCATAAAGAAAAATAAACCTAATAAAATTTAAATTATCATATTGTGTCTACCCTAATCCATTCATTATTGTTCTCACAGATATAATACCTTACAAATTGAGATAACAACAAAATCACATCATAATGCATTGCATATAAAAAGAAAATGAACTAAAATTTTCTTCTTGAGAGGGGCCTAAGTGTTCAATCCAACTCAAGCCTCCATAGCTTTGTCCACTACTTGCATGTCTACATACGGTTGATCCATAAGAAAAGCTTCCTCCTCTACCAAATCATAATTTCCTAGTACATCTATGTCCCCCAAACCAACGCAAGAGAATTCACTAAATGGTGAGTCCCTACAAAAACTGAGGATGATAGGCAAGGAGATAAGTGTACCTCCCATGTGAGACTAAGATGAGAAGCAATTCTTATAACTAGAGATTTCATGTACCCAATTGATATTCCAATTCCAAATATTTTCTTCAAGTGACTTGTGTGAAGGTAATGAATTCTTTCTTCGATTCCTTGATCCCCAATAGTTGTGATATAAATTTTGTGTCACAATCATCCATGATCTTGTTTTCGAGCTCAATTTCCTTTCACATTCCTCCTACAATTGGTTCCATCTAAAAATGGACTTCATAATGCAAGAATGAACCTATGCCACTTCTCTTTCACAACTCTGGACACCTATTAGTTTACACATGACATAACATTTTTTCAATAGTGACATTGTTCATAATGCAAGAATGAACCTATGCCACTTCTCTTTCACAAATCTGGACACCTATTAGTTTACACATGACATAACATTTTTTTCAATAGTGACTAGTGGTAGAAACCATTATGGAAAATGAGAGTTCCCATTAAAACCAATTTGTTTCTTTGGTTAGCCTTATCCAACAAAGTGTTAACTTGGGATGTGCTTCAAAAAAGTTTTGGCAAGGCCCAAGCTACTATGGTTGATGCAGAAGTGATGTAGAATCCATATGACATATTTTGATGAATTATTCTTTTACCAAAAAATTATGGAAGGAGATATCAATCTTAACATGTGTCAAGGGGACTTGGGAGGGTATTATTTTGGATGAAGGCCTAGAGAAGTTGATGGAAGAATCATCCATAGCTAAACAAAAGGCTCTTCCTTGTGTGGTTTCCTAAGGTATTTCAGTCACAAGGAATGACATTATCTTTTAAGGAAAATATGTCTCTCCCTTCGAAACCATCTATAAAATCAAATATATTTATGATGATATCAAGCTGGATCCAAAATATAAAGAAAAATCTAAAACTATAACGCACATAAGGAAGTGCTACTAATAATCGGGTTAAGCTAAGGTATATGGCTTCTCTACTAAGGATGGCAATGGAGAAGGGTATTCAACATGTTTACATGTATTTGCGGATACAAAATTTCCAATTGAATGGGTTAATGGGCTTGCAAATATGAATAACACATATCTTCATCTAATATTGGATAAGATAAGGTTATTGGTGACCAATTTGTGTAGAATCAACTTCATCAATGTTTTTACAGAACATAACAAGTTGATTCATAGTCTTTCCAATCAAAGAATATATTATATAGCTGGAATTTTAAAATTGGTGGAGCACAAAGAAAATGGGAAAAATCCTCTAATCTTATACCATTTCTCATATGATTTCATTCATAAGTGGCTATGAGGTCACTTGATCCCATATCCTTTCTCATCTCATATACAATAGTAGTCACAAAGAACTATTAGTAAAGTAGCATATGGACATTTTTGCTATTTTTAGATTTTTTAAACAACTATATATAAATAGGCATAACTATTAGGTTTTGCTTTGAGAGAAAGCATAATGCCATATCCATATGATAGTGAATAGAAGAATTTTTTAGAATGCCAATTTCATATTTGTATTGCACTTCCCAATCATAACTTATCTCTCTCTATATATAATTTCATTATTTTATTTTCTTAAACATTTTTTATTTATTTTATTTTAGTAATTATGTATGTTTTTTTTTGTTAGAAATCCTCATCACTCGGGCGAGTGCATTTCAATTATTAGGTAAGAAACGACAAGTCAGGGGCATCTAAGCAGTCAAAATCACTCAAGGATCGCACTCAAGGATCGCAGTCGGCCTAAGTCACACCAACCCTTAAAATTATTGGATTTTTTGGTGTCTCCTCCCAACTAAGTCACCCATAAGGGTATTGAACTCGGGTTGCCTTGCAAAAGAAACCCACACCATAATTGAGTGAGCTAGTGAGAATCGACGATTATGTATGGTTATTAGATTAAGCATACATACATACATACATACATACATATAATTCATTTATTTTATTTACATCTTAGACTTTTTTATTTATTTTATTTTAGTAATTATGTATGGTTACTATGTTACATGTTGTAGTACTTATAGGGAAACTTAGAAAAAAGTATATAAAAAAATATTTATAAAAAAACATTTATAAAAAAACCTTACAATTAAGTGTAATTTACTTTATCCAAATTTTCTTACAATTAAGTGCAATACCCCTTATCCCATCTCTTACAATTAAATGCAATGCACTTTATCATATATTTCTTTTAAAAACTAGACTTCCTCCCATTGAGAATAAGGCTATGATCATGCATGAAATGTAAAAGGACAAGTTAATTAGCATTAATAATGAGAGGCTTCCTATTACTACTTCAAATATCAATAAAAGTCATTGAAGGCTAACAAAAGGTTGAAATAAAAATGCATTCTCTTGGTTAAACCATTGGAGAATAGTGGGGGATGCCCTACAAAACAAAAACATTGTTGAAAGCACTATCATAACTAAGTTTAAAAGGAAAATGTTGAGAAATAGTGAGATTTTTTTTTTAAACAGAAACCTTAAAAATATTATATTAAATAAAAAGTTGTAGTCATCCAGTCTTACAAAAAAGGGGAGGTCTGAGACCTGCCAAGAGTGCTAAAAAAACCCAAAATTGCATAATTGTTTGAGCTGATTACTAAATTCCTGAGTTTGCAGTAATGCCAAAGAAAACTTCTAAAACCCTTAGAAGGGTAGATACGCACATATACACCTAGAACAAAAAGGCAAAAAAACATAGAGTACCCATTGAGCTAAATTACTCATGTTGCTTCCCTTTTGTGTCTTTGACAGGTTGCATCTCCAAGGCTTCCTCCATTGCTTGATCTCTAGAAGGGTAGTCATGAATGTGACTGCTTTGATTCATATTGACTAGCTTCTGCAAGTAATCCTTCATATAACTTATGGTTCCCATTAAATCATACAGATCTTGGTGATTGTCTTCGATATGGGAGTCTTGATTTTATATCTAACGGGACATCCAATCCACTGTTCTACTTCCTCCAATTATGCTTCTATTCACTATATCAAAGATCCATCTGAGGTGTTTCTTAATATCCTTTAGGGAATTCTGAATGTCTTCAAGAGTAATGTCCTTGTCAGCCATTTATTTATGGAATGAGGGCAGCTGAGAGCACTGCTTAGTCTCGCAAGCAGTCTGAACCTGAGATACCGAGGGAATCCAAGAAGAGGGACTTTGAACCTTCAATGTGCAATTCTGCATTGTATCAATTCCCTATAATGAGAGAAGGGTAGGAAACTATACCAAGATTCCCACAAACTACTCAAGACAACTGGCTCACAAAGGAAAGCTCTCTCTCTCTGTCGAAATTCCCTTCTTCTGTTTTGCTAGAACTACCCACTACTCTAACTGCTTCGTTACTAGGAACAACGCTTTCGACGTCGGGGTATTCCTTCTCTGCACTAACAGGAATGATACCATCTCTCGTGAAGTAAGAGAGAAGTTGGGAGCCAAATGAACATTGGGAGGCTTCATTATGAAGAAAAATTGGGCTTGTGTGAGCGTTCCAATCCTACTACACATAACAAAGATCCCATTTAACTCCTTCATGTAGCCTTTGCAGTGACGGGTGTGGACCGGCATCCAAGCTTCCCATCGGCTAGCAGAATGACGGAAAATGGTGGTAGAACTCCTTTCACGAAGAAACACAACTCCCTTGCAGGTGTTATGGTGGATGCATATAGTTCTAACGTTGGGGTTAGGCCCCCCTTATTTCCTTTTAGTGCTAACATGATTAGGGGACATAACTAAGGTTGTTTATGGTGCCCTTCACCTTGCTTGTTCCAATTTTGAGCTTGGTGTCTTGGTTTGTTAGCTTATCAGCCTCTGAATTAATCCCTCAGAGGATGTGGAGATAGGGGACTTGTGCTGAAGCGGTGACTTGACGAATACAATCATAAATCCTTTTTATTTTGACCATTCCTTTGCTGAAGCCATTGATCATTTTGTAAATTACTTGCTTAGAGTCTCCGATAACAGTGATTTTGGAAATGTTGATTTGCCTTGCTAGATTCATTCCGAAGTAGAGTGCGAACCATTTAGCCTTGTTGTTGGTTTTTCAACCAAGTCCCCCCAAAAAAGACGACACTATATTTCCTCCGGGATCAAAGATGGTTGAGCAATAGTGCGATTGAAAATAAGAGGAAAGTTGAATTAATATAAAGAAATCATTAAACTATAATTAGAAGATCAAATGATCTCTCCACTGTTGACAATATCACAAAAAAGAATATAAATATTGTGAAGATAATAGTAGGTTCCCATGAGCTTCATAGCAAAACAACACATTAGACAATGTCGTAAACACCTTGGCACAAAACAATATGTAGAAACCATAAGATGTGTACTGTAGATGATGAAAAACATTTTCTCTTGGCGTCCCCAACCTACAAAGACATTAGACCTAACTTTCGAAACATTTGTAATAAAATCAAACTTTGTAACTTTTTAATTCATTAAAATCAAACAAAACTTGAAATTTCATATACAAGTTACTCAATCATAGAAAGAAGATGTTAAATGAAGGTAATTGATTTAGGTTTTTAGGTTTAATAGACCAAATTTTATCTTAGTGGACAGTAATCATCATCATCATCATCATCATCATCATCATCATCATTATGTGTTCACCTCAAAACTAGGATTTATCTTAGAATTGTGTTAATTACAATATTTTTAATAAATAAAGGTTTCCTTCCATTGTGTACAAAAGCTTTGGTCAAATAGTCATACACAATTTATCGTATATATATAGCCCAAGAAAATCCTGATGGGCTAGCTCAATTGGTTGAGTGTTGTAAGTTGTGAGCATAAGGTCTTGGGGTCATATCCCTGGGTGGCTATACATTACTATATAAGGGTATCACTTGATGTCTCCATTGGGATAGCTCCATAATCAGAGCAAACCGGGTGTGGCCCCTTCGGTTTCCCCCCTGTGATATCTTCCCATGGAAGTAGCAGACTCGCTCGAGGGGTTTGTGAACCACACACACACACACACCAAGAAAAGAATCCATAATATCATTTCAAATAGAAACCAAAAATACAATTTGTAGGTGCTAATGCACTCACTGCAATATAGACATGCTAACCATCATGAGGTAGTAATAAGGATTTTATATGTTTATACATAAAATAATATATTAAAAATAATACTTCCCAACCATGATTGTTCAAATCCAAAGAGAGTGTTTAAAAAAACAAGAGACATCAACTAGACATGTTGTGACTAACTTGAGACCAAATAACCTTTAGAGAATTCATCTAGAAATAGAGTCCCCTCAACCAAAAGCAAATCATGTTTGGAAATAATATCAACCTTGACATTTTTCTCATGGAATATACGGTGATAAGATATACAACTACAAAACCATATTGATTTCCTTCAAATGCATAACAAGATGAGAAAGCCCCAAATCCTATGTCTGCACCATGTTCTACATCTAGGTTATGGCAAGGGTTGAGTCCCCCAAAACATAAATCTGATCCAAACCATTCCTTCTTGGTAACTTGAGAAAAAGGAAAAGGGCCATCAACTCCACCCTATTATTGGAACCTACTCCAATACAAGCCTTGCCATAGAAATAGTGGGAGACAAATAAAAAAAACTAGAAATCCTATCCCATAGGTACACTCCTCCCCTTGACAAGATCCATGAGAAAAAAATCACACTATGTCCTTGTTAATGGTCAACACGGGAAGATGTGGATGGGTAATTGTTTGAATTTGATGATCCTATTTTTTTATGACAATTGTATGGTGACAAGTATTACGATTTATTTCTAGAGTTAATTTAGGATAGTTATTGGAATTCATTTCATGATATATGTTGAAACATTTGATGAGAGAGCTCACTTGGGAGCTCTAGTTTTGAATGATACATATTTTGTTGTTTTCTGTTGGGAATATGTCAGCTTGGTGTATGGGAATATTTTGAGATTTTTATGAGGATTGTAGAGGTCTATTTAATGTAGGTGCCTTCACAAGTTCTATGTGCTTTGTTTTTTATTTTGTTGGGAAGGGATACACATTATTCGAGGTTTACCTTGTTCTAATTCCAATATTTTCTAGAGGGATTTAAGACATGCTATGAAACTTTGACATTTTTCTCATGGAATGTATGGTGATAAGATATACAACTGAAAAACCATATTGATTTCCTTCAAATGCGTGGCAAGATGAGAAAGCCCCAAATCCTACGTCTGCACCATGTTCTACATCTAGGTTATGGCAAGGGTTGAGTCCCCCAAAACATAAATCTGATCCAAACCATTCCTTCTTGGTAACTTGAGAAAAAGGAAAAGGGCCATCAACTCCACCCTATTATTGGAACCTACTCCAATACAAGCCTTGCCATAGAAATAGTGGGAGCCAAATAAAAAAAACCAGAAATCCTATCCCATAGGTACACTCCTCCCCTTGATAAGATCCATGAGAAAAAAATCACACCATGTCCTTGTTAATGGTCAACACGGGAAGATGTGGATGGGTAATTGTTTGAATTTGATGATCCTAATTTTTTATGACAATTGTATGGTGACAAGTAGTATGATTTCTTTCTAGAGTTAATTTAGGATAGTTATTGGAATTCATTTCATGATATATGTTGAAACATTTGATGAGAGAGCTCACTTAGGAGCTGTAGTTTTGAATGATACATATTTTGGTGTTTTCTGTTGGGAATATGCCAACTTGGTGTATGGGAATATTTTGAGATTTTTATGAGGATTGTAGAGGTCTATTTAATGTAGGTGCCTTCACAAGTTCTATGTGCTTTGTTTTTTATTTTGTTGGGAAGGGATACACATTATTCGAGGTTTACCTTGTTCTAATTCCAATATTTTCTAGAGGGATTTAAGACATGCTATGAAGCATAGAAAGAATGCAATTTTGGTTTATGATTAAATGAAATTACAATATTATCTCACAGGGCATATAATATATGGTGAATGAGTGTACTATTAAGGAAGTCTTTGTGATAAGTCACCGGTTCGAAACTCTGAGGGCACTAACTTAAAAAAAAAAAAAATTGCAATATTATTTTTGTAAAAAATTAAAAGTTAAAAAAAATCGTTACTATAAGCTTGAATGATAGCAAAATAACATATAAATGCCTAACAAAGAGACATAAAACTATGATATATGAACAAGGATCTCATGGGATGTTCAATTCATATTGGTTATAAGATATTGAAAACAAGATGAACTACAAAATCAAAATCATTGCTTACTGTATTGAATAAAGAAACAATGTAGGGGTTATGTATGGCTTCTAGGTTTTTAAATGGTTCCATGGAATACTCGTATAAATAAGTTCATCGGTTTATACAATCATTTATAAATTTAATAAAGAGGGAAGTATGCATAAGGGAAGCTTGACATGAACAAATAGGCCTTGCCCCTTCAAGTAAAAATGATTTATATGTTGATATGATAATAAAAAGTTTATATGTACATTTAATCCTCAAACTTAAAAGGCCTTTTCCACTTAATTTAGTCCTTGAGCATGGATTGGACATTTATAAATTTAGATTTTAATCATGATAGGCGTAATTCATTTAGAGGAGTATGTGATAGATATAATCGAGAAAACCATTTTCATCTTCATCGTATCGAGAGACACTTTCTATAACATAGTATTGAACACATTGCAATGTTGTCCTATTTGTAATGTTAATGGCCACATATGCCATACCAATATAATATATTATACAAAACTAAATTTAAATATAATATAATATAGTATTAATAAATTTAATTTCAATTAAATAATAATCATTTACAAATTATTTATATAGATGTCTTTCTATATGTGTATACGTGCAGAATTGGAGAGATGAATCAAATCGTATATCAACAATTGGAAGAAGAGGATTTTGACATAGTTTTATTTAGAAGGCATCACATACTAACGAAATTTGTTTGACACCTTTCTAGACTATTTACTATCAACCATTATTCACTATCATTGCTTGGCCGCCAATGGTCATTGTTATGTATAAATGCTTCAATGCGACACATAATAATAAGAAATAGTTATACATTCGAATCTCCGAGTTCAAATGTATAACTATTTCTTATGAATATCAAGACATGCTTTTTTCTTTCTGAAAAAAAAGAAATAGTTATACATTGTAACAAAAGAAGGATTCTTATTTTCACAATAGAAAATTATGAGTTTCAACATAGAGGTACCTATGCAAAGGAGTGGTGATGAGAATGAAAAAGGTTTCCTTTAGTCTTGTTCAAATATAAATCCACCCAACTTAACATTCTTAGCATTAAAGAATACATTGCTGCTGGTTATATATTTAAATCCCATTAGATTTTGTGTTAGGTCATTATCCTTCCGAGCAATCCATTTAAATCCCAAGTTTCTTTATGCCAAAAGAATGTTGATGAGTTGGTGTAGTGGATATATGGATCCAAAGTATGCCATGATGGATCAATTATTAGTAAAAGTTGATTTGTATGGATTTGGGGTATTGGTTCTCAAAGTATGCCATGATGGGTCAATTATTAGTAAAAGTTGATTTGTATGGCTTTGGGGTATTGGTTCTTAAATTATTGAGTAGTAGAAAGAACATTCATTTCAATTTACCAAGAGAAATAGAAATTATGTTACAAAGGTTATGACATTTTCCATCATGTTAATTATTAAATTGCTAAGCATAAACTCTACATATGTAGAATTTTGTGTATATGTACATATATAAAAGGAAAAGCTCTAGATATAATGGATTCTATAATGGGTGGATTAATGTCTCATGTTTGCAATACTTATATCAGTATATGTCAACCATTCAGAAGTAGAAAAAGAAAAAAGAAAACAAATAGTAAAATTAACTACTCAAGTTATTGTAATTGAAAAAAGCCTTTCACAAACACTTTATATAATGTTATTGTAGTAGAAAAAAATCCTTACCAACTATTCAAGATTATTTACTTTGTACAAAAGAAAAATAATCCTCAATCCTACCCTAGTTTGCTTTCTTCTCTTTAACCACATGCCACCCTCATGTAGAAAGTTCCATGGTGACTAAATGTAATTCTAAATTCATATTACCAATATGTGTATGGAGTACCAATTCCTTATCATAATCATATTTGTTAGATTCATGAAGTCTCTTCATGCCTCCCAGTGGTGTTTCATTTACCACTACCATTCTCAAGGGGGGACACATGCTAGTCTTGGATCCTTCTTTATCATCTAAGGGAAAATTTGATTCCTCAATCTGCCCCTTTGGATAAGCATGTTTACCCTTCCCTAATTTTGATGTTGGTCGATTTTTTAAAGTTTGACGTTTTCTACATTTAAGGATTGTTACTTGCATTATTTCCATTGATTTATTAGGCTTTTTCCCTTTCTTCCCTTTTGAGTACATTCATGCTTACAAACAAGTCTCTTGAAGGTGCTCAGTTTATTAGCAGGGCCAATACCAAAATGCATTGGCCCCTCTTTATATAGAATTGGACTCTCTTTATATTTTTCCACAATATATCTGCTGATTTTTGTGCAACTTTGTTGAGCTTTTGTACTTTAATTATTTATGTGCGGAAAATACCAAAACTTGAATCAATAGAACATTCAATCACATAAATATTCAACCATAACACACCAAATATGCTGGAAAACCCTCAAAACAATGAGGATAAAAAACCCAACAAATATTCTTAGTGTAATTATGATAGATGGCAAAGAAATTTTACAATAGCAGATTGCTTTTGGAAGATAAGAGATCATAAAACACCTTCAATGTAGATACATAGAAATAGAGAAGATATATTAATCAGATGAAATTTCCAATGAGTTCATTACAATAAATAACATGAAAAAACACTTCCATGCAAGCAATAATGAATCATTGCATGGGGAATTTAGCCTCCCATGCAAACTATTGCGAATTTCCTTCCTTGGATACTTGTTGTGCACTTCGGTTTTTTCACCATACTCAATCAATGCGCAATTCCTTTATTCTTTGACATTAAATCATGCTTTACTGACTTAAGAGTGAACTCACCTCTTAACTAACTTCAGAGTGGACTCGTCTCTTAATTGACTACATGATCACTTAGTTAACATGCAAACTTAAGTATCTTCATTCAATAGGTGTAACTCAAGTGTCGTGACTTAAGTGTCATCTTCTATCTTAAGTGTCGTCTTTTAGTTTAACTAAAGTGCCATCATGAAAAACACTTTAGTTAACTAATTCCTTTTTATTAACACTTTAGTTAACTAATCTTAATTGAATCATGTTGATTGATTTAGCTGAAGTGATCAGTGAAATTTCTTTTAATTCACTGATTGCATACATTAATATTTTAATGGATGCTTTAACTGAAGCATAGATTAATGCATACTTTTATTTAACTGAAGCTTTATCAATTTGAGTTCACTTTAATAATCTGAGACGCCTTCATTGGAAATTTCAAATTTCTCTTGTTCTCTATGCATTTATCTTTATCTCTTATCTTTTATTGCATGGTCAATATGTGCTAACTTTAATTATCTGTCATATTGGATTATACTAAGAAGATTTATTGGATGTTGTGATCATATTATATTAACTCGAACCAAATGATCATATGCTAAAGTAATTCACTCTAGAGGTGGGAAGTCTCTAAAGGAGAGTTTAATAACAACTGGTGATCATGGTTAGAAATACATCACACAACATTAAATGGGTACCTTTATTCAGAAGGTCCATATTATCTATATGGGAGGTTTACCCCAAGGGTACCTTAATACTGAAGGACCACATGAGAATATTGACTTGATACACAAGTCTAGAGCCTTGTCCAACAAGAATTTACAACATCATTACTTTGATCAATCAAAGAATTCACCTCTATACGGAAGGAATAACCTTTATACAGAAGGTTTAGTAATTCTTGAGTCCAATTCAAGAGTCCAATTCAAGAGTCCACTCCAAGTACTTGAGTCCAATTCAGGAACCTCTATACAAGCGGACCTAATCCTGGTTGCATAAGATTGGCTTGGAGAATGACTCATGATGTTGTACATTTAACAATCCCTCTTAGTGAGGGAGGCATTCTATTCCATTCCAATCTTATCCCGTAAGTACTTGAACTTCATCACTGACAAAGGATTTGTTAACACATCTGCAATCATCTCATCAATAGCAATGTAATGAATTTTTACTGTACCTTTTTGGACCATGTATTGGATGAAGTGATACTTCATTTCAATGTATTTCTACTTGTCATGAAACACCATACTTTCAGAAATATTAATGCATCTATGATTGTCACACCAAATGACAGTAGGCTCAATATTCTCACCGAACAATCCCGCAAGTATATTTCTAATCCAGATTGCTTCTTGACAAGCAGTAATAGACACAATGTATTATCTTTTGTAGTACTCTAGGAAATGGAGCCTTGCTTGCTACTAAACCAAGAGATCATAGCTGAACCCAAGCGATAACAATATCCAGTAATCTTTCAGTCCACAATGCTACCACCCCAATATGAATCAACATATCCAAATAACATCACTCCTCCATTGGAGGCATATCTGAGCCCACAAGAAATCGTACCTTGGAGGTACCTAAGCACATGCTTAGCAGCAACCCAATGTTTTTGTCTCAGATCAGACATAAATTGACTCAGAATAATCGCACCATAACATATGAAAGGCCTCGAGTGTATCAGGTACATCAATGAACCAATAAGTTGTCTATACAAATCGGGGTCCATTGGATTCTATCTAGTATCGATCTCATGAAGTTTCCTCAAATTGGAAATGATCAGTGTAGACATGGATTTGCAATCCATCATGCCAAAATTGTGCAATATGTCAACAATTTACTTCCCACGAGACATAAATATCTCATATTTTATTTTCCAAATGTCAAGGCCAAGAAAGTAGTGCATAAGACCTAAGACTTTCATCTCGATCTCATAAGAGAGATCCCTCTTGCACCAAGCAATTAGATGCTCCTCTCTAGTAAGGAAAAAATCATCCACATATAGAACCAATATCAATGGTTGGTTCCTCACTACTTCTAATTACAAATTTGGATCAACTTTGCTCTTAGAGAAGCCCAGTCCCTGTAGATAGTTGTCAATTATTGAATACCAAGCTTTGGGAGCTTGTTTAATCCCATACGAGGATTTCTTCAATTTGAAAACATGGGACTCCTTCCCATGAACCACAAACCCCTCGTGTTGTTGAATATAAACCTCTTCCTTAACCTCTGCATTGAAGAAGGATGTCATCGTATCCATCTGGTGAAGCTTCCATCCTAGAACAAATGCAAGTGAGATAATAGCTCGAATAGTGGTGTACCTAGCCACAGGAGTGAATGTTTCATCATAGTCTATCCTTCTTTCTGAGATAATCCTTGGGAAACAAATATGGTTTTATATTTCTCAATATTGCCATCAACAACATGCTTAATCTTACAAAGCCATCTAGAATTAACTATGGACGTTTAGGAACAACCTCCCATACATCATTCTTCATAATAGACCTGTATTCTTCTGTCATTGCATCTTTCCAGACTTGCTGATTTTCATCTTCTTCATATGAGGTAGGCTCTGAATCATTGATGTGTCTCATTTGTGCAACATACCCTGAATATTTGTCAAGTTTTTTTCGCTCTCTGATCCTAATGGTGATCCATGCTTTTATGCATCTTTTAGAATATCTTGGAGCCATGCGGATCTTCTCTGAACAGGAGGTTCCTTAAGTGACCTCTCAACAAGTTCTATTGGTTCTTCAAGATCTAGCGAATCAGAGAACACTTCTTGATCCTTTGTCTAGACCTATGAATGGGGAGAACTTGAATTTGGGTTATCCATCATGGGAGCTTCAATATCCTCCATGTTTGTATCATATTGAATCTCTTTTGATTACTTGAATACAAGCTCTTCAAGGAATGTCACATCTCAATGAATTTAATGTGTATTTCACCTGACACATATATTTTGTAGGATTTGGATGACTCGCTATAACCAACATAAGTACCCTTCTTTCCATAGGGATCCATTTTTGTTCTCTTTTTTTTCGGTACATTAATGTACACTGGGCTCCTGAACATCCTCGGGTGTGAGATGTCTGGATTCTCACTGGTGAACACTCCTTTTGGTGTCTTCACTTCCAGAATGGAATGAGAGATTGTATTGTATATATACATAGCTATACTGGTGTATTTTCCCATAATGAGGTAGACATATATTGATCATGCATCATGGCTTTTGCAACCTCACATATGGTTCTATTATTTCCTTTGGAAGCCCCATTCTATTGGGGGTTGTAGGGTACTGTTAACTATCTACATATTCCTGCATCAATACAGAACTCATTAAATGCATGTCACTCAAATTCACCTCCATTATTAGAACTTAATGCATGGATGTGCTTCCCCGTCTGATTTTCAACTAAGGCCTTGAACTCTTTGAACTTGGTAAGGGTTTCACTTTCACTCTTGGCACTTGCTAGGAGTTTCACTCTTAGCCTTCAGGAAATAAATCCATGACTTTCAAGAGAAGTCATCTATAAACAATACATAATATATATAGCCACTTAGGGAGGGGGATGACATGGAACCACATACATCAAAATGTATTAACTCTAAAATCCCCTTATATCTAGTAGAACTGCTAATTTTTTTCTTAACATTCTTCCTGAGTGTGCAACCCCTACAGACACTATCATGCTCAAAATTAAATACAAACATAAATTTAACCATTTTCTATAATCCAGGTATCACTTTGTAATGGAGGTGTCCAATTATTTTGTGCCATAGCTCAGATGGAATGATAGTATTGTGAATTATAGGTTTCATGTATAACCCAGGAACCTTGTAGATACCTCCCTCTCCAACTCCAATCACTGTAGTTGATTCTAGGATTTTGTTCTTCAACCATAATAGTGTTGTGTTATTCATGAAGGTAGCTTTGAATCCCTTATCTTCAAGAATCAAAACTAAAAGAAAGTTCTTCTTCAAGCCTTGGACATATAAAATGTCCTACACATGTAAACTATCACATGATCTCAACTAGAAGGAGGTATATCCAACTCCTTGGATCGAATATGTTGAGTCGCCCCCTAATTCTACCATGCATGTGAATTTTTTCTCCTTTAGGTCAAAGATGGTGCTCCTAGATCCTGTCATATGCTTGGATGGGCCACTGTCAATCAACTAGGTGTCTACACTTGTAATGACGGATCCCGAAAATGATGAGACAAGGTAATACTCCCTCCTTGTATCATTCTCCTCGAATGCATTCTTTTGAGCAACTTCATCTTCTTTGGTAGTCAAAGCATGAAACCTTCCTTTTCCTCCTTATTTTTCTTTGCACTCTCTTGAGAAATGGCCCTTCTTGTTGCAATTGAAGCTTCTATCCTTCGACTTGTCAAAAAATTTGTTGAAATCCTTCTTTTTTGATAAGAGAACTTCTTTTGAAAGAAGGGTTTCCTTCCTTTCTTCATTCTTGCCGTGAGGGCAAGGTTTTCTTCTTTGGCACACATAGGCTTGCTCTATATTCACCCTTCCTCTTAAATGCAGTCATAACATAACCTATCGAAGTTAGGTTGTACCTCCCGGTTGTTTACCACAACCAAGAATGTCTCCCATCAAGACGAGAGACCATAAATAGTGGTTTAAAGCCTAGTTCATCTTCATCCACCACAACTTCAATGCTAGAAAGCATATCTCTTATCTGAGAGATCTTGGTGAAGAAAGAGGCCATTGTCTCATCCTTCTCCATATTGAGGTTCGTATCTTGTTCTTCAATGCCCTCTTCAACTTAGGGATTTGTTCTCATATAGATTTATCAATGTATCAAAACATTCCTTTGTGGTATTCAAGGGAGTAATCATAGACATCAAGTTATCCTTCACCGAATCATAGATGATACATCTGAAATTAGCTTGGTTCTTCTTGAATTTGATGTGCCCCGCATTGGATGTAGGATATTCTGTCATAGTGGATACATAGGTATCTAGGTCATGTTCCTCCAGGATGTTGAGAACCATGGCCTTCCAAGTGTTGAAATCTGAAGTCCCCTTAAGACGATCTTCCGGTCGAACTGAGATCGATGTCATGGTCTTCAAGTATTGTGCTCAAATCGTGAGGATCTACATAGACTTATAGTTTTCTTTCAAAACTCAACTCCTTCATGCCTTGAGCTCTGATACCATGTTGATATTTTTGCAACTTTGTTGAGATTTTGTACTTTAATTCTTTATGTGCAGAAATATTGAAACTTAAATCAATAGAACATTCAATCATGTAGACATTCAACCATAACATAACATAAACCTTGGGAAAACCCTCAAAACATTGAGGGTAAAAAAACCCAACAAATATTCTTAGTGATTATGATAGATGGTATAGAACTTTTACAATAGTAGATTTATTTTGGAATATAAGGGATCATAAAACATTCATTTCAATTTACCAAGAGAAATGGACATGATGTTACAAAGGTTTTGACATATTCCATCATGTTAATGATAAAATTGCTTAGAATAAACCCTAGATACGTAGAATTTTGTGTTGATGTAGGCATATATCAAAGGAAAATCTCTAGATATAATGGATTCTTTAATGGGTGGATTAATTTGTCATGTCTTCAATGCTTACATTAACATACGTCAACCACTAAGAAGTAGAAAAACAAAAGAGAAAACAAATAGTAAAATTAGCTACTCAAGTTACTATAATTGAGAAAATCCTTTCACAGGAACTTTATATAATGTTATCATAGTTGAAAAAAATACTTACCAAGTATTCAATATTATTTACTTTTTCCCAAAGAAAAATAATCATCTACCAAGTATTCAAGATTATTTACTTTGTCCCAAAGAAAAATAATCATCAATCCTACCCTATTTTGCTTTCTTATCTTTAACCACATGCTACCCTCATGTAGAAAGTTCCATGGTGACTAAATGTGATTATAAATTCATATTAAAAATATGTGTATAGAGTACCAATTCCTTATCATAATCATATTTATTGGATTCATGAAGTCTCTTCATGCCTCTCAGTGGTGTTTCATTTACCACTACCACTCTCAAGGGGGAACACATGCTAGTCTTGGATTCTTCTTTATCCTCTAAGGAAAAAATTGATTCCTCAATCTGCACCTCTGGATAAGCATGCCTAATTTTGATGTTGGCCAATTTTTTAAAGTTTGATCATTTTCTACATTTAAGAATTGTTTCTCACATTATTGCCATTGTTTTGTATTAGGTTTTTTCCCTTTATTCCTTTTTTAGTACATTCACGCTTACATAAAATTCTCTTGAAGGTGCCTATTTTATTAGCAGGGCCAACACTGAAATGCATTGGCCCCTCTTTATATTTCTCTACAATATATATGTTTATTTCATGCAACTTTGTTGAGCTTGTGTACTTTAATTATTTATGTGCGGAAATAATGAAACTTGAATCAATAGAACATTCAATATCATAAATGTTAAAGCACAACACAACATATACCTTGGGAAAACTCTAAAAACAATGAGGATTAAAAACCCAACAAATATTCTCATTGTAAATATGATAGATGGCAGAGAAATTTTGCAATAGTAGATTGCTTTCCGAAGATAAGAGATCGTAAGACACCCTCAGTGTAGATACATAGCAATAGAGAATAGATATCAATCGGATGAACTTTCCAGTGAGTTCATTACAATAAATAACATGACAAAACACTACCATGCAAGCAATATCAAATCACTACATGGGGAATTCAACCTCCCATGCAAACTATTGTGAATTACCTTTCTTGGATACTTGTTGTGCACCTTGGTTTCTTCACCGTAATCAATATATGTGCCATGCCTTTATTCTTTGTCATTAAATCATGCTTGAATGAATTCCGAGTGAACTTGCCTCTTAATTGATTGTAGGATCGCTTAGTTAACATGCTAACTTAAGTATCTTCATGTAGTAGGTGTATCTCAAGTGTTGTATTTTATCTTAAGTGTTGTCTTTTAGTTTAACTAAAGTGTCATCTTTTTGTTTAACTAAAGTGTCGTCTTTTAGTTTAACTAAAATTTCGTCATGAAAAATACTTTAGTTAACTAATTCCTTTTTATTAACACTTTAGTTAACTAATCTTAACTTAATCATGCTAATTGATTTGACTGAAGTCATCATTGAGCTTTCTTTTAATTAACTGATTGCATATGTTAATATTTTAACTGATTCTTTAATTGAAGCATAAATTGAGACATATCTTTTTTTAACTGAAGCTTTATCAATTCGATTTCACTCAGCTAAGGTATCTTCATTGGCAATTTCGAATTTATCTTGTTATTTATGCATTCATCTTTATCTCTTATATTTTAATGCATGGGAAATATGTGCTAACTTTAATGATCTGCATATTGGATTATACTAAGAAGATTTATCGGATGCTGTGATCATATTGTATTTCCCCGAACCAAATGATCATATGCTAAAGTAATTCACTCCGAAGGTGGCCAGTCTCTAAAGGAGACTTTAATAGAAACTAGTGATCCTGGTCAGTGATACATCACACAACATTAAATGGTACCTTTATACAGAAGGTCCACATTACCTCTATACGGGAGGTTTACCCCATTGGTACCTTAATATTGAAGGTCCACATGAGAATATTAACTTGATACACAAGTTCGGAGCCTTGTCCAAGAAGACTTTACAACATCATTACTTTGATTAATCAAAGCATTCACCTCTATATGGGAGGAATAACCTTTTTACAAAGGTTTAGTCTTTCTTGAGTCCAACTCAAGAATCAACTCTAAGTACTTGAGTCCAACTTAGGAATCCTCTATATGGGAGGACAAATCTTGGTTGCATAATATTGGTTTGGAGAATGACTCATGATGTTGTACATTTAACAATGTGTAGTATGAATATGAGGATTTGGAGTTGTTGAAATAGAGGTTTTGTGTAAGGATCCTACTTTAGGTGAAAATGGTAGTAGTGTGATGGAAGGTGCATTGGGAAAACTTGGTTAAGAGTGCATGATGTGTTTATATGTTTTGGTACCCTTGGTATAACTTGTGGGTGCTAGATGTGATATGACTAGGATGACGCCACTATCATGTAGGCAAGGAGGGCCAAGGATGTATAGTTGAGAAGGGAAGACAACCAATGAAGTGCGGTATAGTGGCCTTTGAAGGAGGAAGACAATTTGGAAATGTGATGGATTTTGCATTATCCATGGCAATGCAACATGGTTGATGAGTGTATTGAAGGCATGTGACTCACATGCCTTGGTGAGTTCCTAGTGAATCAAGGAGATGATATTCAGAGATGATCATGCGTTGGATAAGATGGATGAAAATATGATCTCATGTTGTGTATGTAAAACTTGGGTATATATATATATATATATATAGGCACAAATACTAGAGATATATAATGTGAAAAGAGATCAATAATCAACAATTCATTTAACAAATGTATTAGCTGCATTAATCATCACACAAAAAGGTTAGAAAAGATAATAAAAAGGAATGATGTATTTCATTAATCTTCCATGGATGAATTACACAGTATAAATAAGAACCCTATACATAAATTAAAATTAGATATTTAGGAACCATAATTAGGATTAAATAAAGAAAATATATCCTCATGATAGCATTCACACTCCCTAGGGTGAGTTAACTACCCCATAACTACCCTAAGTGAAACCTAAGTGAGCCCTAAATGGACTAGGAGACACTCTAACTACAGTTCTAACTGCATCCAAGCTCAAGTGATTGAGTATAGGTGCATGCATGTAATCCAGACACTTCGAGGACTCATCTAATGTGCATGAAATTTTCTATATACTCCAGAGACTGTGTGCATGAGGCTAACTAGAGCCTTGGAAGTGAACCAATTGATACATCAACTCACACTGAACTGACCTAAATTGAACTCAACTGAACTTAACTGAACTGAATTGAATTGAACTAAACTGAATTGAACTAAGTTGTGCTAAACTAATAGAGGGTTCCATTTAGGCCATGCATATTATTGAGGGAACCATTTAGGCCATGGATGTCATTGTTAAGGCCTTGGGAACTAAGGGTTCATATATATGGTTCTTAAGATGGCCCAAAGGGGATAAGTAGAAAGTTATTTTCTCTAGCACCCCCCATAAGCCTAACTAGGTGAAACAAAAGAGATGAAAAATGTGTCGTATCAATTTTCAGCCTTATCAGGTACCCATGCACACAAAAATTCTCTATAAACTAGTTAAGATGGAAAAATCACATGGGAAAAAAACCCCATAAAAGAGAGAATGTAAAAAATTTAATGTGCTCATAAAGTTTTGTGCAAAAATTGGTGAGTAGTAGGAGCAAACGTCGTAGCTCTAAAATCTGAAGAGACATACTAGAGGTCTTATTCAATGAGAATTTGATTTGGGATAATTTATTAAATGGATTATTCAATTGTAACTTGATTAGGGACAAGTTCTCCAAATTATTCTTGATCAATCATGCATGGAGTATTTGAAACTGTTGAAAGTGCATACATGCAACTGTCTTTCTTTCGTGCAAAATATTTCTTGTTTCCTTCTCTTCCTTTTCTTAAAAACATTTTTTGTACCTGCAACATTCTTCCTTATGTATTTATTTATTGCAGTAAGGACACCATGGCTGCTCCTATTTGATCATGTCATCATCAGAGTCAAAATATTCATGAGAAATCCTTGGTTTTTGTTCCTTTTTGCTCGCAATGTGTGGGGGAATTTTCTTGCTTACGCCCTTATTCCCCTCATTGGTTGCAAGTGCATTCACCTTTGAGGTATTTTGGAGGCCCATTTGTGAGAGATTATAGTTTCGATGAAGGAGGGAGGCAACATAAACATCCAAAGTGGGAATTTTGTAGGAGGCTCCAAGAGCCAATTTAGTAGAATGGAAAGAAAAAACATAGATACTATAATCAAGATCCAATTTGGAGAGAATAGAGAATGCCATTTGTGACCCATTATTCTTGATCTTACACATCTTTATCTGCAAGAGAACTAATTTTAACTAGGTGAAAAAATCTTGAATATATTAAAAATCAATTGGTCTCAAGTCCATGAGTTCTACCTCCAATTGATGGCCCCTCATTTCATCTTATGTTCCGAAGAGTGTGGATAGCGTTGACCAAAATTCATTTGGAGTATTCTTGGCTTCAATGTGGTAAAGTGGATCTATATAAATAGAATAGAAAATCATAATGAATGCCTCATCCATTATATTCAAGTATTTAGGATTTCCAATTGGTGTATTTGGTTCCACCTTTGTATCCATTGTGATTTGATAAAGCCCCTTCATCCTCAATAGTATCTCTACTATTGATTTCCATTCATAATAATTGAAGGAGGTTAGAATATATTGGGGAGATAGGAAATCCATGGATTAAAATATCTATATGATGGCTGCAAAATCCTTTATTCAATTTGAAATAGCTTGATCCCTGAAAACAAACATTAAAATGTTGTCTACTTTAGCACCCTTGTAGCTTTAATACCATGTAAAACTTAGCATATATATATATATATATAAGCACAAATACTAAAGAGATATAATGTGAAAATAGATCAATAACCAAAAATTCATGTAACAAATGTATTAGCATTAATCATCACACAAAAAGGCCATAACAAATAATAAGAAGGAATGTTGTATTTCATTAATCTTCAATGAATGAAGTAGATAGTATAAGTACAAACCCTATACCTAAATTTGAATTAGGTATTTAGGAACCCTAACTTGGATTTAATGGAGAAAATATACCTTTATGATAGCATGCATACTCTCTAGGGTGATCGAACTACCCCATAACTACCCTAAGTGAACTAGGAGACACTCCAACTAGAGTTCCAACTGCATGCAAGCTCAAGTGACTGAGTATAGGCGCATGCATGTGATTCATACACTCCAGAGACTCATATAGTTTTCATCATGCTATCTAGACATGCTAGAGACTCATCTAGTGTGCATGAGGCTAACTATAACCTTGGAGATGAATTGGTTAATGCATTAACTCACATTGAACTGACTTGAATTGAACTTAACTTAACTGAACTTAATAGAATTGAAGTGAAATTAACTAAACTAAGTTGAGCTGAAATGAAAGAGGGAACCATTTAGGTCATGCATGTCAATGAGGGCACCATTTAGGCCATGGGTGTCAGTATTAAGGCCCTGAGAGCTAAGGGTTCAACTCTATGGTGTTTAGGATGTCCCAAAGGAGCTAGGTAGATGGTTATTTGCTCTAAAACATGTTTAGTTGTTCTAGGATTGTTGGCTTAGGGGAGGAAATGATTCAACCTTGTCTATGGTTGGGTGGTGATGGTGTAGCATTCTATGGGGAAATGATCACTTTGAAATTCCATGCAATTTAAGGTTCCTATTTGGGTTTAGTCAAAACATGTTAGTTAGGCGTTGTATAGGTGACACAAGTGGTTAAAGGGCATGCCAAACTAAAAAGGTCCAACATGTGACGCATTATGATTAGGCTTGTTTTTTGGTTTGGGATGATCAAGAGGAAAAAAAGGTCAATCCCCATTAAAAATACTATCAAAGATAATTTGGTTTCTCTTCACCATGTTTCAAGAGAAAACAATTCGTTGTCGGAGTGGTCTGAAGATAGTTGCATTACACTTCACCATTTCCCCTATCTTAACAAATGGTATTAGAGCCACACTTAAATGTAGAAGTCATGGAAGTGTCTATTTGCCATCAACACCCCTTTCATAAAAGGAGTTGTTGGATCTAAGTTGATGAGGACATAAAAAAATCAAGTGGGGGAGAATGTAAGGACCCTACTTGAAGTGCCACTAAGAATGGCATGACGAAAGGATTTTTTCATAAACTTGACTATTGGTGGATGGAAAGTCTATATGTCTTGGTAACCTCCATGATCAACTTGTGGGTGGAAGAAACAAGATGGTGTACTAACATGTAGGATAGGAGAATCAAGGATGTCTAGTTGAGTAGGGTGGGTGACTAATGAGGTGCTACATAGAAGGATTTGGTGCAGGACGATGTGATTTGGAAATGTGATGGGGTGTTTGTTATCCATGCAAAGACAACATGATTTATGAGTGTATTGAAGGTATATGAATGCATGGAAAAGTAGGGACATGATCTTCATGGACTATCACGTATTTTTGTAAATGAATGACAATAAAATCTCATGTTGGGAAGTTAATTGTTCAAGGATTGTTGGCTCGAAGGAGGAAATAGTACATCATTGTCTATGGTTGGGTAAAAACATTGTAGCATTGCTTAGAATGAAACAAACACTTTGAAATTCAACACAGTTTAAGGTTTTTAGATAAGATAATGAAAATTGCATTAATTTATTATGAAACTCAACGTTTCAATCTTAAATTTGGGACCATCCTTGGGAGATTAATTAAATTCCTAAGGATGGTCTCAGATTAGAGATTGAAATGTTGAGTTTATTGATAACAATGCAATTTTTCTTATCTTATCTAAATGCTAGCTGCATATTATGAAAAACCTTATAGTTTGATGTATCTGGCTTGGATTCGATCAAGAATTTTTGGTTAGGCAAAGTTTGGGTTATATAAGTGATTGATGGTCATGCTCAACTAGCAAGGTCACAATGGTACCATGTGGAAACTAGTTAGATGGGGATCCAAATGAGCAGGAAGATGTGATAATGGAAGAAAAGGAAGGATATGATATGGATTTGGGTGTCTTAGACTTGGATAGGATCGAAAAGGCCTGTATAGATAAGGACAAGGGTTACAAACCATTCAAGCAAGTTGAAATAATTAAGGAAGAAATTCTAAAAGTAAAAGAACCTCAAAATTTGGGATAGGCATAGGGGCTCCAAATGAGAACAAACACAAGTTCAACGAGACAGGTGAGAAGCAAGGAAGGAAGAGAAACAAGTAGAGGATAGTCAAGGTTGGGGTCAAGTTGGTTGAATCTGGTCAATATCTTTCAATCAAAGTTTCCCTTGCGACTATAAGTAAACAATATCAATGAAAGTGATATTGTGGAGTATAAGGGGACTAAATAGCCCCCAGAGAATTAAAAACATAAAAGGTATGATAAGGAAGGAAAATCCAATGATGGTATTGATTCATGAAACCAAATGTTTAGATGGTATGCTCAAGGAGATCGGGAGGAAAGTATGGAAGGGAAGTGAAGCATAGATGAAAATGGTTCAGCTGTAGGCATGACAATTTTGTGGCACCTAGTTGAGGTAAGTCTTTTTAATTTTTTAGCTTCTAAGAAAAATGTCACTGTAGAATTCCAAACAATTGATGCTTTTATTAGAGGGATATGTCATGTACCTCAAATAGTAGAGAACATAATTATTAGAATCGTTGGAAAGTTTAAGTGGATGGGTAGATTGAAAGCATTGGACCATCGAGGGGGAATTTAATATGGTTACCTCCTTGACATAGAAAAAGGTAGGTCGTTGTCGATTGGAAGCTACCAATCAAGATTTTGGGTCTCTAATTGAAGAGCTAATACTGGAGGATGTGGAAACCAATAATGCTATATTTACTTGGAATAATAAGAGAATTGTTGATAGACATATTCATTCAAGATTATATAGATTCTTAATCTCGGAATCAATCATGGATGAAGGGGAAAACTAACATCCTTAGTACTCCCCTAAGTGGGGTTGGATCATTGACCAATTAGTTTGAATTGGAGCGGGATTGGGTCTCATGCTAGACACTCCTTTCAATTTGAACATTTTTTTCTCAGTCACCCAAAGTTCAAATAAATGGTGAAGCAATGGTGGGAAGAAATGGGTGTACTAAGGGGATTATATATGTACCAATTTCAATAAAAAAATAAAATCCATTAAGGTAAATTAAGAGAGTTTGAAAATATCTTTAGGGATAAAAGAAATTTGGAAAAGAAGCTGGAGGAGATACAACTTAAAGGAATGCAGGAAGGATTTGCAAGGAACTCAAAGTAGTAGAAGTTGAAACCCTTACGTAGCTTGAAGTTAGAGAGAACCAAGAGGAAATATTGTAGAAACAAAAATCCCAAAACAAATGTTTAAAGGAGGGTGAATGGAATACAAAATCTAATTTCATTTGTGGAATAGGATTGCAATGCTTAGGGGTATGGTCAACGTCTGGAAACGAGGGAAGAGATAGAAGAGGAACTACTGCTATAATTCCCAGAACTGATGGTGTAACCAAGGTAGGATAAGATGACATATATTAGCAAGATAACCCAATATACCTTGGCCCTGCTCTCGGAGGATCATAATGAAATATTAATGCATGTGGTGGAATTTGACAAAGTGGAAGAGGTAATTCGTCAGATGGAAGAAATAAAAGTTGCAGGGCTAGATGGATTTACGACAAACTTCTTTCATCATTTTTGGTATTTAATCAAGGATGAGGTTTAGATAATTGTGGAAAACTCGAGAAGAACTAATGGCATTTTGTTATCTTTCAATGCAAAATTCTTAACCCTCATTCCCAAAAGAGATGGAGCATACACCCCAAGTCAATTTATACTGATTTCTTTATGTATTGTTACTTATAAGATCATCACTAAGGTTATAACCAATTATATTAAACCCCTTCTTTTGTCCCTGATTTTTCCTAAGAAGTCGGGTTTTACGGAGGGGAGAAAAATCATGGATGGCATCATTTTGGTCCATAAGGTTCTACATTCAATAAAAGTCACCAAAAAACTAGGAATGTTAGTCAATCTGGATTTGGCCAAGGCATAAAATTAGTTGGCATTTCATGAGGGAGATGTTAAAGGATTTTGGGTTTGAAGAGACATGGATAGAATGGATTATGAATCTAACATCCCCATATTTCTTCTTAATTATACTAAATGGGTTCCCTTCCTCAATGTTCCACCCTTCAAGAAGAATTAGATAGGGAGACCCTATTTCTCCTTTCTTATTTATCTTATTGGTTGAAGGTTTGGGAAGAACCATCAAGGATATGATGATAGATTAGGAAACCTGTGGTTTGAGTCTGTATCCATAGGATTTAACATAAATTCACCAACAGTCCATTAAAAATACTATGTTGATGGGACACTCTTTGGTCCAAGAAGAAAGGGTATTTAAAAAGGGTCTTAACATGTTCTTAAAGGCCTCATGATTAACGATAAATGAGGATAAGTCACAATTCTTCTTTTCTAACACTCCTTGGACCACCCATCCCAATATCCTTTGAATTCTAGGGTTTCATTTGGTCATGCAATCAATACCATATACCTATTCATGGCCATGGTGGATCCAAAGGTGGTTTTGAAGGATACCTAGCACATACAAAGGAAATTCCTATGGGGCGGAGCTAATGAACAATGAAAGTGTGCAATAGTAAGTTGGGATAAGTTTTGTACCCCCAAGCAGAAGGGAGGTATGGGATTGCAGGATATAGAGAAAAATAGTGAGGTGTCAGGGAATAAAATATGGTGGAGGTAGGTGACCCATGAGGAGAACCATGGGCCAAATTATGGAACTACAAGTATGCTCAGGGGTGGAATAAAAAATACTTGATTAGGTTTCTATAACCGAAATCAGGATCGAACATATGGAAGATTGCGATGCAAGGGAGGGATCTGATAAAAGGTCATATTTTATGGGAGGTTCAAAGTGGGGAGGATGCATGTTTCTAGGGAGATTCCTAGAAATAATTCTCAAGTTTGGGAACTAGTCTAGATTTTCCCCATGATCAAATGTTTTTCTAAGAACAAATATGGACGAAAGTAAATATTTTTGGATAACGGGTAGGGAAGGGGATGTATTTAGGATCTGACACACAAAGAAATGGCGGAGGTTATTTTTTTGAGAATAAGAAATGCAGCAACTTTGGGAGACCCTTCAAGATCGATGCATTCATATCTAGGAGGGTCCAGACAAACTAGGATGGGGGTGTTTTTAACCTGAAATAATCCTATAACATTTGGGTAGGACATAGGGAGCTACCGAGGCAATAAGAATGGAAGAAAATATGGGAGACCAAGCTATGGTCCTACCAAATGTTCTATGTGTGCTACAGGGGAAGAAAATATCGATCACCTGCTTGATATATGCCCCTTTGCCTCTATGATATGGGATAAGGGAGTGGAGGATTTTTAGAAATTCGATTGTATTTGTGTAAGACCAGACCAATTAATTCAAGAATGGAAAGAGAAACCTTTCAACAACTCAATCCTAAACAGGATATGGTGTCTTTTCCATGGGTTTTTGTTATGGGAGATTTTAAAGAAATAAATAGGCGTATTTTCAGGATAATTTCAGGTAGAAGAATGAAGTTTGGACTAGCATTCAATGCCATATCCATGAAAATCTAACTCTAACCCCATGGAGTGAAAAGGACTTGCAATCCTCAGACTGGGAGAAGATAATCCTTCAGGCATGGGGAATAATGAATGTGCCTGGATTTATAGACATAAGGAATGCAGTGATACCAAGCATTCTAATCCTAGGCCGACGGTCTGCTCCAATGGAGGGTCGTATAAAACTAAATTTTTGATGGGGAGTCAAAAGAGAACCCAAGTCTCGTAGGATTTGGGGGTGGGTGTCTCATAACCACCTTAGAGAGACTCTCAATGTGTTTAAGAGATACATTGGTAGGGAGACAAATAACGCAGTTGAGCTAGCGAGGCTTCTATTTGGGATTTTAGTGGCATTCAAGAAAGGATGGAGGCCACTTGTGATTGAAGGGGACTCAAAGGTGATTTTATTAATGGCAGAAAGGATAAATAATGGCCAATGGAGTTCAAAATTGTTGACCCATTGGTGTTTGGAGTATACGCTAGAAATTCTATCCTCTATGTTAAGACAAGTATGATCATGCTCCTTTAACCATATTAAACATGCAGGAAATAAGGTGGCAGATTTTCTGGCAAACAAAGGAGTAATTGAAAGAAGCAAATGAAAGGAAGGTTGTATCGAGGAGGTAGGGGATCAGGACTTGGTTTCCCAGAGTGATATCCCTTACCTTTAAAGATGTATAAAACCCAAATGTGGGTGGAACTAGGGATCAATATGAGCACATGGAAAGAAGAGAACTCCATGTACTGGTGGTAATGTAGTTACTATGCCAAATTTGGAAGGGGGAACCTGGTGGCGATGTGTTAAAGAAATAAAGTGGATAGGAATGATACATGACAATGTAATGAACGAGCATTTAGTTGAGTTTATTAATAACTTAATTCAATTTTCCTTGTCTTATCTAAATTCTAGTTGCATAATATGAGCAACCTTATAATTTAATGTGTTTGGCTTGGATTTAGTCAAGGAATTTTGGTTAGGAAGAGTTTGGGTTATATAAGTGATTGAAGGTCATGCCCAACTAGCAAGGTCACACTACTACCATGCATAAACTAGGCTTCTTGAGTGGTATGGAAAGCTTGAGCGAAATGAAAATTTTAGCCTTGTGATAGTTGCTTATAATTTCATCCTTAAAAAATAGGCTTTTACGATAAATGCACTCCATTTCCCAATGCTTTTCCATGCATGCACAAAACCAAAGTGAGAGATGTATCTTTTTATATGTAGTAGTCAGAGACAAGATAATGGTAGTTAGGTTCTTTATCTTTAAACAAAATTCAGTGTTGATACACTAGGATCCCTTTAATGAGCTCTAATTTGTGGTTTATATCTACCACATAATTGATAAATTTCACCCACAAGATTAAGGTTTTCCTTGAGAGAGTTTACCATGATTCGAAAATTGCATTGATATCAAACCCTTTTGAAATTAAGGTTGCCTCAACATTTTTATTACTAGCAATAATTTTGCCAAACACTTGTCTTGTATTGTAGACATTTCATCAAACATTTGTATTGCAAACATTTCATCAAGCACTTAGCTTACATTATTACGATAAGAGAAGATAAGAGAAAATATGATACTCGGTATTACTACTTTCTTCCTTGTCTTCATGTATGACCTTTGACTTTCATTTGTCAAAATCATCGACTACTTTAATATCAATATCCTTCAATTTTTAATATAAAACTACCGGGATCTCATATTCAATCATTTTCCTTTTATCTTTGGATACATATGGAGCGTTCTCCATGTTGCTCATTACCCTCCATTTTTCACCCTCTAGTTTCTCAGCCACAAATGCAGATATTGCATTAGTTTTCTCCCTTATATTTCTTTTAAAACTCATATATGACAACTAAAAAAAGTACTAGGTAATCACTTTAGCTTGTTTTGTTCTTTGTTATCCTTCTTATCTTCCTTTGTCTACAATTTAAATAGAGTTTTAGTCATAGGATTCTTCTTTTCAAGTTCCTTTTTTCCAATTTATTGTTGTTGAACCTTAGCCTTTATGCTCAATATTGAATTCTTTTTAATTTTGGTTTTTGCAATGTGTTGTTGTTTTGTCTTAGCTTGTGTGTCTGATATTGGTTGACACATTACACTAGTGAGTTATTTCATCTTTCAATCTTCTATAATTATGAAGGAACTCTCTCCTCTCATCTTAACATGGATATGGATGTGTTGTTCATTCACTTGGATTCAAATGGTTGGACATAAAATCATGCCATAATATTTTCAATTGGGGTTGAAACCCAATTATATGTATTACAATAAGAGATAATTTGTAGAAAATAGATAGTGTAATGTTTGGGTTGCATTGAATATCTAAATTACATGTCCCCCGTTAATGTATAAAGGGTTCTAATTGATTAATTTTCTGCCAAACCTACACACCTAAAATGGGATACTCCCAAAGCCACATATGGGAAGTCTTCAATCATTGTTATCTCACCATCTTAACAGTTGGGATGTCGAGAGTGGAAGCAAATATAGGAATCCAACATTTAATAGTTTTGTATTGGGAATTGTAAATTTTTTTTATAATCTTAATCAAAACATCAAATATATGAAAATGTGATAGTTAGGCTTCATTTTGTTTTTCAATCAATTTTTTTCCACATAAATGAATGTCTTTTATATTAGAAATGATGCAACCAAATCAAATAATTGTGTAATACAAAAATTAGTTTTGGTTGAGTCCAAATATTAAAAAAAAAAGTTGTCCTTCCAGGTTCCTTTTCTCTTCATAGTCCTATTACTACTTCTAACTTTTTCCATGTATATTGTTGTTCAAACCTATAAATTAAAAGTAAAACTATTAGTTCAAAACATAGAAGACAACAACATAAGTACACTAATTTTTTGGCCCAACTTAGGTTGTTACTTTCATACCCTCTAGAGTTTCAATGCCTAATTTCACTCAATGATGATCCCTTCTAGAAAAGGTGATGGGGAGTACCTCGCCTATACTCTCAAGTAGGTCCATGGGATCATCTCACTATTCTTTCACATTTAACATTAAGGCCACAAAATCATGAGTAGGAGATCTACTTCAGAACCTTTGTCCTCCTTAAGAGGAGGTTGAGCTAACACTTCCCTAGGCATACCTATAAAATCCACAATTTTCTCAAGAGACTATTGGATAGGGTTTGCTATCAAATAAAGCTCTAGGAATTGGCATCATTGGATAATCATGTTCGCATCAACTTCATTTTCCCTTTATTGGAGCACCACGACATTTTTTGTTGAAACGATTGCATAGTTGTCTCTAACTTTATTTTCCTAATTTATTTAGTCAACAAACTTGTGTTTACAATAATTCCATCCTATTGTCCAATTCATTATGTTACATTTGGAACCTTGTATTTCCTTTTCATTATGTTAAAGGCCCTTTCAGAGTTCACCTAGCTTTTCACAGGACATAACAACCCCAATGACAATGGCAAAGGGTAATTTGAATCAAGTGATTTATTATTTGAAACCACACAACCCTCAACCCTTGCACACCATTGGTCGTTGCCACACCACCCACAACCTAAGGAACAAAATCCAAAATTCCTTTATATCACCTTTTCATTGGTCCCTTTTTGGACTCCACTGGTTGACTTTGCCTCAAGGGGTCTCCCAACAATGTTTGGAGACTTAAATTAAGAAATGCATACAAATACAAGATTTAGTGAATTTATTTACATCTTTGGTTTTCCCTTGAAAATTAGTGTTGAAGGGAACCATTAAGTCCTTCCCATCCAAATCCTAATCAAGAAAATCCCACATTCATTCTCAATCATCACCATCATACATTGCATTATCTCTCACAACAATTCAATGGCCATGTTGCAATGGTGGATAGACCTTTGCATTAAGTTTTTGGAATCCCTAATACACATATAATGCCAAGTTTTATTTGTGGGATATGCTCCTTTAATTCACAACCCATTGGAGGGGGGTGGGGGGCCATAAGGAGAACCTTCCATTAATTTCACAAATTTGCTCTACTAGTGGAGCCCCTACAATGCCTTAGGTATCAACTAGCTTATTTTGTTCCCTCAACACATGAAAAAACTCTATGTACTGAAATTTCTGGACCTATGGGACTGGTCTCCTTACCAACCTGACCAATTGAAGAACCTTTTGAGGGTGATAGAGGTGTAGATATTTGTTTACAAGTGCTAAGATTCCCACAACTAAAGCACTTTGAACCCCTTTACTCTTTAGTATTGTAAGGCCTTAAAATAATGCAAGGGATTTTTCATCATTATTAGTTGTGAACCTCATATTCCATTCAAATGTTGTTTTTGTTTCTCCTCCAATATTATAGATAATTTGCTCCCACCCAACCACTCGCCACCCCTATTTTTCAATCAAATTCTTTTTAATGCAATGCAACACAAATAGTGAGAAGTGTTGTCTCATGCTACAAGTTCAATATCATATCAATTTCATGATCACGAGACATGGGCATTGCATGAGTTTGTGTTTCAAGATGCCCCTATATCACATCACTAAAATATGCAATAATACAAAACTCATCATGATGAATGTCATGGCTATCACAAGGAGATACTAACTGGACCATGTAAGTATATTGAAGTTAATAATTGCATGATCATCATCCTATTCTATAAATTATCCCCAAGTCCCTTAAATATTGTAACTGGTTATTACTTTAAGAATTGCAAGTGTGATGTTTTAATACTGTTGAAAATGTAAATATGAGATATTGAGGACTTTGAGATTTATTAATATTGCAATATAAATTGTAGTCATGAAATCCTGAAAAATATTTGGAACCATAAATATGGAGTTAGATCACGTTTAGACGATTTGTACCTTTTCTAACAATTTTTGCTAGAATCCGGTGATGAGAAAATCGTCGAAATTTCAATTTTGGCTGTAGGAATGGATTCAATGACCTCGAATACCCTTTGGGGCACCCTGATTATGCAATTCCAACAACCCAAAACCACTATTTTAACAATTTTGACTAGATTTTGGCCGAAAAAACAGTGAAATCATGGTACAAATCGTCTAAACTTTAATTTACTCTCATAATTATCAAGTCCAAGTTCAAGAACTAAAGAAAAATGTTATTCATTAAAAATGAGAAGACATTCAAAGACGAGGAAGTAGGTAAGGATCTAGGTATAGTGATGAGAATGTGTAAGCTCACTATTGATTTGAAAACATGCAAGACTCTAAGAAAATATATATAGAAAAAAACAAACACACAAACTATTGTGTAATGCAAATTCCCCAATCACTAAAAGCATCTTCCAATTTCCATATACCGTTAAATGCAAATAAAAACATCATCAAATATAATTATAAAAAAAAAGACAATTAAACTAACTCTACATGCCAAAGTTCTCAAGCCATTCGACATGTGCCATGCATAATAGGAATTTAACATTGACTCAATATAAGAAATTAAGATTGTCTAAAAGTATTTTCGTAATTATTAACCCAACCACATTTGTTGAAACAAGAAATCATACAAAGATTAAGATATAGGGATTAGCTTTATTCATACTCATCGTAAGAAATGGTATCAATCACTCGAAAGTGGATTAACCTCAATATTCACTAAGATATGCCTTCTCTTAGAGAATTTTGTAGCTTCCTTTGACGCCAATAATTTTCAAAATGTGAACCGCCACAATAAAAACAAGCAAGCCTAATGAAGAGAAATGCATATTGGCAATTGATTATATTGTGGAAAGGACATAGGGGTTTGGAAAACCTTTATTCACAATATGATAAGGGGCTCCATCCTCCATTTGGATCCTTTTACATTGTAAATTTAGCAAATTGTCAACTAGGGTCCAATGAATACAAATTTAGTGTGGCTTAAATGTTCTAGAATGTTCAATAAATAATGTATTTTCATACAAGTCAAATATTTTAAGGTAATTGTGCAGACGTAGATCAGAAATTAGTACACCAATGTATTATGTGGTTAGAACCTTGAGAAAGGGAAATTATCTATAGGTGTAGCTAATGCGACCATTTGGTTAAATATATTAATGCAAAAGGAAAATAATTTTACATATGAGTTTCTCACCATAAATCATAGAGAAATGATCGTTTGTGCTCTTTAAATGAAGATCATGGACAAATCATGTTTTAAACCATGGATCAATAGAGTCATTAGCATCAAGGGGAATATGAATTGCCGTATCACTTTATGTCTAGAACATAATCATGACTATCAAATTAGATAACTACAAATGCGCACTAAATAAACATACTTTACCTAAAGACACATTAAACAAAGTTGATATTAACTAATTTGTAAGTGTCTAAACTACCTAACATCCCTCCTTAAGAACAACTTGGAATAGGATTGAAGAATTTACAAACATAACATAATAGGACAAAGAAGGAGGCATTATATCCTATCCCTCCTTAATGAAAACTTCTTGAACTCATAACATAAATCAAATTTTGGAAAACTCTGCTTCTGTAAGATATTTTGTGAAAATATCAACAACGTGATCATTGTAGGGAAAAAAGTACTTTGAGAACATTCGTCTTGAATAAGGTTTTGGATGAAGTTCATATGTAGCTCAATGTGTTTGTTGTGTTGATGTTGAATTGGATCTTTGCAAGTGAGATTGATATCACTCTAATTATCACACTAAAGTATGGTCTGATGTTGTTTCTGGAATGAAGCCATAAGGCTTCTTAACTTCAATTAAATACTACTCGATATTTTGCTTCTGTTGAAGAAATAAAAAGTGATTGTTGCTTCTTACAAGACTGAGAGACAAGTCCACAACCGATACTGAAAACATAACATACAACAAATTTATGATCACAAGGGGTTCCAACCCAATCGAAATTAGTGAAACCAACAAAAAAAGTACCGCCAGAATTATAAAGGTCCCAAACTGAATTATACCCCAAATATATTGAAGTATTCTTTTGTCTACTTTCCAATGGCTCTCATGGGATGTTTGCATATATTAGGAAAAAATACCAACAACAAAGAAAATGTTAGGATGGCTATGAGTCAAATACAAAAGGATACCAACTACTAACAGTACAAAGTGGCATCTACTTCAGGTATAGTACAAGTGGCAACAAGTTTGACTCCAGTCTGGAAGGGAGATGGAGATGGTTTAAAATATTCCATGTGAAAGCGACAAATAAAGTCACGTGCATACTTAGACTGGGGAAGGAAAATTTCTTTCTCAGTTTACAAGACTTGAAGGCCAAGGAAATAATGCAAAATTCCTAGTTATATCATATCAATTCTCTTCTTAAATATATATTTCACATGCTTAAAATTTTGGGACCACTGCTAGTGAGAATAAGTCCATCAACATAATAACAAGTATTATGATATGGACACCTACTTTCTCAATAAATACATTAAGGTCAAAATGGCATATAGAAAAGTTGGTGCCAAGAAGAAACTTATCCATCTTCGCATACCAAGCACAAGGAGATTACTTTTAAGACCCTAGAGAGATTTTTTTAAGCAACAAACAAGGTTGGAGCCATTTTGAAAAGGTGCTATGTAAATTTATTCTTGCAAATCCCCATGAAACAAGATGAATTTAACATCCATTTTATGGACCTTCCATTTATAGAAAGTGGCAAGGGATAGAACAAGGTAAATGGAATTCATTTTATCTATGGGGGGAAAGGTTTCATTATAGTCAATCCCTTCTATTTGAGAAAATCCTTTGGAAACAAACGAAGCTTTATGTTTTTTGACACTTCCATCCAATGCATACTTAGTTATGTACGCCCATTTACATCTAGTAAGTTTTCTTCCTTTCGATAGAGGTACAAGATCACAAGTGTCATTCACCATCAAGGAACGATATTCTTCATTCACTATTGTGTCCCAATCTACACGGCAAAAATATTTTGCAAATGCTTACGGATCACAAGTCTCTAAAATTTGATCCAAAAGAGAGAAAGCTTGTTGGAACTATGAATGTGTAGGATGCCGATATGAAGGGTCAATAGAAAGAGCACCGATCGCTTCTCATGTTGTATAGACCCATCTATTAAGTTGTGGTGTTGGTGTAGGTTCATGTTCAAGGACCCAACTAGAGGGATGTGAGCAAGTAGAGGTGGATTTTCATCCTCGTTATCCTAACTGAAGAAGGAACCAAAATAAGATTGTTAGCATAAACATGGGGAATATAATATGTCACAATCATTGAAGATAACACAGACATCGAATTACCCTCGCAGGTTGATATACCTTCATCAAAATTAACATTTATCCTAATAATAATTTCATTGGAATGAGGTTGAAGAATTATATAATCTTTTATATATATAGGACATCCAACAAAAAATCACTTCTCACTCTTAGGTTGTTATTCTTTCCTTTTTTCACCAGGGATGTCATCTCATGCTTCCCTACCAAACATATGAAGGTGGCTTACATATGGTTTAGTTTAAATCCACGCTTCACCTATGTGGTGGTTCAATTAGCTAAGTAATTAGCACAATTAATGGCTTATGCCCAAAAATAAGGACCCGATACTTTAAATTGATTCTTACATTTTGTCATTCACTTTTAATTATGTGCAATTCTTTTTCTTAGCAACACCATTTTGTTGTGGTGTATATGTAATAGTGTGTTGCATATAAATTACCTATGTAGTACAATAGGTTGCAAATTTGTTCGTAGCACATTCGTGTCCATTATTTGTTCTTAACTTTTGAAGTTGATGTCTAAATTGTTTTTCTACAAGGACCTTGTAGGCCAAAAACATGTCAAAAATTCCACTCTTAAGTTTTAAGAAATAAACACAAGTGCAGATGGAGAAGTCATTAATGAAAGTTCAGAAGTAATTGAAACCAAAGAAAGAATTAGAGGGAAGCGAAGCACACAAATCACTATGAACAAGCACCAAGGGGGTCAAGGGTGTCGAGATGCATGTTTTTTTTTTTAATTTCATGAATATGTTTGTTGAGCATAGCTAGAATAAATACCATCTATACGAGAAAAGGAAGGAATGCCAATAACCATATATTTATTACATAGTTGGTGCAATGAAATTTTAGATTTCAAAATAGCTCATGCCAGAGCTTGCTCAAGTCTTCACTATGAGAAACAAAAACTAATGGAATAGATGATGACCCATACTTGTCAAATATGTACAACCTGATAATATCATCAGCAATTCTAGTTTTTAGGACATTATTACTAATTAGGATATTTAAAATACTTGATTACAACTTTATGAGGTGAAAACTCTATTGTTTTAACTTCACCGGGATGAGTAATTTGATACACTAATAGAAGCTTACAAGAAAGATTTGGAACACATAATACATAATTAAAATAATCATCATCTAGTTGAATTGTTCCAAACCCTTCAATAGTAAGACATATATAATCACCAACAAATATTTGTTTGGTGGTACATTTATTAAAAGCATAAACTATAGCTTTATTCTTAACCATATGATAATATGGTCCATAATCAATACACTCCTAATTAGAAGAAGAAGTAGGTCATATTGAAGGGTAAACTAGAAGCAAAAAATGCATTTTATGATAAGAAGAGTTAAAAGAATAAGAATCATCAATAATGTTGTGCTTCTTCAATGTTGCTTCTAAGACTTTCATTTTCTTGAAACAATTTGACTCTAGATGACCATCTCACCCATGAAAATTACAATGTCTCTCAATCTTCTTGCCTTTTGATTTAGTTCATATCATCATTGGGAGTAAGAGCTAGCTGAGAGTGTTTTGGACCCTTGTTTTGTTTGTTGTTGTGAGGATGTTTCTTTTTCGAATGTTTGGATTTGTCCTATTTTTTTATCGCTATTTCTTTGTCAGATGTACATGTAGTGTTGATCGCTCCAAGATGCAAGAAATTGTCTTACTCTTTAATAAAAGAATCACAAAATGATTCAAGAGATGGAATTTTTTGTAAGTAGCCCATAATGCTTCTATGATGGATTAAAAAGTAGATAGAAAAACATAATAGACGTTTCCAAGCTTAGCGAGAATAACATATATAAGTTGGCCATCCTTCTTGTCTATCTTACATTCTTTAAGTTAAAGTTTAAGTTTTTTAAATTCTCTTTTTTGTAAGTAAGTACCCACGCGGGATTTGAACTCGTGACCTACCATTTACAACTTATCTTCTCAATTAATCATTACTGATTTCTCTAACCCCCACGAGCTTAAGTGTTTTAAACTTATATATAAATAATATTCAATATAACATAAATCACTTCAATTTAAAACAATCAATTAGTTTTGAAGCTAGTGGACTCGAATCTCATTGTGTTCATCAAACGCAATTTCTGGCTTTTGCCAAGCTACATTTGGTTTCTCAAGTCCTTGAAGGTGAAATCATAGATCACTAGAGATGGACATCTTGATAATCTAATAATACAGTAAAGTCATCCACTTCATAGTAAATCCTCCATATAGGTTTTTTAAGAAAAGTAGTTTGAATGGATAAGTAGGAGATCATTGAGACTAACCATATTACAATATGCAAGTAAGATGGATTCAAAAGAAAAACTCATATTCTAAATTGAAATATCTTTCAAAAATAGGCAATTCAAAAAAAACATTGAAAGCAAATTCCATATGTCAGAGTTATTCCCTTTTGAAGAAATGAATAAAAGGTAAAGAAGGTTTCATGTGGCAAATATAGCTTGTCCCACATGGTGATAAGTTCACAAGAGTTATAAAAAAAAATTCCTCTCTTTTAACTTAGAAACTCACTTTTACAATAATTCTTTTTTTTACCATAAAATAAGTAATCCACTTTTATAAATAAGTGAGAACCACTTTTACAATTAAGTTATAAATTAAATTTGTATAAAAAAAATAACTTCAAAAATATAATAAAAATATTTTATAAATGATTTGCTCTACCATTTGAGTTAAATCATTTAAATTAACTTAATGAGTTAGATAACTTTAAATAAATTAATATAAAGGATTTGAAATCAATACCTATATTTCAATAAAGTAACTTTCAACAAAAATGTCCAGTGCAAAATAGTGACAAAATTTAGAAAGATCATTTTTTTAAGGTCTACCTTGAAGTGTGTGTTTATTTAAAAAATGGGTGTGCTTTCAAAATGAGTGTTCCTCTAGTTTACTTTTGTTTGTGTGACAGGATGTACTGTGGTGACACGGGATGGAGATAGATGAGGTGGATTGTGATATTCTATCCCCTGTAAGATCCATCCCCTGTAAGATCCATCTTTGTTGAAGAGTTTCATATTTGGAATGTTATTAAAGGATCATCCAAGGAGGAGGCATCTATTCGCATGCAAGGTAATGATAGCTCGCCTTTATTTCCCCTGCTAAACAATGATGGATCTGGTACGTCGAATAATGTCCCAGGACCTAAACGAAAACATAGCAAAGGAGCTAAACGAAAACATACAAAAGTAGCTAAATAAAAAAAGTCACTAGCGGTTTGGGTGGTCGGCAGGGAGATTGGCATCGAAGAAGTACCAGAGTATCTTGCAACAGCTCCGGTTGGAAGGTTCTAGGGAAAAAATGCCAGGGAAACCTCAATCCGAATTTGGATGGAAAAAAACTGGGGATTGATCCTATATCAACTTCCCTCCTTTCATATCATGATGGGGGGTTGGATATTGTTCTGAGTAGACTCAGAGCTGGACAGACAAAGATTACTAAACCATAATTGGAGCTAGGGTCCTTCGGGTTTAATACTAAAAAGGTGGCAGGTTGATTTTGATGCTAAAAGAGAACCTCAGAATCTACAACATGTATGGGTCATCCGGCTGATACTTCCCATGATATTTTGGTAAGCTCCGCTTTTGAAGGTAAACGGAGAAAAGCTTGGAAAATTTATCTCTTTGGAGAAAAATTGGGATAAAATAGTTGACAGATGATGCAAAAAAAATATTGGTAGAACTGGACCTTTGAGATAGCTTATACGAAGAAATAAAACTGGAAATGAATAGAAGCATCTAGAATCAACAACTTGACTATTGGAAAAATCCTTTCAGATGCTTTGGATGCAAATAGGTGGGTCATATAATTCGAGACTGTCTGATTCTTGCCCCGAGTGCGTAGAAATGAAGGATATTGTGGGTAAAAAATTCTACGGGGGAGAAACAAAAGGAGACGAATGAAGGCTACGGAAAAAGAAAAAAAATACATGCCCGCTACATAGTACCCAACCACGACGTAGAACCATGCAAGTTGGTGAGAAAATCATCAACTTCATCTCCTGGTAAGCATGATGCTCCTTTTGAATCCCCTTATTTCATTAATTCTTCGTTGATTGGACGTCCAGAAGTAGAGTCTATTCTCGTTACAGAAACTCTGCCTTGTCTGATTACATCCCCCAATATTGGTCTATCAGAATTAGTAGTTTAAACTACTCCTTCTATATCAAGGACATATGAAACTACCTTGAATAGAGCAAACACTAAAGTTTACAACACAAGGGATAGGGTGGCCTCTATGGGGAAGAATGAAGAAGTCTTACATAGAGGTCTAAAATCAGACACTCCACCCAAAGTCATTCTAGAAAGGAAATCGCAAATAACAAAAGCAAAAAATCAAGCTTTGATAGATATAAAAGGAGGGAAACAAACCACCATCTCAAGGGTCATTAAAGTGGGTAAAGCTCTCTCAAGGGTTATCTAATGTTGTGTTTTTCCTTTAATTCAAAGGGGTTAGGGGGGTCCCCCAAAATAAATTCCCTTAAGAGGATGATTAACAATCTAAGGCCTTCGGTTATCCTCTTACAAGAAACAATGACATAAGGAAATAAAGCCCAAGAATCCCTAGAGCCTTTCTTAAAATATTTGTCCTTTATTCATATAAACACAAATGGACACTCATGAGGTTTACTTACGACATGAAGCCCAACGTTGAAAGAGATAGATACAAGAAAACTAGACAGTGCTTGAGGACAGTTATACATGAGTAACCTTCGTGATATACAATGTATATGGGCCTTTTCACAATATAAAGTTTTTTTGGGAAAACTTTGTATCCAGTAGGCTATGGGAAGACCAAAATTCGGTAATCGGTGGAGATTTAAACCTAATATTTTCATAAAGAGAAATTTGGGGGAATCTTTCTCGTTCGGGTTTTCTAAGCAATTTCTTCTACTCACAAAATGACTCGTTGATGTCCAAAACAAAAAAATGGAGCTAACTTGGCAGAATAGGAGAAGTGGGGAATATGCAATCTCTAAAAGATTGGACCAATTCTTGATTTCGAAAAAAATATTTTCCATTTCTCTAACAATTTAATTCCTGCTTTGATTAAGGAGGGATTTCCGACCATTGTCCCATAATATTGTCTATGGACTTACAGGAACAAAAACCCTCTTCTCCTTTAAAGTTTTATCTCGGGTGGTTGAGAGAGGAGGATTTTAAAAAACTCATAGAGGATAACTGGTCCCCTTTAAGATCAGAAAAGTCATAATATTTTATGCAACAAATGATGAACAATATGGCTAAGGTAAAAAGGTCTCCAAGGACTGGGGAAAAATATATCGAGCAAGTCAACAGGCAAAGCTTAAGGAGATAAAAGAAAGGATTAAGAAAGTGTACAAGGAGAATGAAGTAGGGGTTTTAACTGAAGAAGAACTTAACAAACTGAAGAAGATGAAAGTTGACCGAATGGTCCTTCTTTCCAATGAAGAACAACTTTGGAGGCTAAAAAGAAGGGAAATCCGGATAGCTGAAGGAGACAATAACACAAAATTCTTTCACAGATTTGCCTCTCATAGGAAAAGTGTGAACATCATTACATAAATCAAGAATGATCAATCTATAAGCATAATCTATTTCAAAGATAAATGTGAAGCAATGGTTTTATACTTTAAAATATTATTCAGGGAATCAAAGGGATGCTCAATCCAAGAAATTCTTCAAGTACTCATACTATTCCCAAGATCAATTTCAGATGAAACGAATGAAACTTAAAAAAAAATTATTCGAAGAAGAACTAAATACTATTTACATTCATTATAAAAAGGTAACAGCCCAGGGCCCGATGACTTCTAAGAGGAATTATTTTTGGGTTTTTATGATATGCTAAAAGAATATCTTCTCAAGACAATCAGAGAATCTCATCTTCTAGCAAAGGTTTGTGCTCAATGAACTCCACCTTCTTATCCATAATACAAAAGAAACAAAAGCCCTTACACTTTGGAGATTTCAAACCAATTTCATGTTGCAATGTGGTCTATAAGATAATTGCAAATATTATTGATCAGAGGTTGAAGCCGATTCTATTTCAAATCATTTCTGAAGAACAGTTCGACTTCTTGTTAAATCGATAAATACATGATGTGGTCTCCTTAGCCTAGGAATCCATCCATATGATAAATAAGAATAAGTTGAATTCCTTTGCCCTAAAACTTAATCTCTCGAAATCCTATGACATGGTAAGTTGGACTTTCCTACGTCTTACTTGTATCCAGAAGGGATTTGATGTAGATATGTTGAACTGGATTATGAGTTGTGTAACAACAACTTCATTTGCGGTACTAATTAATGGAGCTTTCTCCTCCTTTTTTAGTCCTGGAAGAGGCCTAAGCCAGGGTTTCCTCTATCCTCTTTCTTATTTTTACTGGTGGCAGAATATTTGAGAAAGTTGGTACATCAAGCTAAGCGAGAAGGTTCATACAAGGGAATTTTTGTTTCTTCAACTATGGAATTGACACACATTCTCTTTGTAGATGATGGGTTAATGTTGGGAGAAGGTACTTTGGAAAATATTCAGTCTATAGCATAGATCCTAACTCTATATACGACAACTACTGAGATGGTAATCAATATATAACAAACAAGCCTTGCATTAAACATAACATATGAAGATCTTCAACAAAGAAATATAACGGAGCTAGAGTTTTCCAAAGTTATTTTGGTGATGGCTTTACATACTTGGTATTTTTCCTCAATCCTAATGATTACTCTTTCAAGGACTGGATTTGGCTCTATAAGAAGATAGAATCACGCATTTCATGTTGGGCTAACATGTATCTCTCCAAAGGAGGGAGACTAATTATTTTAAAAGTAGTACTTCAAATTTTACCAGTCTATTGGGCTTCCATAGCATACATCCCAAAAGGGATTTTAACAAAGATTCATAAGAAATGCTTCTCCTTCTTATGGAAAAACAATAAAAAAAGTAAGGCATTCCATTGGCTAACTGGACAATATTGGAAAATCTCAAGGAGTTAGGGGGTTGGGGGATAAAGAATCCCTACCTGTTCTGTCAAGCTCTAGCTACCAAATCTCTCCGGAGATTGACGGTAAATACCAAATCTCTATGGGGAAAAAATTGACCTCCGAATATTGTACAGAATCCTCCATAATAGATTGGTACAGAAGTCAAGAAAAAAATCACAAAGGAGGATCTGTGGTATGGAAAGCACTGGTGCTCTCATTTCCTCTAATAGGACAATGGACGACGTGGAAAATTGGAGACAGAAGAAATTTCCAAATAGGAGAGGACCCGTGGGTTGGATCTGGAGGTAACTATACCCTGTCTCCAATCACTTTATCCTTGTTTTAAATAGGTAGAATATCAAAATTTTATCTGATGCAAAGAACATATCCTCTTGTGAAGAAGCATGGAAATATGCAACAGATTTAGGATTGGTAAATGAATATGCAGACGAGTGGACAAGATTGATAAACACACTAAATTCTAATTTTATCACCTTGTATGATAATGAGCCAGACAAGTTAGTATGGAAAAAAAATAGCTCAACTGGATATTTTTCAGCTAAACTAGGTTATGAGATACAAGCAATTGAAACCTTCTCTAGAGAAAAATATTGGTGGTGGATTCTTGTATGGAAATTAACAAGTCCTTTGAAGGCGAATATTCTTCTTTTGTTAGCCATGAAAAATAGACTGCTAACCTGGGAAAATATACTGAAACCCGGTTAGGAAGGCTTTAGTTGGTGCGTTTTGTGCCAAGCGAACTGTGAAACTTCCAGTCACTTATTTATGTCTTTCCCTTATGTACGGGTAGTATGGAATGCAGCCATAAAATATATAAGTGGCTTGGACACCCCGATGGAAACAACACTTTTAAATTGTTGTCAAACTTGGTGGATAAATCCATCGGTATGAATATTCGATGTCTTCCCCTCATTGTTTATTTATGGATTCTGGTGGGCAAGGAATTCAACAATTTTTATGGATAGAAAAATTCCAACAGAGATAACTAGTGCAATGATTGTGCAGTGGTCACGGGAGCATAAAAATAGGAAAAACAAAAAATGATGTGAATAATAAGAAATCCAAGCATTGATAAAATAATTCCTTGGGCATTCATTGACAGAGAAATCCAACGGGATCCACCCTTGGGAGAACCTAGAGTAGTTCTTTATATATCAAAAGAGAAGAAAATTTTATTCAAATATGGTATGGGACATTGCACCAATAATAAGGCAGAATTAACTGCACTTTGCACTTTGGGTAGTCCTTAATTCATCTCTGGCTCGGAACATATATAACATACAAATCTTCTGCGACTCAAAAAAGGTCATTGAATGGACAAATCAAAAGATAAAGATAAAATCTCCTCATCTGCAACATCTTTTGACAGAAATCAAAAATACAAATAGAAAGGTTTGAATATATATCCTTCAAACATGTATATCGAGAGCTAAATGAAGAGGCCGATAGTCTTTCAAAGAGTGCATTACTACTGGTTCCGGGAACTATTGTAGAGGAGGAATGCAATGGGAGACAAACCACTCTATAGTTCAGATCTTGAAATACTCTAAGAAATTCATGTGACAGTATAATATGGAAATAGATAAACTCCAGCATATACTGATTTTTCATAAGCATATGGATCTAAGCAAGTTTCTTTTTAGATAGAATATCAAAGAACATATGTTTGAACCATTAGTATAAAAAACAACAAAGATTGTTCTTTTGTAAGCCTCTAATGAAAGAAGGGAGTCTTTTGAAGAACATTTTAGGAATTGTTAGCTCGGGGAGATTTTTGTAAGTCCTTCTAAGACAGTCCATGTTATTCTATATGAATAAAAGATTTTTTTCCTTGGAATTTTTTTTTATAAAGATCACACAAGGGACTTGACAAAGAAAATACGTATATTAGAAAGGGATCAACTTAGAAATACAAATAGAAAAATATGAATGAAAAATTATACATCTAGATCTAATAAATATGGTAGTCTCTTGGGAAAACAATTTTTTTTTGTTGAAATGGAAAGAATATCCAATTAAAAACATCCTTTCGACACAATGGAATGGTTATCGTGGCCTATAAATGCTAAAAAATAGTGGAATCCAAAATTCTGTTAATGCACATAATGACACAGGTTTAGGATCTTGAATAAGAGAGGGATTGAATCTTCATAAGCACTATGATAACATGTTCTATAAATAGGGCATATTCACCAGGTTGAACACCTTAAGGAAACCGCTCACACAAATAGAACATATATAAGAACGCTAGTGTATTACGTGGTTAAAATATCAAATATGGAAACAATCCATGACCCCAGTCAACACAACTGCTTAAGGCAATCTATTAATGAAAAATAAAATTAATTTTAGATATGAGTTTCTCAAAATCAATTGTTAACATATTGTAACTTCGGAAGATATTCTATTTGTGCTAATTGTATTCCTCCTTTGGGAGTTGTCACTCATGTAATTGGTCATGTAAGAGTCATTGAAAGAATCAATGTAAAACTATGAATGTAAGTCAGGTCAATAGTACCCTTGAGTCATTATAATAAATATTATTTTGGTGTTCTACTAGTCAAGTCAGCCCTGTCAGCTAGACAAGTCGACCTAGATAGGTTTTAGGACAAGTCAAGAGTCAAATATAAATAGGGAGGCGCCTCCTTCATTTGTACTCACTTCACTCAAGTAAGTTTGCAAGAGAGAGAAGAAGAAGTGCACTAGAAAGAAGATAGAAGCAGTTGTCTTGGGTTTTAAACTGTTTTGGTTGAGTTCTATACTAAGGAAGTTTTGTTGTGTTTTCTCCCCCACAAGGGTTTCCCAAGATAAATATTTTGTTCTCTTGTGTGAATGTACTTGTTTTTCTTTTAGTGATCCTACCATCTTAAATTGTTTTAGAATATCATCTTCAGAGCCACCCTAAAAGAAGACATTTTACATCTAGGGTTTATTGTTCCAAACAATTCCCTCGATAGATCAACTAGAAAATAAGGTTAACTCAACTCGCCCTAGAAGGGCACATCTTTCTATGAAGACATAACTGAATTTTGAGAAGTTTCATTTTTGGGCTCGACATTGCTGCCATGAAGAACTAGGGCTTCAATTTTTTGAGGTTACATCATCAATATCAGAAAAAGGAATATACAATCTAGCTTGCCTTAGGGAGGCACATCTTTTCCAACACTCAGCCCTACAAGTGATTCCAACTGAAAAATTATGGTTTTTCCATCAAACCCTAGGTCATTCCAAAGAAGGTCAGGAAGGAGAAGTCTTCTCTAAGTAAGTATTCTCTCTCATATTTCCATTTGAGGTTCTCTTTCTGTTAAAGATGGCAAAGAATAACAAGCTAGATGAGAAGATTGAGGGTGTTGAGAACTTCAGATCATGGAAGTATCGGATAATGCTCATTCTAGAAGAGAATGATCTAGAAGGATTCATAAAGGAGGAAGTTGTAGAACTTGAAGGAGATGAAGCTAATGCTAAGCACAAATAGGATATGATCAAGGATAAAATAATCATAACTGACTCCATCAAAGATAACTTGATCTCTCAAGTATCTTTAAGGAGAACACTAAAGGAAATGGTTGATTCCCTATCCAACCTATTTGAAGGAAGGAATGTCAATAAGAATATGACTTTGAGAAATCAACTCAAATGTGTGAAGGCTCAGAAGTCAGAAACCATGCACTCATACTTCACAAGAGTATCCCAGATCAGGGATCAACTAGAAGCTATTGGAGACATGGTAGAAGATGAAAAAGTTTTAATGACCACCCAGAATGGTCTTCCAGGAGATTGGGAATATTTCATTCAAGGAATATTCTCCACAAGAAAACTGACCAAGTTCTGACAGTTATGAGAAGAATGTGTTCAAGAAGAAGAAAGAATAATAGTCAGAGAAGAGAAAGTAAATGGAAGTGAAGATCAAGCTCTGGCAGTTCATACCAAAGGAAATAACAAGAGGAATAATTATGATCATCCTCCCAGGAAAGTACAAGGGTTTAAGAAGAATAAGAATTTCAAGAAAGACTTCTTAGGTTATGAATGCTTCACTTGTCACAAGATGGGACGCATATCCATAAACTATCCCATGAAGGAATATCAACTCAAGAAGAAGAAGAAAATATTATAGGCACATACAACTGAAGACAATGATCAAGAAGAAGAAATAAATAAAGAAGATGAAGACTCCTGTGAAGAATACGTCTTAATCTCAACACTCACAAGTTCAGTCTCACCTAGTAATGACACTTGGCTTGTAGATAGTGGTGCCTCCAGGAACATGACATGTTACAAGGATTCACTCTCTTGTATTGAAAAAAAGGATTCTCCACACAAAGTAATGCTTAGAGATGATTACCAATATCCCATCAAAGGGATGGGATAAGCCTCTTATAAACTAGACTCAGGAAAGTCCATGAAGATGAAGGATGTCGTATATGTTCCAGGGCTAAAGAAGAATCTCCTTTATATCTCAACGTTAGATAAGAAAGTTTTTAGAGTTGATTTTGTAGATGGTGAAGTTATTATGTGGACAAAAGGAAAAACTATATATGATGCAGTAGTGATTGGAGTTGAATAAGGATGACTCTACAAACTAAAGGGACATGTAGACTCAACATTCATGACTGAAACCATTAGCCCATGTGAGTTATGTCACATAAGACTTCCTCATATACATTACAAAGCATTACCAATTGTGAGCACGGTGGTGAGAGTCTTTCCAGAGATTTAAATAAACCATCAAGTAGTGTGCACAAGGAAATAATACCAAGAACCCTTATCCAAGCAGTAAAAATAAAGCAAAAGGGATGCTAGACATTGTTCACTCAAATATTTGTGGACCAATTCAAACTACTTCATTAAGCGTGTATGTTTACTATGCCTCCTTCATTGATGACTACTCCCACAAAACTTGAATCTATTTCTTGAAGAATAAGGATGGAGTATTTGAGAAGTTCAAGGAGTTTAAGGCTCTTGTAGAAAACCTCTCCAAAAAGAGGATCAAGACCTTAATATCATATAATGGAGGAGAATTCACATCGGGTTAATTTAGCAAGTACTACAGAGAAGCTGGGATTAAGAGGGAGATCACCATTCACTACAATCCACAACAAAATGGTGTGGAAGAGAGGAAGAATAGATCTATAATGGAAGTTGTAAAATACATGATCCATGATCAAGACCTACCTATGTATATGTGGGCAGAAGTAGCTAGAACAACAGTATATGTGCAAGATAGAATCTCCCGCAATTCCCTTGGGAATAAAACTCCAAAAGAGATGTTTACTAGAGAAAATCATGAAGTCAATCACTTTAAAATATTTTGTCGTCTAGTTTAGATACACATTCCCAAGGAGAAGAGATCAAAGTTGGATCCTTCAGGAAAGAAGGGATTGTTTGTGGGATATAGTGAGCAATAAAAATCTTACTGATTCTATATTCTAGGGCACCGCCAAATTGAGCTAAGTAGATATGTTACTTTTTATGAAGATACAACTTTCAGGAAATCAAGGAAAGACAAGGAAGTCGAAGAGGAGCATGAAACTCCTAAAGATACAGAATTTTATAAACCAGTCAGAAATGAGGTGGAAGAACAGATACCTAAGGACCATGGCATGATAGAACCTTAGAGACATGAACTTCCTAGTGAGATGATATCACACAAAAGAAGGTCTGCTTGGAAATGAGAATTAATTTAAGAAGGAGAAAGACTTGGTGTCCCTGGAGGAACCATCAAAGAAAGAAGAAGCAAAATCCATACCCCAGTTATGTGTCTTTGATGTGAAACCTCATTGACAAAGAACCTACGTGCTTTGTAGAAGCAATGAAGCAGAAGGAATGGGTAGATTACATGGTCAAGGAATACCAATCCATCATAAAGAATGATGTATGGGAAATAGTACCAAGACCAAATAACAAGTCAGTACTATCCTCAAAATGGATCTACAAAACAAGGCATTTAGTAGACGGAAATATAGAGAAGTATAAGGAAATATTCGTATCCCGCAGGTTCTCTCAAAAAGAATGAATTGGCTATGAGTAGACCTTTGTACCAATAGCAAGGTACACCTCAATTAGAACTGTCCTTGCCTTGGCATCCAAGAAGAAGTGGAAGTTACATCAAATGGATGTAAATACAACTTTTCTAAATGGAGTAATATAAGAGGAAGTACACATAGAACAACCGCAAGGTTTTGAGACAGGTAACCATAAAACTCATGTATGCAGACTTAAGAAGGAATTGGTTGGGTTGAAGCAAGCCCCCAGAGCGTGGTATGGAAGAATTGATGGTTTCCTGATGATTTTAGGATTTACAGAGAGTAAATCATAATCCAACCTCTGCTACAAAGTTGAGGATGATGGGATTATCATATTACTACTATATGTAGATGATGTATTTTTTACAGGTGAAGACAAGCCCATCAACGAATGCAAGAAGAAGCTCACTGCAGAATTTGAGATGAAATATTTTGGAATGATGTACTACTTCTTAGGTATTGAAGTATGGAATTATCCAGATGATATTTTACTCAACCAAGGAAAATATGCAGTAGAGATCCTAGATAGATTTGGGATGATGGATTGTAAGGCTATGACTACTCCAATGACAACAAATTTGAAGCTCTTGAATGATGATTCTTCAGAGATAGTGGATGTTTCCTTATACATACAGATGATTGGTTCAGTAATGTACTTAACCAGTACAAGACCAGATATATGTTTTGTTGTAAACACTTTAATTCAGTATATGGTGAATCCCAAACATATTCACTTAATAGGAGAAAAACATGTGATGAGGTATCTAAAAGGAACGTTAGATTATGGTCTCGGATATGCATAAGATGGTGAGACCAGATTGCATGGATTTATAGATTCAGATTGGGTAGGAAGTGTCGAAGATAGAAAGAGTACGTCAGGATTTTGTTTTAGTTTTGGATTAGGAATGATCTCATGGTTCAGCAGAAGGCATACCAATATTGCACTCAGCACGACAGAATTTGAATACATAGCAACATGTTCAGCTTGTAGTGAAGCAATATGTCTTCATAGGATCTTAGCAGGACTATTTGATAAAGAGGTAGAGGTAACTGATATCCATTGTGATAATTATAGTTGTATTAATATGACAAAAAACCCGATGTTTCATGATAAGTCGAAACAAATCGAAATCATATATCACTACATCTGGGATATGGTACAGAAGGGAGATGTAAAGCTCAAGTATGTTCCTATAGAGGAACAAGTGGCAGATATATTGGCTAATCCTCTGTCTCATGTAAATTTTGAATACTTTCGAGACAATCTTGGTGTAGTCCGAAAGGACCTCCCTCTAAAGAGGGAGTAGAAGGGGTGGAAGGCTTTCTGTTGCAGTGGTGTGGTAACTTAGTCTAGGGTAGGGTATGTCTAGCTAGGATTGTTGGCCCGAAAGGTTAGTAATTCAGACGAGACCTGTTGATCCTAGGGGGATTAGTATATATGGATAGGCTCATTTGTCCTGAAATGGTTAGCAAGCAAGACAAGGCTTTTCTTGCTTGGTTGGTCCCTAGGGAGATCCATCTGTCTAACTAGGCTTGTTGGATCGAAAGGGTTAGTAATTCAGACAAAATTCTTGGGTGTATCTACCAGAGAACCCACCGTGATGTTGCTTCATAAGGCCAAAGGGAAATAGGTGGTTTCAGTATTCCTATACTGATGAGGCAGGTTCAATATTATGATACTGATGTTCATGAGGTAGGTTCAGTATTCTCATACTGATGTTGATGAGGCAGATTCAATATTCTTGTATTGATGATGATGAGGTAGATTCAATATTTTCATACTGATGATTGATGCGATGGATTCATTATTCTCATACTGATGATGATGAGGAAATTTCAGTATTTTCGTACTGATGTTGATGAGGTAGGTTTGATATTTTCATACTGAGGTTGATGAGGCAGGTTCAGTATTCTCATACTGATGATGATGAGGTAGTTTCAGTATTCCCATACTGATGATGATGAGGTAGTTTCAGTATTCCTACATTGATGATGATGATGTAGTTTTTGTATTTGTATATTGATGTTGATGAGGTTTGCTTCAATATTTCTTTACTAATTTTACAAATACTATTTAGTATTTATTTGTTGATGATGAGTTTTTAGCACTAGCATGCTAATGATGTTATTTTTGTTACTTTAGTATTTACATACTAATGTTGCAGGTAGATGATTTAGTATTCACTTACTGATATGGAAAAATATGATTCAATATTCATATATTGATATGAAAGAAGAAGACTCGCTATCTACATAGTGATATTGCAGAAGAAGAAGAAGACTCAGTATCCACATATTAATATTGCAAAAGAAGACTCAACATTCATACACTGATATTGCAGAAGAAGACTCAATATCCACATACCGATATTGCAGAAGAAGACTTAGTATCCACATGTTGATATTGTATAAGGAGACTCGGTATCCACATACTGATATTGTAGAATAAGGCTTAGAACAAGATTCAGTATCCACTTGTTGATATTGCAGAAGAATTTGCAGAAGATGATCCAGTATTCTCATACTGAAATTGATGATGAAGATGTATGATGTGGTTCCAAAACCTCCTATGACATATAGAGACTCACCAATCATATGTTTAGTGGTGGTAGTGGTTGTTGATATAGAATACCTTCCTAGTTAAGAGGGAGTGTTAAAATATTGTAACTTCAGAATATATTCTAGTTGTGCTAATTGTATTCCTCCTTCAGTAGTTGTCACGGATGTAATTGGCCATGTAAGAATCAACGTAAACCTTCAGATATAAGTTGGGTCAATATTACCCTTGAGCCATTATAATAAATATTATTTTGGTGTCCTACTAGTTAAGTCAACCCTTTCAGCTAGATAAGTCATGCTAGTTAGGTCTTAGGACAAGTCAAGAGTCAAATATAAATAGGGATGCGCCTCTTTTCATTTCTACTGACTTCACTCAAGCAAGTTTGCAAGAGAGAGAAGAAGAAGTGCACCAGAAAGAAGAGAGAAGCATTTCTCTTGGGTTTGACACTATTTTGGGTGAGTTCTATACTGAGGAAGTTTTGTTGGGTTTTCTTCCCAATGAGGGTTTCCTAGGATAAATATTGTGTTCTCTTCTGTGACTGTACTTGTTGTTATTTAAGTGATCCTACCATCTTAAATTGTTTTGGAATATCATCTAAGCAATAAGAAAACTTAACATCAATCATCAACAAATTAATATCATGGACCAATCGGGTGTCAATCCATGGATTAATATAGCTGCTAGTATCAAGGAAAAGATTAATCATCATATCACTTTATGTCTAGAACATAATATTGACCCTTGAATTAGATAACTACAAATACACACTAAAGAATCACACTTTACTTAAACACACATTAAACCAAATTATTAATCTTAACTAACTCCTAAATGTATAAATATCCCAATATATAATTACATTTATTATTAAAATTTCCCTTCACTTTTATTATTATAATTACATTTATTATAATATTTTTTCATATTTTGTAATTTATAATTATATAATATATATATGTTAAAAATATTGTTGTTGTTAATGTCAAAAGTAAGGATATATTATTATTATTGGTGTCAAAGACAGAGATTGCAAGATGAAAATTGTTGGAAATATTGTTTTTTATGCCCATTCTGGATACCATATATTTCAAGTCATGTTTACTCTAGATACCTAGCTCAAATTGAAGTACACGTTACATGGTTGGAAATCTAATTGCGAGACCTTTCCCACAGTATATGGAACTCCCTCTAAATCCATAGAAATGAGGAGATATGAAAGAATTTGTAAAGTCAACCCAACAAGAATGTTAGGATGACCCTGCCAAGATATTGAACAATGTTATGCCAACCTAGAAAATGATTTAAGACTTGTATAAATAAGTGGAGCAATCTCCTCATTTGTTTATTCACTCATCCATCTTATGGAGATCTTAAAAAAGGTGTGCATGTGTGTAACAAGAAGGTCTTTTAGGGCTTGAAAATGGATCTAAAGATGTTTTCAAGGTTTTGAAGCAATTCTTCCTGAAATTCTCTTGAAGGTTTATATTAGGGTTCTTAAGATGGTAAAAGGAAAAGGCACACCTTATAAAGAGAAAGATAAGTTTTCTTGTAGAAGAAGTTGTGCAGAAGCTACATATGTTTTCTAATAGAAGTCGAAGATCAAGATGTTTTCTTGTAAAAGTTGAAGACTGTGCAGTAGTGAAGATTGGCTTGTACATGGCAGAGTGCGAAAGAACATAGCGTGGTAGTAGTGAAGATTGTATTGCGCAGAGCAGAGTGTGATAGTAGTGAAGACTATATTGCGTAGAGCAAAGTAAAGTGTGACAATAGAGAATATTGTCTTGTGCAGAGCAAAGCAAAGTGTGGCAATAGTCAAGATTGAAGGGAAATTCTAAAAATACAAAATATATTTTTATTTAATAATATAGTTTAAAATATATATATATATATATATATATATATATATATAATAAAAGTAAAATATATTATAATTTAAATTTATTGTATAGTAATCTCTATAACAATTCGAGTTTAATGTTATCTAATCAATTTGATAGACTTTTAATGAAAGGAAATCAAATTACAAGAATACAAGTTTGAAATGCCAAATGCAACTACACGGGCTAGTTGTCAACTTAGAGAGGGAAAGAGATGTTAAATAGAAACCCTTAAACATGCACATAAAAGAAGAAACCCCGTTGAGAGGGTCATTGAAATTATTTTATATTTCATCGGTTCTGTGTTTAATAGATTGTTGTTATATGTATGTTTTATGGAACAATTTTCATGCAGACTTTGAATATTGAATGGGAGCTTTCGGTATCGATATTGAAACTTACAAATTTGTTTTTTTGGTTTTGTTTTGTTTTAGGATAAAAGTTTAACCTCGAGAAGAAGCCATCTCGAAATCTCTATTGTTTGTCATTTGCATTATAAAGTTCATAATGTTAAGAGTTGTATTTATGCCTTATGTTTATGTTTATGTTTATTTTTTATTTTTATTTTTTTAGTAATAGAAAGACAACTTTGTATTAATGGAAAGTTGTATCAGAGTTACAATCATTTAAAAAAATTGAAGGAGGTCAATATTGACAAGCTTTACTAAAAACTGCTAAGAACCTTTTACCTGTTTTACCATCTTCCTTCGGACTGATCAACAAAAACCAAAATGTACTAGAAGAAACAACATGGTAGAATAAGATCTACTTCTATTCACAAAATGTGTTTAGAGACTCTAACTTCTACTTAAAGAGAGACACATGACCAATTCTAAGGCATGAACCAGCTGAAAATAGATAAAATTTGAGTCTACCATCCATAAAGCCCAACTCAAGCTTTGAAATAAGATATGCTTCAACATTCCACTCCCTATAAACACGATGGAAAGCTAAAAAAATGAAATCATTCATCAGGCACATAGTATTTTCCAGCCAGTGATTAAGTTCCTAAGACTTCACTTGGGCCTCACCAACTGCCCAGTTGATGATCACTCAGTGTGAGTCACCTAAAACTTGGAGATCTTTTATACCCCCGTATTTTGCATAGAAAAGTAGACTCCATAAACCAACCAGCTCCACACGAGTATTTGTACCAATACCAGCCTTTAACCAACCCTTCGTCATTTTATCCTAACCCAACTTTTTAACAAACCTAGCTCCACACAATCCATTCGAAGCTGCACCATCAAAGAATCCCACTGGGTGCTCATGCAAAAGAGAGGGGGGGGATAACATCTTCGGGTTAGCCTCTATAAAAGGAGTCACCCATGGAATGCATGCAAGATACATTATAGAGAGAATTGTGAGGCATTCCCAAGGGGTTGGGCTTGTGGGTCTATGTTGAAGGAAGTTATGACATTTTTTTAGGAGACTTTCTTCATGAGAGAGGTAGGATTACTCCTTAGGAGATGTCTTTTCTTGAGATAGTTGTTGTGAGGGTTGGCTTGATTTCTAACACATGAGTCACTTTTGGTATGGGATACATATTAGGTTATTTGAGCAATTGATAATGGCCTTAATACAACAAGGTGTCTTAATATTTGTTGATACTACAACCCTAAAATCTGTTATTATTTGGCAACAAGGTTGGAAAGGAATTGAGACTTTGAGGTTGAATTTATAGTAGGAATATTAGTGGAATATCTTTGTTTAAAAATTGCAAAGAAGTATCATATAACTATTCCTTTAAGATGGCATTATGGTATGGTCCAAAAATCTTGTGAATGGAGATTACATGAAAAATCTAGGTTACTTAATAAGATTCCTAAAAGGTGAGCAAGGTGATCTCAACTAGTGGTAGAAACCATTATGGAAAATGAGAGTTCCCCTTAAAACCAATTTGTTTCTTTGGTTAGCCTTATCCAACAAAGTGTTAACTTGGGATGTGCTTCAAAAAAGTTTTGGCAAGGCCCAAGCTACTATGGTTGATGCAGAAGTGATGTAGAATCCATATGACATATTTTGATGAATTATTCTTTTACCAAAAAATTATGGAAGGAGATATCAATCTTAACATGTGTCAAGGGGACTTGGGAGGGTATTATTTTGGATGAAGGTCTAGAGAAGTTGATGGAAGAATCATCCATAGCTAAACAAAAGGCTCTTCCTTATGTGGTTTCCTAAGGTATTTCGGTCACAAGGAATGACATTATCTTTTAAGGAAAATATGTCTCTCCCTTTGAAATCATCTATAAAATCAAATATATTTATGATGATATCAAGCTGGATCCAAAATATAAAGAAAAATCTAAAACTATAAGGCACATAAGGAAGTGTTACTAATAATCGGGTTAAGCTAAGGTATATGGCTTCTCTACTAAGGATGGCAATGGAGAAGGGTATTCAACATGTTTACATGTATTTGGGGATACAAAATTTCCAATTGAATGGGTTAATGGGCTTGCAGATATGAATAACACATATCTTCATCTAATATTGGATAAGATAAGGTTATTGGTGACCAATTTGTGTAGAATCAACTTCATCAATGTTTTTAGAGAACATAACAAGTTGATTCATAGTCTTTCCAATCAAAGAATATATTATATAGCTGGAATTTTAAAATTGGTGGAGCACAAAGAAAATGGGAAAAATCCTCTAATCCTATACCATTTCTCATATGATTTCATTCATAAGTGGCTATGAGGTCACTTGATCCCATATCCTTTCTCATCTCATATACCATAGTAGTCACAAAGAACTATTATTAAAGTAGCATATGGACATTTTTGCTATTTTTAGATTTTTTAAACAACTATATATAAATAGGCATAACTATTAGGTTTTGCTTTGAAAGAAAGCATAATGCCATATCCATATGATAGTGAATAGAAGACTTTTTTAGAATGCCAATTTCATATCTTTATTGCACTTCCCAATCATAACTTATCTCTCTCTATATATAATTTCATTATTTTATTTTCTTAAACATTTTTTATTTATTTTATTTTAGTAATTATGTATGTTTTTTTTTGTTAGAAATCCTCATCACTCGGGCGAGTGCATTTCAATTATTAGGTAAGAAACAACAACTCAGGGGCATCTAAGCAGTCAAAATCACTCGAGGATCGCAGTCGGCCTAAGTCACACCAACCCTTAACATTATTGGATTTTTTGGTGTCTCCTCCCAACTAAGTCACCCATAAGGGTATTGAACTTGGGTTTCCTTGCAAAAGAAACCCACACCATAATTGAGTGAGCTAGCGAGAATCGACGATTATGTATGGTTATTAGATTAAGCATACATACATACATACATATAAATCATTTATTTTATTTACATCTTAGACTTTTTTATTTATTTTATTTTAGTAATTATGTATGGTTACTATGTTACATGTTGTAGTACTTTTAGGGAAACTTTAAAAAAAAGTATATAAACAAATATTTATAAAAAAACCTTACAATTAAGTGTAATTTACTTTATCCAAATTTTCTTACAATTAAGTGCAATACACCTTATTTCATCTTTCTTACAATTAAGTGCAATACCCCTTATCCTATCTCTTGCAATTAAATGCAATGCACTTTATCATATATTTCTTTTAAAAACTAAACTTCCTCCCATTGAGAATAAGGCTATGATCATGCATGTAATGTAAAAGGACAAGTTAATTAGCATTAATAATGAGAGGCTTCCTATTACTACTTCAAATATCAACAAAAGTCATTGAAGGCTAAAAAAAGGTTGAAATAAAAATGCATTCTCTTGGTTAAACCATTGGAGAATAGTGGAGGATGCCCTACAAAACAAAAACATTGTTGAAAGCACTATCATAACTAAGTTTAAAAGGAAAATGTTGAGAAATAGTGAGATTTTTTTTTTTTAAACAGAAACCTTAAAAATATTATATTAAATAAAAATTTGTAGTCATCCAGGCTTACAAAAAAGGGGAGGTCTGAGACCTGCCAAGAGTGCTAAAAAAACCCAAAATTACATAATTGTTTGAGCTGATTACTAAATTCCTGAGTTTGCAGCAATGCCAAAGAAAACTTCTAAATCCCTTAGAATGGTAGATACGCACATATACACCTAGAACAAAAAGGCAAAAAAACATAGAGTACCCATTGAGCTAAATTACTCATGTTGCTTCCCTTTTGTGTCTTTGACAGGTTGCATCTCCAAGGCTTCCTCCATTGCTTGATCTCTATAAGGGTAGTCATGAATGTGACTGCTTTTATTCATATTGACTAGCTTCTGCAAGTCATCCTTCATATAACTTATGGTTCCCATTAAATCATACAGATCTTAGTGATTTTCTTCAATATGGGAGTCTTGATTTTATATCTAACGGGACATCCAATCTGTTGTTCTACTTCCTCCAGTTATGCTTCTATTCACTATATCAAAGATCCATCTGAGGTGTTTCTTGATATCCTTTAGGGAATTCTGAATGTCTTCAAGAGTAATGTCCTTGTCAGCCATTTCTTTATGGAATGAGGGCAGCTGAGAGCACTGCTTAGTCTCGCAAGCAGTCTGAACATGAGATACCGAGGGAATCCAAGAAAAGGGACTTTGAACCTTCAATGTGCGATTCTGCACTGTATCAATTCCCTATAATGAGAGAAGGGTAGGAAACTGTACCAAGATTCCCACAAACTACTCGAGACAACCGGCTCACAAAGGAAAGCTCTCTCTCTCTGTCGAAAATCCCTTCTTCTATTTTGCTAGAACTACCCACTACTCTAACTACTTTGTTACTAGGAACAACGCTTTCGACGTCAAGGTATTCCTTCTCTGCACTGACAGGAATGATACCATCTCTCGTGAAGTAAGAGAGAAGTTGGGAGCCAAATGAACATTGGGAGGCTTCATTATGAAGACAAATTGGGCTTGTGTGAGCGTTCCAATCCTACTACAAAGAACAAAGATCCCATTTAACTCCTTCATGTAGCCTTTGCAGTGACGGGTGTGGACTGGCATCCAAGCTTCCCATCGGCTAGCAGAATGACGAAAAATGGTGGTAGAACTCCTTTCACGAAGAAACACAACTCCTGTGCGGGTCATGTTATGGTGGATGCATATAGTTCTAACGTTGGGGTTAGGCCCCCCTTATTTCCTTTTAGTGCTAACATGCTTAGGGGACATAACTAAGGTTGTTTATGGTGCCCTTCACCTTGCTTGTTCCAATTTTGAGCTTGGTGTCTTGGTTTGTTATCTTATTAGCCTCTGAATTAATCCCTCAGAGGATGTGGAGATAGGGGACTTGTGCTGAAGCGGTGACTTGACGAATACAATCATAAATCCTTTTTATTTTGACCATTCCTTTGCTGAAGCCATTGATCATTTTGTAAATTACTTGCTTAGAGTCTCTGATAACAGTGATTTTGGAAATGTTGATTTGCCTTGCTAGATTCATTCCGAAGTAGAGTGCGAGCCATTTAGCCTTGTTGTTGGTTTTTCGACAAGTCCCCAAAAAAAAGACGACACTATATTTCCTCGGGGATCAAAGATGGTTGAGCAATAGTGCGATTGAAAATAAGAGGAACATTGAATTAATATAAAGAAATCATTAAACTATAATTAGAAGATCAAATGATCTCTCCACTATTGACAATATCACAAAAAAATATATAAATATTGTGAAGATAATAGTAGGTTCCCATGAGCTTCATTGCGAAACAACACATTAGACAATGTCGAAAACACCTTGGCACAAAACAATATGTAGAAACCATAAGATGTGTACTGTAGATGATAAAAAACATTTTCTCTTGGAGTCCCCAACCTACAAAGACATTAGACCTAACTTTTGAAACATTTGTAATAAAATCAAACTCCGTAACTTTTTAACCCATTAAAATCAAACAAAACTTGAAATTTCATATACAAGTTACTCAATCATAGAAAAAAGATGTTAAATGAAGGTAATTGATTTAGGTTTTTAGGTTTAATAGACCAAATTTTATCTTAGTGGAAGGTAATCATCATCATCATCATCATTATGTGTTCAACTCAAAACTAGGATTTATCTTAGAATTGTGTTAATTACAATATTTTTAATAAATAAAGGTTTCCTTCCATTGTGTACAAAAGCTTTGGTCAAATAGTCATACAAAATTTATTGTATATATATATAGCCCAAGAAAATCCTGATGGGCTAGCTCAATTGGTTGAGTGTTGTAAGTTGTGAGCATAAGGTCTTGGGGTCAAATCCCTGGGTGGCTATGCATTACTATATAAGGGTATCACTTGATGTCTCCATTGGGATAGCTCCATAATCAGAGAGAACCGGGTGTGGCCACTTCGGTTTCCCCCTTGTGATATCTTCCCATGGAAGTAGCAGACTCGCTCGAGGGGTTTGTGAACCACACACACACACACACACCAAGAAAAGAATCCATAATATCATTTCAAATATAAACCAAAAATACAATTTGTAGGTGCTAATGCACTCACTACAATATAGACATGCTAACCATCATGAGGTACTAATAAGGATTTTATATGTTTATACATAAAATAATATATTAAAAATAATACTTCCCAACCATGATTGTTCAAATCCAAAGAGAGTGTTTAAAAAAACAAGAGACATCAACTAGACATGTTGTGACTAACTTGAGACCAAATAACCTTCAGAGAATTCATCTAGAAATAGAGTCCCCTCGACCAAAAGCAAAGCATGTTTGGAAATAATATCAACCTTGACATTTTTCTCATGGAATATACGGTGATAAGATATACAACTAAAAAACCATATTGATTTCCTTCAAATGCGTAACAAGATGAGAAAGCCCCAAATCCTATGTCTGCACCATGTTCTACATCTAGGTTATGGCAAGGGTTGGGTCCCCCAAAACATAAATCTGATCCAAACCATTCCTTCTTGGTAACTTGAGAAAAAGGAAAAGGGCCATCAACTCCACCCTATTATTGGAACCTACTCCAATACAAGCCTTGCCATAGAAATAGTGGGAGCCAAATAAAAAAAACCAGAAATCCTATCCCATAGGTACACTCCTCCCCTTGACAAGATCCATGAGAAAAAAATCACACTATGTCCTTGTTAATGGTCAACACGGGAAGAAGTGGATGGGTAATTGTTTGAATTTGATGATCCTAATTTTTTATGACAATTGTATGGTGACAAGTATTACGATTTCTTTCTAGAGTTAATTTAGGATAGTTATTGGAATTCATTTCATGATATATGTTGAAACATTTGATGAGAGAGCTCACTTGGGAGCTCTAGTTTTGAATGATACATATTTTGTTGTTTTCTGTTGGGAATATGTCAACTTGGTGTATGGGAATATTTTGAGATTTTCATGAGGATTGTAGAGGTCTATTTAATGTAAGTGCCTTCACAAGTTCTATGTGCTTTGTTTTTTTATTTTGTTGGGAAGGGATACACATTATTCGAGGTTTACCTTGTTCTAATTCCAATATTTTCTAGAGGGATTTAAGACATGCTATGAAACATAGAAAGAATGCAAGTAAAAATGATTTACATGTTGATATGATAATAAAAAGTTTATATGTACATTTAATCCTCAAACTTAAAAGGCCTTTTCCACTTAATTTAGTCCGTGAGCATGGATTGGACATTTATAAATTTAGATTTTAATCATGATAGGTGTAATTCATTTAGAGAGACACTTTCTATAACATAGTATTGAACACATTGCAATGTTAATGGCCACATATGTCATACCAATATAATATATTATACAAAACTAAATTTAAAGTAATAATAAATTTAATTTCAACTAAATAATAATCATTTACAAATTATTTATATAGATGTCTTTCTATATGTGTGTACGTGCAGAATTGGAGAGATAAATCAAATCATATATCGACCATTGGAAGAAGAGGATTTTGACATAGTTTTATTTAGAAGGCATCACAGACTAACGAAATTTGTTTGACACCATTCTAGACTATTTACTATCAACAATTATTCACTATCATTGCTTGGCCACCAATGGTCATTGTTATGTATAAATGCTTCAAAGGCACCCATAATAATAAGAAATAGTTATACATTGTAACAAAAGAAGGATTCTTATTTTCACAATAGAAAATTATGAGTTTCAACATGGAGGTACTTATGCAAACGAGTGGTGATGAGAATGAAAAAGGTTTCCTTTAGTCTTGTTCAAATATAAATCCACCCAACTTAAACATTCTTAGCATTAAAGAATGCATTGCTGCTGGTTATATATTTAAATCCCATTAGATTTTGTGTTAGGTCATTATCCTTCCAAGCAATCCATTTAAATCCCAAGTTTCTTTTATGTTATAGCAATCCATTTAAATCCCAAGTTTCTTTATGCCAAAAGAATATTGATGAGTTGGTGTAGTGGATATATGGATCCAAAGTATGCCATGATGGGTCAATTATTAGTAAAAGTTGATTTGTATGGATTTGGGGTATTGGTTCTCAAAGTATGCCATGATGGGTCAATTATTAGTAAAAGTTGATTTGTATGGCTTTGGGGTATTGGTTCTTAAATTATTGAGTAGTAGAAAGAACATTCATTTCAATTTACCAAGAGAAATGGAAATTATGTTACGAAGGTTATGACATTTTCCATCATGTTAATTATTAAATTGCTAAGCATAAACTCTACATATGTAGAATTTTGTGTATATGTACATATATCAAAGGAAAAACTCTAGATATAATGGATTCTATAATGGGTGGATTAATGTCTTATGTCTGCAATGCTTATATCAACATGTGCCAACTATTGAGAAGTAGAAAAAGAAAAAAGAAAACAAATAGTAAAATTAACTACTCAAGTTATTGTAATTGAAAAAAAGCCTTTCACAAACACTTTATATAATGTTATTGTAGTAGAAAAAAAATCCTTACCAACTATTCAAGATTATTTACTTTGTACAAAAGAAAAATAATCCTCAATCCTACCCTAGTTTGCTTTCATCTCTTTAACCACATGCCACCCTCATGTAGAAAGCTCCATGGTGACTAAATGTAATTCTAAATTCATATTACCAATATGTGTATGGAGTAACAATTCCTTATCATAATCATATTTGTTAGATTCATGAAGTCTCTTCATGCCTCCCAGTGGTGTTTCATTTACCACTACCATTCTCAAGGGGGAACACATGCTAGTCTTGGATCCTTCTTTATCATCTAAGGGAAAATTTGATTCCTCAATTTGCCCCTCTGGATAAGCATGTTTACCCTTCCCTAATTTTGATGTTGGTCGATATTTTAAAGTTTGATCGTTTTCTACATTTAAGGATTGTTACTTGCATTATTTCCATTGATTTATTAGGCTTTTCCCCTTTATTCCCTTTTGAGTACATTCATGCTTACAAACAAGTCTCTTGAAGGTGCTCAGTTTATTAGTTGGGCCAATACCAAAATGCATTGGCCCCTCTTTATATAGAATTGGACCCTCTTTATATTTTTCCACAATATATCTGCTGATTTTTTTGCAACTTTGTTGAGCTTTTGTACTTTAATTCTTTATGTGCGAAAAATACCAAAACTTGAATCAATAGAACATTCAATCACATAAATATTCAACCATAACAAACCAAATACGCTGGGAAAACCCTCAAAACAATGAGGATAAAAAACCCAACAAATATTCTTATTGTAATTATGATAGATGGGAGAGAAATTTTACAATAGTAGATTGCTTTCAGAAGATAAGAGATCATAAAACACCTTCAACGTAGATACATAGAAATAGAGAAGATATATCAATCAGATGAAATTTCCAATGAGTTCATTACAATAAATAACATGAAAAAACACTTCCATGCAAGCAATAATGAATCATTTCATGGGGAATTTAGCCTCCCATGCAAACTGTTGCGAATTTCCTTCCTCGGATACTTGTTGTGCACTTTGGTTTTTTCACCATACTCAATCAATGCACAATTCCTTTCTTCTTTGACATTAAATCATGCTTTACTGACTTAAGAGTGAACTCGCCTCTTAACTAACTTCAGAGTGAACTCGTCTCTTAATTGACTACATGATCACTTAGTTAGCATGCTAACTTAAGTATCTTCATGCAATAGGTGTAACTCAAGTGTCATGACTTAAGTGTCATATTTTATCTTAAGTGTCGTCTTTTAGTTTAACTAAAGTGTCATCATGAAAAACACTTTAGTTAACTAATTCATTTTTATTAACACTTTAGTTAACTAATCTTAATTGAATCATGCTGATTGATTTAGCTGAAGTGATCAGTGAAATTTCTTTTAATTAACTGATTGCATACATTAATATTTTAATGGATGCTTTAACTAAAGCATAGATTAATGCATACTTTTATTTAACTGAAGCTTTATCAATTTGAGTTCACTTTAATAATCTGAGATGCCTTCATTGGAAATTTCAAATTTCTCTTGTTCTCTAAGCATTTATCTTTATCTCTTATCTTTTACTGCATGGTCAATATGTGCTAACTTTAATTATCTATCATATTAGATTATACTAAGAATATTTATTGGATGTTGTGATCATATTATATTCACTCGAACCAAATGATCATATGCTAAAGTAATTCATTCTAGAGGTGGAAGTCTCTAAAGGAGAGTTTAATAACAACTGGTGATCATGGATAGAAATACATCAAACAACATTAAATGGGTACCTTTATTCAGAAGGTCCATATTATCTATACGGGAGGTTTACCCCAAGGGTACCTTAATACTGAAGGTCCACATGAGAATATTGACTTGATACACAAGTCTAGAGCCTTGTCCAATAAGAATTTACAACATCATTACTTTGATCAATCAAAGAATTCACCTCTATACGGGAGGAATAACCTCTATACAGAAGGTTTAGTCATTCTTGATTCCAATTCAAGAGTCCACTCCAAGTACTTGAGTCCAATTCAAGAAACCTCTATACAAGAGGACCTAATCCTAGTTGCATAAGATTGGCTTGGAGAATGACTCATGATGTTGTACATTTAACACTCCCTCTTAGTGAGGGAGGCATTTTATTCCATTCCAATATTATCCCGTAAGTACCTGAACTTCATCACTGAAAAAGGATTTGTTAACACATCTGCAATCATCTCATCAATAGCAATGTAATGAATTTTTACTGTACCTTTTTGGACCATGTCTTGGATGAAGTGATACTTCATTTCAATGTATTTCTACTTGTCATGAAACACCATACTTTCGGAAATATTAATGAATCTATGATTGTCACAACAAATGACTGTAGGCTCAATATTCTCACTGAACAATCCCGCATGTATATTTCTAATCCATATTGCTTCTTGACATGCAGTAATAGACGCAATGTATTATCTTCTGTAGTACTCTAGGATATGGAGCCCTGCTTGCTGCTAAACCAAGAGATCATAGCTGAACCCAAGCGATAACAATATCTAATAATCTTTCAATCCACAATGCTACCACCCCAATATGAATCAACATATCCAAATAAAATCACTCCTCCATTGGAGGCATATCTGAGTCCATAAGCAATTGTACATTGGAGGTACCTAAGCACATGCTTAGCAGCAACCCAATGTTTGTGTCTTAGATCAGACATAAATTGACTCAGAATAATCACACCATAACATATGAAAGGCCTCGAGTGTATCAGGTACATCAACAAACCAATAAGTTGTCTATACAAATTGGGGTCCATTGGATTCGATCAAGTATCGGTCTCATGAAGTTTCCTCAAATTGGAAACGATCGGTATAGACATGGATTTGCAATCCATCATGCCAAAATTGTGCAATATGTCAACAATGTACTTCCCATGAGACATAAATATCTCATATTTTATTTTCCAAATGTCAATGCCAAGAAAGTAGTGCATAAGACCTAATACTTTCATCTCGAACTCAGAAGAGAGATCCCTCTTGCACTAATCAATTAGATGCTCCTCTCTAGTAAGGAAAAAATCATCCACATATAGAACCAATATCAACGGTTGGTTCTTCACTACTTCGAATTACAAATTTGGATCAACTTTGCTCTTGGAGAAGCCCAGTCTCTGTAGATAGTTGTCAATTATTGAATACCAAGCTCTGGGAACTTGCTTAATCCCATACGAGGCTTTCTTCAATTTGAAAAAAGAGGCCACTGTCTCATCCTTCTCCATATTGAGGTTCGTATCTTGTTCTTCAATGCCCTCTTCGACTTAGGGATTTGTTCTCATATAGATTTGTTAATGTATCAAAACATTCCTTTGTGGTCTTCAAGGGAGCAATCACAGACATCAAGTTATCTTTCACCGAATCATAGATGATACATCTGAAATTAGCTTGGTTCTTCTTGAATTTGATGTGCCCCACATTGGATGTAGGATATTCTATCATAGTGGATACATAGGTATCCAGGTCATGTTCCTCCAGGATGTTGAGAACCATGGCCTTCCAAGTGTTGAAATATGAAGTGCCCTTAAGACGATCTTTTGGTCGAACTGAGATCGATGTCATGGTCTTCAAGTATTGTGCTCAACTCGTCAGGATCTACGTAGAATTCTAGTTTTCTTTCAAAACTCAACTCTGTCATGCCCTGAGCTCTGATACCATGTTGATTTTTTTGCAACTTTGTTGAGATTTTGTACTTTAATTCTTTATGTACAGAAATATTGAAACTTAAATCAATAAAACATTCAATCATATAGAAATTCAACCATAACATAACATAAACCTTGGGAAAACCCTCAAAACATTGAGGGTAAAAAACCCAACAAATATTCTTAGTGATTATGATAGATGGTAGAGAACTTTTACAATAGTAGGTTTATTTCGGAAGATAAGGGATCACAAAACATTCATTTCAATTTACCAACAGAAATGGACATTATGTTACAAAGGTTTTGACATATTCCATCATGTTAATGATAAAATTGCTTAGAATAAACCCTAGATACGTAGAATTTTGTGTTGATGTAGGCATATATCAAAGGAAAATCTGTAGATATAATGGATTCTTTAATGGGTGGATTAATTTGTCATGTCTTCAATGCTTACATTAACATACGTCAACCACTAAGAAGTAGAAAAACAAAAGAGAAAACAAATAGTAAAATTAGCTACTCAAGTTACTATAATTGAGAAAATCCTTTCACAAGAACTTTATATAATGTTATCATAGTTGAAAAAAATACTTACCAAGTATTCAAGATTATTTACTTTGTCCCAAAGAAAAATAATCATCAATCCTACCCTATTTTGCTTTCTTATCTTTAACCACATGCTACCCTCATGTAGAAAGTTCCATGGTGACTAAATGTGATTATAAATTCATATTAAAATTATGTGTATAGAGTACCAATTCCTTATCATAATCATATTTATTGGATTCATGAAGTCTCTTCATGCCTCTCAGTGGTGTTTCATTTACCACTGCCACTCTCAAGGGGGAACACATGCTAGTCTTGGATTCTTCTTTATCCTCTAAGGGAAAAATTGATTCCTCAATCTGCACCTCTAGATAATCATGTTTATCCTTGCCTAATTTTGATGCTGGCCAATTTTTAAAGTTTGATCATTTTCTACATTTAAGAATTGTTTCTCGCATTGTTGCCATTGTTTTGTATTAGGTTTTTTCCCTTTATTCCTTTTTAGTACATTCACCCTTACAGAAAAGTCTCTTGAAGGTGCCTATTTTATTAGCAGGGCCAACACTGAAATGCATGGCCCCTCTTTATATTTCTCTACAATATATGTGTTTATTTCATGCAACTTTGTTGAGCTTGTGTACTTTAATTATTTATGTGCGAAAATAATGAAACTTGAATCAATAGAACATTCAATATCATAAATGTTAAAGCACAACACAACATATACCCTGGGAAAACTCCAAAAACAATGAGGATTAAAAACCCAACAAATATTCTCATTGTAAATATGATAGATGGCAGAGAAATTTTGCAATAGTAGATTGCTTTCCGAAGATAAGAGATCATAAGACACCCTTGGTGTAGATACATAGCAATAGAGAATAGATATCAATCGGATGAACTTTCCAGTGAGTTCATTACAATAAATAACATGACAAAACACTACCATGCAAGCAATATCAAATCACTGCATGGGGAATTCAGCCTCCCATGCAAACTATTGTGAATTACCTTTCTTGAATACTTGTTGTGCACCTTGGTTTCTTCACCGTAATCAATATATGTGCAATGCCTTTATTAGTTGTCATTAAATCATGATTGAATGAATTCCGAGTGAACTTACCTTTTAATTGATTGTAGGATCGCTTAGTTAACATGATAACTTAAGTATCTGCATGTAGTAGGTGTATCTCAAGTGTTGTATTTTATCTTCAGCGTTGTCTTTTAGTTTAACTAAAGTGTCATCTTTTAGTTTAACTAAAGTGTCGTCTTTTACTTTAACTAAAATTTCGTCATGAAAAATACTTTAGTAAACTAATTCCTTTTTATTAACACTTTAGTTAACTAATCTTAATTGAATCATGCTAATTGATTTGACTGAAGTCATCACTGGGCTTTCTTTTAATTAACTGATTACATATGTTAATATTTTAATTGGTTCTTTAAATGAAGCATAAATTAAGACATATGTTTTTTTAATTGAAGCTTTATGACTGAAGATTTATCAATTCGATTTCACTCAGCTAAGGTATCTTCATTGGCAATTTCGAATTTCTCTTGTTATTTATGTATTCATCTTTATCTCTTATATTTTAATGCATGGGAAATATGTGCTAACTTTAATTATCTACATATTGGATTATACTAAGAAGATTTATTGGATGTTGTGATCATATTTTATTTCCCCGAACCAAATGATCATATGCTAAAGTAATTCACTCCAAAGGTGGCCAGTCTCTAAAGGAGACTTTAATAGAAACTAGTGATCCTGGTCAGTGATACATCACACAACATTAAATGGTACCTTTATACAGAAGGTCCACATTACCTCTATATGGGAGGTTTAACCCATTGGTACCTTAATACTGAAGGTCCACATGAGAATATTAACTTGATACACAAGTTCGGAGCCTTGTCCAACAAGACTTTACAACATCATTACTTTGATTAATCAAAGCATTCACCTCTATATGGGAGGAATAACCTTTTTACAAAAGGTTTAGTCTTTCTTGAGTCCAACTCAAGAATCAACTCTAAGTACTTGAGTCCAACTTAGGAATCCTCTATATGGGAGGACCAAATCTTGGTTGCATAAGATTGGTTTGGAGAATGACTCATGATGTTGTACATTTAACAATTTGTAGTATGAATATGAGGATTTGGAGTTGTTGAAATAGAGGTTTTGTGTAAGGATCCTACTTGAGGTGAAAATGGTAGTAGCGTGATGGAAGGTGAATTGGGAAAACTTGGTTAAGAGTGCATGATGTGTCTATATGTTTTGGTATCCTTGGTATAACTTGTGGGTGCTAGATGTGAGATGACTAGGATGATGTACTATCATGTAGGCAAGGAGGGCCAAGGATGTATAGTTGAGAAAGGAAGACAACTAATGAAGTGCGGTATAGTGGCCTTTGAAGGAGGAAGACAATTTGTAAATGTGATGGATTTTGCATTATCCATGGCAATGCAACATGGTTGATGAGTGTATTGAAGGCATGTGAGTTCCTAGTGAATCAAGGAGATGATATTCAGAGATGATCATGTGTTGGATAAGATGGATGAAAATATGATCTCATGTTGTGTATGTAACACTTGGGTATACATATATATAGGCACAAATACTAGAGATATATAATGTGAAAAGAGATCAATAATCGACAATTCATTTAACAAATGTATTAGCATTAATCATCACACAAAAAGGTTAGAAAAGATAATAAAAAGGAATGATGTATTTCATTAATCTTCCATGGATGAAGTACACAGTATAAATAAGAACCCTATACATAAATTAAAATTAGATATTTAGGAACCATAATTAGGATTAAATAAAGAAAATATATCCTCATGATAGCATTCACACTCCCTAGGGTGAGTTAACTACCCCATTACTACCCTAAGTGAAACCTAAGTGATCCCTAAATGAACTAGGAGACACTCTAACTACAGTTCTAACTGCATCCAAGCTCAAGTGATTGAGTATAGGTGCATGCATGCAATCCAGACACTTCGAGGACTCACCTAATGTGCATGAAATTTTCTATACACTCCAGAGACTCATCTAGTGTGCATGAGGCTAACTAGAGCCTTGGAAATGAACCAGTTGATACATCAACTCACACTGAACTGACCTAAATTGAACTCAACTAAACTTAACTGAACTGAATTGAATTGAACTAAACTGAATTGAACTAAGTTGTGTTGAACTAATAGAGGGTTCCATTTAGGCCATGCATATTAGTGAGGGAACCATTTAGACCATGGATGTCATTATCAAGGTCCTGGGAACTAAGGGTTCATATCTATGGTTCTTAAGATGGCCCAAGGGGATAAGTAGAAAGTTATTTTCTCTAGAACCCCCCATAAGCCTAACTAGGTGAAAAAAAAGAGATGAAAAATGTGTCGTATCAATTTTCAGCCTTATCAGGTACCCATGCACACAAAAATTCTATATAAACTAGTTAAGATGGAAAAATCACATGGGAAAAAAACCCCATAAAAGAGAGAATGTAAAAAATTTAATGTGCTCATAAAGTTTTGTGCAGAAATTGGTGAGTAGTAGGAGCAAACGTTGTAGCTCTAGAATCTGAAGAGACATACTAGAGGTCTTATTCAATGAGAATTTGATTTGGGATAATTTATCCAATGGATTCTTCAATTGTAACTTGATTAGGGACAAGTTCTCCAAATTATTCTTGATCAATCATGCATGGAGTACTTGAAACTGTTGAAGGTGCATACATGCAACTGTCTTTCTTTGGTGCAAAAGATTTCTTGTTTCCTTCTCTTACTTTTCTTAAAAACACTTTTTGTACCTGCAACATTCTTCTTTATGCAATTATTTATTGCAGTAAGGACACCATGGCTTCTCCTATTTGATCATGTCATCATCAGAGTCAAAATATTCATGAGAAATCCTTGGTTTTTGTTCTTTTTGCTCGCAATGTGTGGGGGAATTTTCTTGCTTACACCCTTATTCCCCTCATTGGTTGCAAGTGCATGCACCTTTGAGGTATTTTGGAGGCCCATTTGTGAGAGCTTATAGTTTCTATGAAGGAGGGAGGCAACATAAACATCCAAAGTGGGAATTTTGTAGGAGGCTCCAAGAGCCAGTTTAGTAGAATGGAAAGAAAAAACATAGATAGTATAATCAAGATCCAATTTGGAGAGAATAGAGAATGCCATTTGTGACCCATTATTCTTGATCTTACACATATTTATCTTCAAGAGAACTAATTTTAACTTGGTGAAAAAATCTTGAATATATTAAAAATCAATTGGTCTCAAGTTCATGAGTTCTACCTCCAATTGATGGCCCCTCATTTCATCTTATGTTCCGAAGAGTGTGGATAGCGTTGACCAAAATTCATTTGGAGTATTCTTGGCTTCAATGTGGTAAAGTGGATCTAGATAAAATAGAATAGAAAATCATAATGAATGCCCCATCCATTCTATTCAAGTATTTAGGATTTCCAATTGGTGTATTTGGTTCCACCTTTGTATCCATTGTGATTCGATAGATCCCCTTCATCCTCAATAGTATCTCTACTATTGATTTCCATTCATAATAATTGAATGGGGTTAGAATATATTGGGGAGATAGGAAATCCATGGATTAAAATATCTATATGATGGCTGCAAAATCCTTTATTCAATTTGAAATAGCTTGATCCCTGAAAACAAACATTAGAATGTTGTCTACTTTAGCACCCTTGTAGCTTTAATACCATGTAAAACTTAGCATATATATATATATATATAAGCACAAATACTAAAGAGATATAATGTGAAAATAGATCAATAACCAAAAATTCATGTAACAAATGTATTAGCATTAATCATCACACAAAAAGGCCATAACAAATAATAAGAAGGAATGTTGTATTTGATTAATCTTCAATGAATGAAGTAGACAGTATAAGTACAAACCCTATACCTAAATTTGAATTAGGTATTTAGGAACCCTAACTTGGATTTAATGGAGAAAATATACCTTTATGATAGCATGCATACTCTCTAGGGTGATCGAACTACCCCATAACTACCCTAAGTGAACTAGGAGACACTCCAACTAGAGTTCCAACTGCATGCAAGCTCAAGTGACTGAGTATAGGCACATGCATGTGATTCATACACTCTAGAGACTCATATAGTGTGCATCATGCTATCTAGACATGCTAGAGAGTCATCTAGTGTGCATGAGGCTAACTAGAACCTTGGAGATGAATTGCTTGATACATTAACTCACATCGAACTGACTTGAATTGAACTTAATAGAATTGAAGTGAAATTAACTAAACTAAGATGAGCTGAAATGAAAGAGGGAACCATTTAGGTCATGCTGTCAATGAGGGCACCATTTAGGCCATGGGTGTCAGTATGAGGGCCCTGAGAGCTAAGGGTTCAACTCTATGGTGCTTAGGATGTCCCAAAGGAGCTAGGTAGATGGTTATTTGCTCTAAAACATGTTTACTTGTTCTAGGATTGTTGGCTTAGGGGAGGAAATGATTCAACCTTGTATATGGTTGGGTGGTGATGGTGTAGCATTATATGGGGAAATGATCACTTTGAAATTCCATGCAATTTAAGGTTCCTATTTGGGTTTGGTCAAAACATGTTAGTTAGGCGTTGTATAGGTGACACAAGTGATTAAAGGGCATGCCAAACTAAAAAGGTCCAACATGACGCATTATGACTAGGCTTGTTTTTTGGTTTGGGATGATCAAGAGGAAAAAAAGGTCAATCCCCATTAAAAATACTATCAAAGGTAATTTGGTTTCTCTTCACCATGTTTCAAGAGAAAACAATTGGTTGTCGGAGTGGTTTAAAGATAGTTGCATTACACTTCACCATTTCCCTATCTTAACAAATGGTATTAGAGCCACACTTAAATGTAGAAGTCATGGAAGTGTCTATTCGCCACCAACACCCCTTCCATAAAAGGAGTTGTTGGATCTAAGTTGATGAGGACATAAAAAAATCAAGTGGGGGAGAATGTAAGGACTCTACTTGAAGTGCCACTAAGAATGGCACGACGAAAGGATTTTTTCGTAAACTTGACTATTGGTGGATGGAAAGTCTATATGTCTTGGTAACCTCCGTGATCAACTTGTGGGTGGAAGAAACAAGATGGTGTACTAACATGTAGGATAGGAGAAGCAAGGATGTCTAGTTGAGTAGGGTGGGTGACTAATGAGGTGCTACATAGAAGGATTTGGTGCAGGACGATGTGATGGAGTGTTTGTTATCCATGCAAAGACAACATGATTTATGAGTGTATTGAAGGTATATGGATGCATGGAAAAGTAGGGACATGATCTTCATGGACTATCACGTATTTTTGTAAATGAATGACAACAAAATATCATGTTGGGAAGTTAATTGTTCAAGGATTGTTGGCTCAAAGGAGGCAATAGTGCATCATTGTCTATGGTTGGGTAAAAACATTGTAGCATTGCTTAGAATGAAACAAACACTTTGAAATTCAACATAGTTTAAGGTTTTTAGATAAGATAATGAAAATTGCATTAATTTATTATGAAACTCAATGTTTCAATCTTAAATTTGGGACCATCCTTGGGAGATTAATTAAATTCCTAAGGATGGTCTCATATTAGAGATTGAAATGTTGAGTTTATTGATAACAATGCAATTTTTCTTATCTTATCTAAATGCTAGTTGCATATTATGAACAACCTTATAGTTTGATGTGTCTGGCTTGGATTCGATCAAGAATTTTTGGTTAGGCAAAGTTTGGGTTATATAAGTGATTGATGGTCATGCCCAACTAGCAAGGTCACACTGGTACCATGCGGAGACTAGTTAGATGGGGATCCAAATGAGCAGGAAGATGTGATAATGGAAGAAAAGGAAGGATATGATATGTATTTTGGTGTCTTAGACTTGGATAGGATCGAAAAGGCCTGTCTAGATAAGGACAAGGGTTACAAACCATTCAAGCAAGTTGAACTACTTAAGGAAGAAATTCTAAAAGTAAAAAAACCTCAAAATTTGGGGATAGGCATAGGGGCTCCAAATGAGAACAAACACAAGTTCAACGAGACAGGTGAGAAGCAAGGAAGAAAGAGAAACAAGTAGAGGATAGTCAAGGTTGGGGTCAAGTTGGTTGAATATGGTCAATATCCCTCAATCAAAGTTTCCCTTGCGACTATAAGTAAACAATATCAATGAAAGTGATATTGTGGAGTATAAGGGGACTAAATAGCCCCCAGAGAATTAAAAACATAAAAGGTATGATAAGGAAAGAAAATCCAATGATGGTATTGATTCATGAAACTAAATGTTCAGATGGTATGCTCAAGGAGATCGGGAGGAAAGTATGGAATGGAAGTGAAGCATAGATGAAAATGGTTCAGATGGAGGCATGACAATTTTGTGGCACCTAGTTGAGGTAAGTCTTTTTAATTTTTTAGCTTCTAAGAAAAATGTCACTGTAGAATTCCAAACAATTGATGCTTTTATTAGAGGGATATGTTATGTACCTCAAATAGTAGAGAACATAATTATTAGAATCGTTGGAAAGTTTAAGTGGATGGGTAGATTGAAAGCATTGGACCATTGAGGGGGAATTTAATATGATTATCTCCTTGACATAGAAAAAGGCAGGTCGTTGTCGATTGGAGGCTACCAATCAAGATTTTGGGTCTCTAATTGAAGAGCTAATACTGGAGGATGTGGAAACCAATAATGCTATATTTACTTGGAATAATAAGAGAAGTGTTGATAGACATATTCATTCAAGATTATATAGATTCTTAATCTCAGAATCAATCATGGATGAAGGGGAAAACTAACATCCTTAGTACTCCCCTAAGTGGGGTCAGATCATTGACCAATTAGTTTGAATTGGAGAGGGATTGGGTCTCATGCTAAACACTCCTTTCAATTTTAACATTTTTTTCTTAGTCGCCAAAAGTTCAAATAAATGGTGAAGCAATGGTGGGAAGAAATGGGTGTACTAAGGGGATTATATATGTACCAATTTCAATAAAAAATAAAATCCATTAAGGTAAATTAAGAGAGTTTGGAAATATCTTCAGGGATAAAAGAAATTTGGAAAATAACTTTGGAGGAGATACAACTTAAAGGAATGCAGGAAGGATTTGCAAGGAACTCAAAGTAGTAGAAGTTGAAACCCTTACGTAGCTTGAATCTAGAGAGAACCAAGAGGAAATATTGTAGAAACAAAAATCCCAAAACAAATGGTTAAAGGAGGGTGAATGGAATACAAAATTATTTCATAAATACAAAATCTAATTTCATTTGTGGAATAGGATTGTAATGCTTAGGGGTATGGTCAACGTCTGGAAACGAGGGAAGAGATAGAAGAGGAACTACTACTATAATTCCCAGATCTGATGGAGTAACCAAGGTAGGATAAGATGACATATATTAGAAAGATAACCCAATATACCTTGGCCTTGCTCTCAGAGGATCATAATGAAATATTAATGCATGTGGTGGAATTTGACAAAGTGGAAGAGGTAGTTCGTGATGGAAGACATAAAAGTTGCGGGCTAGATGGATTTATGACAAACTTCTTTCATCATTTTTGGGATTTAATCAAGGATGAGGTTCAGATAATTGTGGAAAACTCGAGAAGAACTAATGGCGTTGTTTGTTAGCTTTCAATGCAAAATTCTTAACCCTCATTCCCAAAAGAGATGGAGCATACACCCCAAGTAAATTTATACTGATTTCTTTATGTATTGTTATTTATAAGATCATCACTAAGGTTATAACCAATTATATTAAACCCCTTATTTTGTCCCTGATTTTTCCTAAGAAGTCGGGTTTTATGGAGGGGAGAAAAATCATGGATGGCATCATTTTGGTCCATAAGGTTCTACATTCAATAAAAGTTACCAAAAAACTAGGAATGTTAGTCAATCTGGATTTGGCCAAGGCATAAAATTAGTTGGCATTTCATGAGGGAGATGTTAAAGGACTTTGGGTTTGAAGAGACATGGATAGAATGGATTATGAATCTAACATCCTCATATTTATTCTTAATTCTACTAAATGGGTTCCCTTCCTCAATGTTCCACCCTTCAAGAGGAATTAGATAGGGAGACCCTATTTCTCCTTTCTTGTTTATCTTATTGGTTGAAGGTTTGGGATGAACCATCAAGGATATGATGATAGATTAGGAAACTCATGGTTTCAGTCTGTATCCATAGGCTCTAACATAAATTCACCAACAATCCATTAACAATACTATGTTGATGGGACACTCTTTGGTCCAAGAAGAAAGGGTATTTAAAAAGGGTCTTAACATGTTCTTAAAGGCCTCATGATTAGCGATAAATGAGGATAAGCCACAATTCTTCTTTTCTAACACTCCTTGGACCACCCATCTCAATATCCTTTGAATTCTAGGGTTTCATTCGGTCATGCAATCAATACCATATACCTATTCATGGCCATGGTGGATCCAAAGGTAGTTTTGAAGGATACCTAGCACATACAAAGGAAATTCCTATGGGGCATGTCTAGTGAACAATGAAAGTGTGCAATAGTAAGTTGGGATAAGGTTTATACCCCCAAGCAGAAGGGAGGTATGGGATTACAGGATATAGAGAAAAACACTGAGGTGTCAGGGAATAAAATATGGTGGAGGTAGGTGACCCATGAGGAGAACCATGGGCCAAATTATGGAACTGCAAGTATGCTCAGGGGTGGAATAAAAAATACTTGATTAGGTTTCTAGAACCGAAATCAAGACCGAACATATGGAAGATTGCGATGCAAGGGAGGGATCTGATAAAAGGTCATATTTTATGGGAGGTTCAAAGTGGGGAGGGTGCATGTTTCTAGGGAGATTCCTAGAAATAATTCCCGAGTTTGGGAACTAGTCTATATTTTCCCCATGATCAGATGTTTTTCTAAGAACAAATATGGACGGAAGTAAATATTTTTGGATAACGGGTAGGGAATGGGATGCATTTAGGATCTGACACACAAAGAAATGGTGGAGGTTATTTTTTTGAGAATAAGAAATGCAACAACTTTGGGAGACCCTTCAAGATTGATGCATTCATATCTAGGAGGGTCCAGACAAACTAAGATGGGGGTGTTATTCCAAGGGTGTTTTTAACCTGAAAGAATCCTATAACATTTGGGTAGGACATAGGGAGCTACCGAGGCAATAAGAATGGAATAAAATATGGGAGACCAAGCTATGGCCCAAGGTGGAAATGTTTCTATGGTTAGTGGTCAAGAGAGATATATTGACAGGGGAGAATATCCTTAAGAGAGGGTCATGGGTCCTACTAGATGTTCTATGTGTGCTACGGGGGAAGAAAATATGGATCACCTGCTTGATATATGCCCCTTTTCTTCTATGATATGGGATAAGGGAGTGGAGGATTTTTAGAAATTCAATTGTATTTGTGGAAGACCAGACCAATTAATTCAAGAATGGAAAGAGAAACCTTTCAACAACTCAATCCTAAACAGGATATGGTGTCTTTTCCATGGATTTTTGTTATGGAATATTTAAAGAAATAAATAGGCATATTTTCAGGATAATTTCAGGTAGAAGAATGAAGTTTGGACTAGCATTCAATGCCATATCCATGAAAATATAACTCTAACCCCATGGAGTGAAAAGGACTTGCAATCCTCAGACTGGGAGAAGATAATCCTTCAAGCATGGGGAATAATGAATGTGCCTGGATTTATAGACATAAGGAATGCAGTGATATCAAGCATTCTGATCCTAGGCCGATGGTCTGCTCCAATGGAGGGTCGTATAAAACTAAATTTTTGATGGGGATTCAAAAGAGAACCCAAGCCTCGTAGGATTTAGGGGGGGTGTCCCGTAACCACCTAAGAGAGACTCTCAACGTGTTTAAGAGATACATTGGCAGGGAGACAAATAACGTAGTTGAGCTAGCGAGGCTTCTATTTGGGATTTTAGTGGCATTCAAGAAAGGATGGAGACCACTTGTGATTGAAGGGGACTTAAAGGTGATTTTATCAATGGCAAAAAGGATAAATAATGGCCAATGGAGTTCAAAATTGTTGACCCATTGGTGTTTGGAGTATAGGATCCTCTATGTTAAGACAAGTACGACCATGCTCCTTTAACCATGTTAAACATGCAGGAAATAAGGTTGCATATTTTATGGCAAACAAACGAGTAATTGAAAGAAGCAAATGAAAGGAAGGTTGTATCAAGGAGGTAGGGGATCATGACTTGGTTTCCCAGAGTGATATCCCTTACCTCTCAGGAAGTTTGAAACCCAAATGTGGGTGGAACTAGGGATCAATATGAGCACATGGAAAGAGGAGAACTCCATGTACCGGTGGTAATGTAGTTACTATGCCAAATTTGGAAGGGGGAACCTGGTGGCGATGTGTTAAAGAAATAAAGTGGATAGGAATGATACATGACAATGTAATGAACGAGCATTTAGTTGAGTTTATTAATAACTTAATTCAATTTTCCTTGTCTTATCTAAATTCTAGTTGCATAATATGAGCAACCTTATAGTTTAATGTGTCTAGCTTGGATTTGGTCAAGGAATTTTGGTTAGGAAGAGTTTGGGTTATATAAGTGATTGATGGTCATGCCCAACTAGCAAGGTCACACTAGTGCCATGCATAAACTAGGCTTCTTGAGTGGTATGGGAAGCTTGAGCGAAATGAAAAGTTTAGCCTTGTGATAGTTGCTCATAATTTCATCCTTAAAAAATAGGATTTTATGATAAATGCACTCCATTTCCCAATGCTCCTCCATGCATGCACAAAACCAAAGTGAGAGATGTATATTTTTATATGTATTAGTCAGAGAGAAGATAATGGTAGTTAGGTTCTTTATCTTTAAACAAAATTTAGTGTTGGTCCACTAGGATCCCTTTAATGAGCTCTAATTTGTGGTTTATATCTACCACATAATTGATAAATTTCACCCACAAGATTAAGGTTTTCCTTGAGAGAGTTTACCATGATTCGAAAATTGCATTGATATCAAACCCTTTTGAAATTAAGGTTGCCTCAACATTTTTATTACTAGCAATAATTTCGCCAAACACTTGTCTTGTATTGTAGACATTTCATCAAACATTTGTATTGCAAACATTTCTTCAAGCAATTAGCTTACATTATTACGATAAGAGAAGATAAGAGAAAAAATGATACTCGGTATTACTACTTTCTTCCTTGTTTTCATGTATGACCTTTGACTTTCATTTGTCAAAATCCTCGACTACTTTAATATCAATATCCTTCAATTTTTAATATAAAACTACTGGGATCTCATATTCAATCATTTTCCTTTTATCTTTGGATACATATGGAGCGTTCTCCATGTTGCTTATTACCCTCCATTTTTCACCCTCTAGTTTCTCGACCACAAATGCAGATATTGCATTAGTTTTCTCCCTTATATTATGACAACTAAAAAAAGTACTAGGTAATCAGTTTAGCTTGTTTTGGGCTTTGTTAGCCTTCTTATCTTCCTTTGTCTACAATTTAAATCAAGTTTTAGTCATAGGATTCTTCTTTTCAAGTTCCTTTTTTCCAATTTATTGTTGTTGAACCTTAGCCTTTATGCTCAATATTGAATTCTTTCTAATTTTGTTTTTTGCAATGTGTTGTTGTTTTGTCTTAGCTTGTGTGCCTTATATTGGCTGACACATAACACTAGTGAGCTATTTCATCTTTCAATCTTCTATAATTATGAAGGAACTCTCTCCTCTCATCTTAACATGGATATGGATGTGTTGTTCATACATTTGGATTCAAATGGTTGGACATAAAATCATGCCATAATATTTTCAATTGGGGTTGAAACCCAATTATATGTATTACAATAAGAGATAATTTGTAGAAAATAGATAGTGTAATGTTTGGGTTCCATTGAATATCTAAATTATATGTCCCCCGTTAATGTAGAAAGGGTTCTAATTGATTATTTTTCAGCCAAACCTACACACCTAAAATGGGATACTCCCAAAGCCACATATGGGAAGTCTTCAATCATTGTTATCTCACCATCTTAACAGTTGGGATGTCGAGAGTGGAAGCAAATATAGGAATCCAACATTTAATAGTTTTGCATTGGGAATTGTAAATTTTTTTTATAATCTTAATCAAAACATCAAATATATGAAAATGCAATAGTTAGGCTTCATTTTGTTTTTCAATCAATTTTTTTTCACATAAATGAATGTCTTTTATATTAGAAATGATGCAACCAAATCAAATAATTGTGTAATACAAAAATTAGTTTTGGTTGAGGCCAAATATAAAAAAAGTTGTCCTTCCAGGTTCCTTTTCTCTTCATAGTCCTATTACTACTAACTTTTTCATGTATATTGTTGTTCAAACCTATAAATTAAAAGTAAAACTATTAGTTCAAAACATAGAAGACAACAACATAAGTACACTAATTTTTGGGCCCAACTTAGGTTGTTACTTTCATACCCTCTAGAGTTTCAATGCCTAATTTCACTCCATGATGATCCCTTCTAGAAAAGGTGACGGTGAGTACCTTGCCTATACTCTCAAGTAGGTCCATGGGATCATCTCACTATTCTTTCACATTTAACATTAAGGCCACAAAATCATGAGTAGGAGATCCTCTTCAAAACCTTTGTCCTCCTTAGGAGGAGATTGAGCTAACACTTCCCTAGTCATACCTATAAAATCCACAATTTTCTCAAGAGACTATTGGATAGGGTTTGCTATCAGATAAAGCTCTAGGAATTGGCATCATTGGATAATCATGTTCGCATCAACTTCATTTTCCCTTTATTAGAGCACCACAACATTTTTTGTTGAAACGATTGCATAGTTGTCTCTAAGTTTATTTTCCTAATTTATTTAGTCAACGAACTTGTGTTTACAAGAATTCCATCCTATTGTCCAATTCATTATGTTACATTTGGAACCTTGTATTTCCTTTTCATTATGTTAGAGGCCCTTTCAGAGCTCACCTAACTTTTCACAGGACATAACAACCCCAATGACAATGGAAAAGGGTAATTTGAATCAAGTGATTTATTATTCAAAACCACACAACCCTCAACCCTTGCACACCATTGGTCGTTGCCACACTACCCACAACCTAAGGAACAAAATCCAAAATTCCTTTATATCACCTGGTTGACTTTGCCTCAAGGGGTCTCCCAACAATGTTTAGAGACTTAAATTAAGAAATGCATACAAATACAGGAGTTAGTGAATTTATTTACATCTTTGGGTTTCCCTTGAAAATTAGTGTTGAAAAGAACCATTAAGTCCTTCCCATCCAAATCCTAATCAAGAAAATCCCACATTCATTCTCAATCATCACCATCATACATTGCATTATCTCTCACAACAATTCAATGGCCATGTTGCAATGGTGGATAGACCTTTGCATTAAGTTTTTGGAATCCCTAATACACATATAATGCCAAGTTTTATTTGTGGGATATGCTCCTTTAATTCACAACCCATTGGAGGGGGGTGGGGGGCCATAAGGAGAACCTTCCATTAATTTCACAAATTTGTTGTACTATTGGAGCCCCTACAATGCCTTAGGTATCAACTAGCTTATTTTGTTCCCTCAACACATGAAAAAACTCTATGAACTCAAAGTTTTGGACCTATGGGACTGGTCTCCTTACCAACCTGACCAATTGAAGAGCCTTTTGAGGGTGATGGAGGTGTAAATATTTGATTACAAGTGCTAAGTTTCCCACAACTAAAGCACTTTGAACCCCTTTACTCTTTAGTATTGTAAGGCCTTAAAATAATGCAAGGGGTTTTTCCTCATTATTAGTTGTGAACCTCATATTCCATTCAAATGTTGTTTTTGTTTCTCCTCCGATATTATAGATAATTTGCTCCCACCCAACCACTCGCCACCCCTATTTTTCAATCAAATTCTTTTTAATGGAATGCAACACAAATAGTGAGAAGTGTTGTCTCATGTTACATGTTCAATATCATATCAATTTCATGATCACGAGACATGGGCATTGTACAAGTTTGTGTTTCAAGATGCCCCTATATCGCATCACTAAAATATGCAATAATACAAAACTCATCATGATGAATGTCATGGCTATCACAAGGAGATACTAACTAGACCATGTAAGTATATTGAAGTTAATAATTGCATGGTCATCATCCTATTCTATAAATTATCCCCAAGTCCCTTAAATATTGTAATTGGCTATTACTTTAAGAATTCCAAGTGTGAGATTTCAATACTGTTGAAAATGTAAATATGAGATATTGACTTTCAGATTTATTAATATTGCAATATAAATTGTTGTCATGAAATCCCGAAAAATATTTGGAACCATAAATATGGAGTTAGATCATGTTTAGACGATTTGCACCTTTTCTGACAATTTTTACCAGAATTCGATGATGAGAAAATCGTCGAAATTCAATTTTGGCTGCAGGAATGGATTCAACGACCTCGAATACCCCTGGGGGCACCCCGATTATGCAATTCCAACAACCCAAAACCACTATTTTAACAATTTTGACTAGATTTTGGCCAAAAAAACAATGAAAATCATGGTACAAATCGTTTAAACTTTAATTTACTCTCATAATTATCAAGTCCAAGTTCAAGAACTAAAGAAAAATGTTATTCATTAAAAATGAGAAGACATTAAGAGACAAGAAAGTAGATAAGGATCTAGGTAAAGTGATGAGAATGTGCAAGCTCACTATTCATTTGAAAACATACAAGACTCTAAGGAAATATATATAGAAAAAAAAAACAACAAACTATTGTCAAATGCAAATTCCCCAATCACTAAAAGCATCTTCCAATTTCCATATACCGTTAAATGCAAATAAAAACATCATCAAATATAATTATAAAAAAAAAGACAATTAAACTAACTCTACATGCCAAAGTTCTCAAGCCATTCGACATGTGCCATGCATAATAGGAATTTAACATTGACTCAATATAAGAAATTAAGATTGTCTAAAAGTATTTTCGTAATTATTAACCCATCCACATAAATATTACTTGTTGAAACAAGAAATCATATAAAGATTAAGATATAGGGATTAGCTTTATTCATACTCATCGTAAGAAATGGTATCAATCACTCGAAAGTGGATTAACCTCAATATTCACTAAGATATCCCTTCTCTTAGAGAATTTTGTAGCTTCCTTTGACGCCAATAATTTTCAAAATGTGAACCGCCACAATAAAAACAAGCAAGCCTAATGAAGAGAAATGCATATTGGCAATTGATTATATTGTGGAAAGGACATAGGGGTTTGGAAAACCTTTATTCACAATATGATAAGGAGCTCCATCCTCCATTTGGATCCTTTTACATTGTAAATCTAGCAAATTGTCAACTATGGGTCCAATGAATACAAATTTAGTGTGGCTTAAATGTTCTAGAATGTTCAATAAATAATGTATTTTCACACAAGTCAAATATTTTAAGGTAATTGTGCACAGAAGTAGATCAGAAATTAGTACACCAATGTATTATGTGGTTAGAACCTTGAGAAAGGGAAATTATCTATAGCTTTAGCTAATGCGACCATTTGGTTAAATATATTAACGCAAAAGGAAAATAATTTTACATATGAGTTTCTCACCATAAATCATAGAGAAATGACCCTTTGTGCTCTTTAAATGAAGATCATGGACAAATCATGTTTTAAACCATGGATCAATAGAGTCATTAGCATCAAGGGGAATATGAATTGTTGTATCACTTTATGTCTAGAACATAATCATGACTATCAAATTAGATAACTACAAATGCGCACTAAATAAACATACTTTACCTAAAGACACATTAAACAAAGTTGATATTAACTAATTTGTAAGTGTCTAAACTACCTAACATCCCTCCTTAAGAACAACTTGGAATAGGATTGAAGAAATTACAAACATAACATAATAGGACAAAGAAGGAGGCATTATATCCTATCCCTCCTTAATGAAAACTTCTTGAACTAATAACATAAATCAAATTTTGGAAAACTCTGCTTCTGTAAGATATTTTGTGAAAATATCAACAACGTGATCATTGTAGGGAAAAAAGTACTTTGAGAACATTCGTCTTGAATAAGGTTTTGGATGAAGTTCATATGTAGCTCAATGTGTTTGTTGTGTTGATGTTGAATTGGATCTTTGCAAGTGAGATTGATATCACTCTAATTATCACACTAAAGTATGGTCTGATGTTGTTTCTGGAATGAAGCCATAAGGCTTCTTAACTTCAATTAAATACTACTCGATATTTTGCTTTTGTTGAAGAAATAAAAAGTGATTGTTGCTTCTTACAAGACTGAGAGACAAGTCCACAACCGATACTGAAAACATAACATACAACAAATTTATGATCACAAGGGTTTCCAACCCAATCGAAATTAGTGAAACCAACAAAAAAAGTACCGCCAGAATTGTAAAGGTCCCAAACTGAATTATACCCCAAATATACTGAAGTATTATTTTGTCTACTTTCCAATGGCTCTCATGGGATGTTTGCATATATTAGGAAAAAAGACCAACAACAAAGAAAATATTAGGATGGCTATGAGTCAAATACAAAAGGATACCAGCTACTAACAGTACAAAGTGGCATCTACTTTAGGTATAGTACAAGTGGCAACAAGTTTGCTTCAGTCTGGAAGGGAGATGGAGATGGTTTAAAATATTCCATGTGAAAGCGACAAATAAAGTCACATGCATACTTAGAATGGGGAAGGAAAATTTCTTTCTCAGTTTACAAGACTTGAAGGCCAAGGAAATAATGCAAAATTCCTAGTTATATCATATCAATTCTCTTCTTAAAAATATATTTCACATGCTTAAAATTTTGGGACCATTGCTAGTGAGAATAAGTCCATCAACAAAATAACAAGTATTATGATATGGACACCTACTTTCTCAGTAAATACATTAATGTCAAAATGGCATATAGAAAAGTTGGTGTCAAGAAGAAACTTATCCATCTTCGCATACCAAGCACAAGGAGATTACTTTTAAGACCCTAGAGAGATTTTTTAAAGCAACAAACAAGGTTGGAGCCATTTTGAAAAGGTGCTATGTAAATTTATTCTTGCAAATCCCCATGAAACAAGATGAATTTAACATCCATTTTATGGACCTTCCATTTATAGAAAGTGGCAAGGGATAGAACAAGGTAAATGGAATTCATTTTATCTATGGGGGGAAAGGTTTCATTATAGTCAATCCCTTCTATTTGAGAAAATCCTTTGGAAACAAACGAAGCTTTATGTTTTTTGACACTTCCATCCAATGCATACTTAGTTATGTACGCCCATTTACATCTAGTAAGTTTTCTTCCTTTCGATAGAGGTACAAGATCACAAGTGTCATTCACCATCAAGGAACGATATTCTTCATTCACTATTGTGTCCCAATCTACACGACAAAAATATTTTGCAATGCTTACGGATCACAAGTCTCTAAAATTTGATCCAAAAGAGAGAAAGCTTGTTGGAACTATGAATGTGTAGGATGCCGATATGAAGGGTCAGTGGCAAGAGCACCGATCGCTTCTCATGTTGTATAGACCCATCTATTAAGTTGTGGTGTTGGTGTAGGTTCATGTTCAAGGACCCAACTAGAGGGATGTGAGCAAGTAGAGGTGGATTTTCATCCTCGTTATCCTAACTTGAAGAAGGAACCAAAATAAGATTGTTAGCATAAACATGGGGAATATAATATGTCACAATCATTGAAGATAACATAGACATCGAATTACCCTCCCAGGTTGATATACCTTCATCAAAATTAACATTTATCCTAATAATAATTTCATTGGAACGAGGTTGAAGAATTATATAATCTTTTATATATATAGGACATCCACCAAAAAATCACTTCTCACTCTTAGGTTGTTATTCTTTCCTTTTTTCACCAGGGATGTCATCTCATGCTTCCCTACCAAACATATGAAGGTGGCTTACATATGGTTTAGTTTAAATCCATGCTTCACCTATGTGGTGGTTCAATTAGCTAAGTAATTAGCACAATTAATGGCTTATGCCCAAAAATAAGGACCCGATACTTTAAATTGATTCTTACATTTTGTCATTCACTTTTAATTATGTGCAATTCTTTTTCTTAGCAACACCATTTTGTTGTGGTGTATATGTAATAGTGTGTTGCATATAAATGACCTATGTAGTACAATAGGTTGTAAATTTGTTCGTAGCACATTCGTGTCCATTATTTGTTCTTAACTTTTGAAGTTGATGTCTAAATTGTTTTTCTACAAGGGCCTTGTAGGCCAAAAACATGTCAAAAATTCCACTCTTAAGTTTTAAGAAATAAACACAAGTGCAGATGGAGAAGTCATTAATGAAAGTTCAGAAGTAATTGAAACCAAAGAAAGAATTAGAGGGAAGCAAAGCACACAAATCACTATGAACAAGCACCAAGGGGGTCAAGGGTGTCAAGATGCATGTTTTTTTTTTAATTTCATGAATATGTTTGTTGAGCATAGCTAGAATAAATACCATCTATACGAGAAAAGGAAGGAAGACCAATAACCATATATTTATTACATAGTTGGTGCAATGAAATTTTAGATTTCAAAATAGCTCATGCTAGAGCTTGCTCAAGTCATCACTATGAGAAACAAAAACTAATGGAATAGATGATGACCCATACTTGTCAAATATGTACAACCTGATAATATCATCAACAATTCTAGTTTTTAGGACATTATTGGGATATTTAAAATCCTTGATTACAACTTTATGAGGTGAAAACTCTATTGTTTTACCTTCACCGGGATGAGTAATTTGATACACTAATAGAAGCTTACAAGAAAGATTTGGAACACATAATACATAATTAAAATAATCATCATCTTGTTGAATTATTCCAAACCCTTCAATAGTAAGACATATATAATCACCAACAAATATTTGTTTGGTGGTACATTTATTAAAAGCATAAACTATAGCTTTATTCTTAACCATATGATAATATGGTCCATAATCAATACACTCCTAATTAGAAGAAGAAGTAGGTCATATTGAAGGGTAAACTAGAAGCAAAAAATGCATTTTATGATAAGAAGAGTTAAAAGAATAAGAATCATCAATAATGTTGTGCTTCTTCAATGTTGCTTCTAAGACTTTCATTTTCTTGAAACAATTTGACTCTAGATGACCATCTTAACCATGAAAATTACAATGTCTCTCAATCTTCTTGCCTTTTGATTTAGTTCATATCATCATTGGGAGTAAGAGCTAGCTGAGAGTGTTTTGGACCCTTGTTTTGTTTGTTGTTGTGAGGATGTTTTTTTTTCGAATGTTTGGATTTGTCCTATTTTTTTATCGCTATTTCTTTGTCAGATGTACATGTAGTGTTGATCGCTCCAAGATGCAAGAAATTGTCTTACTCTTTAATAAAAGAATCACAAAAGGATTCAAGAGATGGAATTTTTTGTAAGTAGCCCATAATGCTTCTATGATGGATTAAAAAGTAGATAGAAAAACATAATAGACGTTTCCAAGCTTAGCAAGAATAACATATATAAGTTGGCCATCCTTCTTGTCTATCTTACATTCTTTAAGTTAAAGTTTAAGTTTTTTAAATTCTCTTTTTTGTAAGTAAGTACCCACGCGGGATTTGAACTCGTGACCTACCATTTACAACTTATCTTCTCAATTAATCATTACTGATTTCTCTAACCCCCACAAGCTTAAGTGTTTTAAACTTATATATAAATAATATTCAATATAACATAAATCACTTCAATTTAAAACAATCAATTAGTTTTCAAGCTAGTGGACTCGAATCTCATTGTGTTCATCAAACACAATTTCTAGCTTTTGCCAAGCTACATTTGGTTTCTCAAGTCCTTGAAGGTGAAATCATAGATCACTAGAGATGGACATCTTGATAATCTAATAATACAGTAAAGTCATCCACTTCATAGTAAATCCTCCATATAGGTTTTTTAAGAAAAATAGTTTGAATGGATAAGTAGGAGATCATTGAGACTAACCATATTACAATATGCAAGTAAGATGGATTCAAAAGAAAAACTCATATTCTAAATTGAAATATCTTTCAAAAATAGGCAATTCAAAAAAAACATTGAAAGCAAATTCCATATGTCAAATTTATTCCCTTTTGAAGAAATGAATAAAAGGTAAAGAAGGTTTCATGTGGCAAATATAGCTTGTCCCACATGGTGATAAGTTCACAAGAGTTATAAAAAAAATTCCTCTTTTAACTTAGAAACTCACTTTTACAATAATTCTTTTTTTTACCATAAAATAAGTAATGCACTTTTATAAATAAGTGAGAACCACTTTTACAATTAAGTTATAAATTAAATTTGTATAAAAAAAAACCTTCAAAAATATAATAAAATTATTTTATAAATGATTTGATCTACCATTTGAGTTAAATCATTTAAATTAACTTAATGAGTTAGATAACTTTAAATAATTTAATATAAGGGATTTGAAATCAATACCTATATTTCAATAAAGTAACTTTCAACAAAAATGTCCAGTGCAAAATAGTGACAAAATTTAGAAAGATCATTTTTTTAAGGTCTACCTTGAAGTGTGTGTTTATTTAAAAAATGTGTGTGCTTTCAAAATGAGTGTTCCTCTAGTTTACTTTTGTTTGTGTGACAGGATGTACTGTGGTGACATGGGATGGAGATAGATGAGGTGGATTGTGATAGTCTAGCCCCTGTAAGATCCATCTTTGTTGAAGAGTTTCATATTTGGAATGTTATTAAAGGATCATCCAAGGAGGAGGCGTCTATTTGCATGCAAGGTAATGATAGCTCACCTTTATTTCCCCTGCTAAACAATGATGGATCTGGTACGTCGAATAATGTCCCGAGACCTAAACGAAAACATAGCAAAGGAGCTAAACAAAAACGTACAAAACTAGCTAAATAAAAAAAGTCACTAGCGGGTTGGGTGGTCGGCAGGGAGATTGGCATCGAATAAGTACCAGACTATCTTGCAACAGCTCTGGTTGGAAGGTTCTAGGGAAAAAATGCCAAGGAAACCTCAATCCGAATTTGGATGAAAAAAAACTGGGGATTGATCCTAGATCAACTTCCCTCCTTTCATATCATGATGGGGGGTTGGATATTGTTCTGAGTAGACTCGGAGCTGGACAGACAAATATTACCAAACCATAATTGGAGCTGGGGTCCTTCGGGTTTAATACTAAAAAGGTGGCAGATTGATTTTGATGCTAAAAGAGAACCTCAGAATCTACAACATGTATGGGTCATCCGGCTGATACTTCCCATGATATTTTGGCAAGCTCCGCTTTTGAAGGTAGACGGAGAAAAGCTTGGAAAATTTATATTTTGGGAGAAAAATTGGGATAAAATAGTTGACAAACGATGCACAAAAATATTGGTAGAACTGGACCTTTGAAATGGCTTATACGAAGAAATAAAACTGGAAATGAATAGAAGCATCTGGAATCGATGACTTGACTACTGGAAAAATCCTTTTAGATGCTTTGGATGCAGATAGGTAGGTCATATAATCCGAGACTGCCTGATTCTTGCCCCGAGTGCGTAGAAATGAAGGATATTGTGGGTAAAAAATTCTACGGGGGAGAAACAAAAGGAGACGAATGAAGGCTACGGAAAAAGAAAAAAAATACATGCTCGCTGCAGAGGACCCAACCACGACATAGAACCATGCAATTTGGTGAGTAAATCATAAACTTCATCTCCTGGTAAGCATGATGCTCCTTTTGAATCCCCTTATTTCATTAATTCTTCGTTGATTGTACGTCCAGAAGTAGAGTCTATTCTCGTTACAGAAACTCTGCCTTGTCTGATTACATCCCCCAAGATTGGTCTGTCGGAATTAGTAGTTTAAACTACTCCTTCTATATCAAGGACATATGAAACTACCTCGAATAGAGCAAACACTAAAGTTTACAACACAAGGGATAGGGTGGCCTCTATGGGGAAGAATGAATAAGTATTACATAGAGGTCTAAAATCAGACACTCCACCCAAAGTCATTCTAGAAAGGAAATCTCAAATAACAAAAGCAAAAAATCAAGCTTTGATAGATATAGAAGGAGGGAAACAAACCACCATCTCAAGGGTCATTAAAGTGGGTAAAGCTCTCTCAAGGGTTATCTAATGTTGTGTTTTTCCTTTAATTCAAAGGGGTTAGGGGGGTCCCCCAAAATAAATTCCCTTAAGTGGATGATTAACAATCTAAAGCCTTTGGTTATCCTCTTACAAGAAACAATGACATAAGGCAATAAAGCCCAGGAATCCCTAGAGCCTTTCTTAAAATATTTGTCCTTTATTCATATAAACGCAAATGGACACTCATGAGGTTTACTTATGGCATGAAGCCCAACGTTGAAAGAGATAGATACAAGAAAACTAGACAATGTCTTAAAGACAGTGCTTGAGGATAGTTATACATGAGTAACCTTCGTGATATACAATGTATACGGGCCTTTTCACTATATAAAGTTTTTTTGGGAAAACTTTGTATCCAGTAGGCTATGGGAAGACCAAAATTCGGTAATCGGTGGAGATTTAAACCTAATATTTTCATAAAGAGAAATTTGGGGGAATCTTTCTCGTTCGGGTTTTCTAAGCAATTTCTTCAACTCACTTTTTGAATCAAAATGACTCGTTGATGTCCAGCACAAAAAAATGGAGCTAACTTGGCAGAATAGGAGAAGTGGGGAATATGCAATCTCTAAAATATTGGACCAATTCTTGATTTCAAAAAAAAATATTTTCCATTTCTCTAACAATTTAATTCCTGCTTTGATTAAGGAGGGATTTCCGACCATTGTCCCATAATATTGTCTATGGACTTACAGGAACAGAAACCCTCTTCTCCTTTCAAGTTTTATCTGGGGTGGTTGAGAGAGGAGGATTTTAAAAAACTCATAGAGGATAACTGGTCCCCTTTAAGATCAGGCAAGTCATAATATTTTATGAAACAAATGATGAACAATATGGCTAAGGTAAAAAGGTCTCCAAGGACTGGGGAAAAATATATCGAGCAAGTCAACAGGCGGAGCTTAAGGAGATAAAAGAAAGGATTAAGAAAGTGTACAAGGAGAATGAAGTAGGGGTTTTAACTGAAGAAGAGCTTAACAAACTGAAGAAGATGAAAGTTCACCGAATGGTCCTTCTTTCCAATGAAGAACAACTTTGGAGGCTAAAAAGAAGGGAAATTTGGATAGCTGAAGGAGACAATAACACAAAATTCTTTCACAGAGTTGCCTCTCATAGGAAAAGTGTGAACATCATTACAGAAATCAAGAATGATCAATCTATAAGCATAATCTCTTTCAAAGATAAATGTGAAGCAATGGTTTTATACTTTAAAAGATTATTCAGGGAATCAGAGGGATGCTCAATCCAAGAAATTCTTCAAGTACTCATACTATTCCCAAGATCAATTTCAGATGAAACGAATGAAACTTTAAAAAAAAGTATTCGAAGAAGAACTAAATACTATTTACATTCATTATAAAAAGGTAACAGCCCGGGGCCCGATGACTTCTAAGAGGAATTCTTTTTGGGTTTTTATGATATGCTAAAAGAAGATCTTCTCAAGACAATTAGAGAATCTCATCTTCTGGCAAAGGTTTGTGCTCAATGAACTCCACCTTCTTAGCCATAATACAAAAGAAACAAAAACCCTTACACTTTGGAGATTTCAAACCAATTTCATGTTGCAATGTGGTCTATAATATAATTGTAAAGATTATTGATCAGAGGTTGAAGCCGATTCTAATTCAAATCATTTCTGAAGAACAGTTCGACTTCTTGTTAAATCGATAAATACATGATGCGGTCTCCTTAGCCTAGGAATCCATCCATATGATAAATAAGAATAAATTGAATGCATTTTCCCTAAAACTTAATCTCTCGAAATCCTATGACATGGTAAGTTGGACTTTCCTATGTCTTACTTGTATCCAGAAGGGATTTGATGTAGATATGTTGAACTGGATTATGAGTTGTGTAACAACGACTTCATTTGCGGTACTAATTAATGGAGCTCCCTCCTCCTTTTTTAGACCTGGAAGAGGCCTAAGCCAGGGTTTCCTCTATCCTCTTTCTTATTTTTACTGGTGGCAAAATATTTGAGAAAGTTGGTACATCAAGATAAGCGAGAAGGTTCATACAAGGGAGTTTTTGTTTCTTCGACTATGGAATTGACACACATTCTCTTTGTAGATGATGGGCTAATGTTGGGAGAAGGTACTTTGGAAAATATTCAGTTTGTAGCATAGATCCTAACTCTATATACGACAACTACTGAGATGGTAATCAATATATAACAAACAAACCTTACATTAAACATAACATATGAAGATCTTCAACAAAGAAATATAACGGAGCTAGATTTTTCCAAAGTTATTTTGGTGATGGCTTTACATACTTGGTATTTTTCCTCAATCCTAATGATTACTCTTTCAAGGACTGGATTTGGGTCTATAAGAAGATAGAATCACGCATTTCATGTTGGGCTAACATGTATCTCTCCAAAGGAGGGAGACTAATTATTTTAAAAGTAGTACTTCAAAGTTTACCAGTATGTTGGGCTTCCATAGCATACATCCCAAAAGGGATTTTAACAAAGATTCATAAGAAATGCTTCTCCTTCTTATGGAAAAACAATAAAAAAAATTAAGGCATTCCATTGGCTAACTGGACAATATTGGAAAATCTCAAGGAGTTAGGGGGTTGGGGGATAAAGAATCCCTACCTGTTCTGTCAAGATCTAGCTGCCAAATCTCTCTGGAGATTGACGGTAAATACCAAATCTCTATGGGGAAAAAATTGACCTCCGAATATTGTACAGAATCCTCCATAATAAATTGGTACAGAAGTCAAGAAAAAAATCACAAAGGAGGATCTGTGGTATGGAAAGCACTGGTGCTTTCATTTCCTCTAATAGGACAATGGACGACGTGGAAAATTGGAGACAGAAGAAATTTTCGAATAAGAGAGAACCCATGGGTCGGATCTGGAGGTAACTATACCCTGTCTCCAATCACTTTATCCTTGTTTTAAATAGGTAGAATATCAAAACTTTATCTGATGCAAAGAACATATCCTCTTGTGAAGAAGCATGGAAATATGCAACAGATTTAAGATTGGTAAATGAATATGCAGACGAGTGGACAAGATTGATAAACACACTGAATTCTAATTTTATCACCTTGTATGATAATGAACCAGACAAGTTAGTATGAAAAAAAATAGCTCAACTGGATATTTTTCAGCTAAACTAGGTTATGAGATACAAGCAATTGAAACCTTCTCTAGATAAAAATATTGGCGGTGGATTCTTGTATGGAAATTAACAAGTCCTTTGAAGGTGAATATTCTTCTTTTGTTAGCCATGAAAAATAGACTGCTAACCTAGGAAAATATACTGAAACCCGGTTAGGAAGGCTTTAGTTGGTGTGTTTTGTGCCAAGCGAACTGTGAAACTTCCAGTCACTTATTTATGTCTTTCCCTTATGTAGGGGCAGTATGGAATGCAGCCATAAAATATATAAGTGGCTTGGACACCCCGATGGAAACAACACTTTTAAATTGTTGTCAAACTTGGTGGACAAATCCATCGGTATGAATATTCGATGTCTTCCCCTCATTGTTTATTTATGGATTCTGGTGGGCAAGGAATTCAACAATTTTTATGGATAGAAAAATTCCAACAGAGATAACCAGTGCAATGATTGTGCAGTGGTCACGGGAGCATCAAAAATAGGAAAAACAAAAAATGATGCGAATAATAAGAAATCCAAGCATTGATATAATAATTCCTTGGGCATTCATTCACAGAGAAATCCAACGGGATCCACCCTTGGGAGAACCTGGAGTAGTTCTTTATATATCAAAAGAGAAGAAAATTTTATTCAAATATGGTACGGGACATTGCACCAATAATAAAGCAGAATTAACTGCACTTTGCACTTTGGGTAGTCCTTAATTCATCTCTGGCTCGGAACATATATAACATACAAATCTTCTGCGACTCAAAAAAGGTCATTGAATGGAAAAAACAAAAGATAAAGATAAAATCTCCTCATCTGCAACATCTTTTGACAGAAATCAAAAATACAAATAGAAAGGTTTGAATATATATCCTTCAAACATGTATATTGAGAGCTAAATGAAGAGGCTGATAGTCTTTCAAAGAGTGCATTACTACTGGTTCCAGGAACTATTGTAGAGGAGGAATGCAATGGGAGACAAACCACTCTATAGTTCAGATCTTGAAATACTCTAAGAAATTCATGTGACAGTATAATATGGAAATAGATAAACTCCAGCATATACTGAGTTTTCATAAGCATATGGATCTAAGCAAGTTTCTTTTTAGATAGAAGATCAAAGAACATCTGTTTGAACCATTAGTATAAAAAACAATAGAGATTGTTATTTTGTAAGCCTCTAATGAAAGAAGGGAGTCTTTTGAAGAACATTTTAGGAATTGTTAGCTTGGGGAGCTTTTTTGTAAGTCCTTCTAAGACAGTCCATGTTATTCTATATGAATAAAAGATTTTTTTCCTTGGATTTTTTTTTATAAAGATCACACAAGGGACTTGACGAAGAAAATACGTATATTAGAAAGGGATCAACTTAGAAATACAAATAGAAAAAATTGAATGAAAAATTATACATCTAGATCTAATAAATATGGTAGTCTCTTGGGAAAACAATTTTTTTTTGTTGAAATGGAAAGCATTTCCAATTAAAAACATCCTTTCGACACAATGGAATGGTTATCGTGGACTATAAATGCTAAAAAATAGTGGAATCCAAAATTCCGTTAATGCACATAATGACACGGGTTTAGGATCTTGATTAAGAGAGGGATTGAATCTTCATAAGCACTGTGATAACATGTTCGATAAATAGGGCATATTCACACAGGTTGAACACCTTAAGGAAACCGCTCACACAAATAGAACATATATAAGAACGCTAATGTATTATGTGGTTAAAATATCAAATATGGAATCAATCCATGACCCAGTCAACACAACACAACTGCTTAAGGCAATCTATTAATGAAAAAGAAAATTAATTTTAGATATGAGTTTCTCAGAATCAATTGTTAACATATTGTAACTTAGGAAGATATTCTATTTGTGCTAATTGTATTCCTCCTTAGGGAGTTGTCACTCATGTAATTGGTCATGTAAGACTCATTGAAAGAATCAATGTAAAACTCTAGATGTAAGTCAGGTCAATAGGACCCTTGAGTCATTATAATAAATATTATTTTGGTGTTCTACTAGTCAAGTCAGCCTTGTCAGTTAGACAAGTTGACCTAGATAGGTTTTAGGACAAATCAAGAGTCAAATATAAATAGGGAGGCTCCTCCTTCATTTGTACTCACTTCACTCAAGTAAGTTTGCAAGAGAGAGAAGAAGAAGTGCACCAAAAAGAAGAGAGAAACAGTTGTCTTGGGTTTTACACTGTTTTGGTTGAGTTCTATACTAAGGAAGTTTTGTTGTGTTTTCTCCCCCACGAGGGTTTCCCAAGATAAATATTTTGTTCTCTTGTGTGAATTTACTTGTTTTTCTTTTAGTGATCCTACCATCTTAAATTGCTTTAGAACATCATCTTCAGAGCCACCCTAAAAGAAGACATTTTACATCTAGGGTTTATTTTTCCGAACAATTCCCTCGACAAATAAACTAGAAAATAAGGTTAACTCAACTCGCCCTAGAAGGGAACATCTTTCTATGAAGACATAACTGAATTTTGAGAAGTTTCATTTTTGGGCCCGACACTGCTGTCGTGAAGAACTAGGGCTTCAAGTTTTTGAGGTTACATCATCAATATCAGAAAAAGGAATATACAATCTAGCTTGCCTTGGGGAGGCGCATCTTTTCCAACACTCGGCCCTACAAGTGATTCTAACTGAAAAATTATGGTTTTTCCATCAAACCCTAGGTCATCTCGAAGAAGGTCAGCAAGGAGAAGTTTTCTCCAAGTAAGTATTGTCTCTCATATTTCCATTTGAGGTTCTCTTTTTGTTAAAGATGGCAAAGAATAACAAGTTAGATGAGAATATTGAGGGTGTTGAGAACTTCAGAGCATGGAAGTATCAGATCATGCTCATTCTAGAAGAGAATGATCTAGAAGGATTCATAAAGGAGGACGTTGTAGAACTTGAAGGAGATGAAGCTAATGCTAAGCACAAGAAGGATATGATCAAGGCTAAAATAATCATAGCTGACTCCATCAAAGATAACTTGATCTCTCAAGTATCTTTAAGGAGAACACTAAAGGAAATGTTTGATGCCCTATCCAACCTATTTGAAGGAAGGAATGTCAATAAGAATATGACTTTGAGAAATCAACTCAAATGTGTGAAGGCTCATAAGTCAGAAACCATGCACTCATACTTCACAAGAGTATCCCAGATCAAGGATCAACTAGAAGCTATTGGAGACATGGTAGAAGATGCAAAAGTTTTAATGACCACCCAGAATGGTCTTCTAGGAGATTGGGAATATTTCATTCGAGGAATATTCTCCACAAGAAAACTAACCAAGTTCTGACAGTTATGAGAAGAATGTGTTCAAGAAGAAGAAAGAATAATAGTCAGAGAAGAGAAAGTAAATGGAAGTGAAGATCAAGCTCTGGCAGTTCATACCAAAGGAAATAACAAGAGGAAGAATTATGATCATCCTCCCATGAAAGTAAAAGGGTTTAAGAAGAATAAGAATTTCAAGAAAGACTTCTTAGGTTATGAATGCTTCACTTGTCACAAGATGGGACGCATATCCATAAACTATCCCATAAAGGAATATCAACTCAAGAAGAAGAAAAAAAATTTATAGGCACATACAACTGAAGACAATGATCAAGAAGAAGAAATAAATAAAGAAGATGAAGACTCCTATGAAGAATATGTCTTAATCTCAGCACTCACAAGTTCAGTCTCACCTAGTAATGACACTTGGCTTGTAGATAGTGGTGCCTCCAGGAACATGACATGTTACAAGGATTCACTCTCTTGTATTGAAAAAAAGGATTCTCCACACAAAGTAATGCTTGGAGATGATTACCAATATCCCATCAAAGGGATAGGATAAGCCTCTTATAAACTGGACTTAGGAAAGTCCATGAAGATGAAGGATGTCTTATATGTTCCAAGGCTAAAGAAGAATCTCCTTTATATCTCAACGTTAGATAAGAAATTTTTTAGAGTTGATTTTGTAGATGGTGAAGTTATTATGTGGACAAAAGGAAAAACTATATATGATGCAGTAGTGATTGGAGTTGAATAAGGAGGAATCTACAAACTAAAGGGACATGTAGACTCAACATTCATGACTGAAACCATTAGCCCATGTGAGTTATGTCACATAAGACTTTCTCATGTACATTACAAAGCATTACCAATTGTGAGCAAGGTGGTGAGAGTCTTTCTAGAGATTTAAATAAACCATCAAGTAGTGTGCACAAGGAAAGAATACCAAGAACCCTTACCCAAGCAGTAAAAATAAATCAAAAGGGATGCTAGACATTGTTCACTCAAATATTTGTGGACCAATTCCAACTACTTCATTAAGCGTGTATGTTTACTATGCCTCCTTCATTGATGACTACTCCCACAACACTTGAATCTATTTCTTGAAGAAGAAGGATGGAGTATTTGAGAAGTTCAAGGAGTTTAAGGCTCTTGTAGAAAGCCTCTCTAAAAAGAGGATCAAGACCTTAATATCATATAATGGAGGAGAATTCACATCGGGTTAATTTAGCAAGTACTACAAAGAAGCTGGGATTAAGAGGGAGATCACCATTCACTACAATCCACAACAAAATGGTGTGGCAGAGAGGAAGAATAGATCTATAATGGAAGTTGTAAAATACATGATCCATGATCAAGACCTTCCTATGTATATGTGGGCAGAAGTAGCTAGAACAACAGTATATGTGCAAAATAGAATCTCCCGTAATTCCCTTGGGAATAAAACTCCAAAAGAGATGTTTACTAGAGAAAATCATGAAGTCAATCACTTTAAAATATTTCATTGTCCAGTTTAGATACACATTCCCAAGGAGAAGAGATCAAAGTTGGATCCTTCAGGAAAGAAGGGATTGTTTGTGGGATATAGTCAGCAATCAAAATCTTACCGATTCTATATTCTAGGGCACCGCCAAATTGAGCTAAGTAGAGATGTTACTTTTTATGAAGATACAACTTTCAGGAAATCAAGGAAAGACAAGGAAGTCGAAGAGGAGCATGAAACTCCTAAAGATACAGAATTTTATAAACCAGTTAGAAATGAGGTGGAAGAACATATACCTGAGGACCATGGCATGATAGAACCTCAGAGACATGAACTTCCTAGTGAGATGATATCACACAAAAGAAGGTCTACTTGGGAATGAGAATTAATTTAAGAAGGAGAAAGACTTGGTGTCCCTGGAGGAACCATCAAAGAAAGAAGAAGCAAAATCCATACCCCAGTTATGTGTCTTTGATGTGAAACCTCATTGACAAATAACCTACGTGCTTTGTAGAAGCAATGAAGCAGAAGGAATGGGTAGATTCCATGGTCGAGGAATACCAATCCATCATAAAGAATGATGTATGGGAAATAGTACCAAGACCAAATAACAAGTCAGCAGTATCCTTGAAATGGATATACAAAACAAAGCATTCATTAGACGACAATATAGAGAAGTATAAGGAAATATTCATATCCCACAGGTTCTCTCAAAAAGAATGAATTGACTATGAGTAGACCTTTGTACCAATAGCGAGGTACACCTCAATTAGAACTGTCCTTGCCTTGGCATCCAAGAAGAAGTGGAAGTTACATCAGATGGATGTAAATACAACTTTCCTAAATGGAGTAATAGAAGAGGAAGTACACATCTAACAACCGCAAGGTTTTGAGACAGGTAACCATAAAACTCATGTATGCAGACTTAAGAAGGAATTGGTTGGGTTGAAACAAGCCCCCAGAGCATGGTATGGAAGAATTGATGGTTTCCTGATGATTTTAGGCTTTATAGAGAGTAAATCATATTCCAACCTCTACTACAAAGTTGAGGATGATGGGCTTATCATATTACTACTATATGTAGATGATTTATTTTTTATAGGTGAAGACAAGGTCGTCGACGAATGCAAGAAGAAGCTCGCTGCAGAATTTGAGATGAAATATTTTGGAATGATGCACTACTTCTTAGGTATTGAAGTATGGAATTATCTAGATTCTATTTTACTCAACCAAGGAAAATATGCAGTAGAGATCCTAAATAGATTTGGGATGATGGATTGTAAGGCTATGACTACTCCGATGACAACAAATTTGAAGCTCTTGAATGATGATTCTTCAGAGATAGTGGATGTTTCCTTATACATACAGATTATTGGTTCACTAGTGTACTTAACCAATACAAGACCAGATATATGTTTTGTTGTAAACACTTTAATTCAATATATGGTGAATCCCAAACATATTCACTTAATAGGAGAAAAACATGTGATGAGGTATCTAAAAGGAACGTTAGATTGTGGTCTCAGATATGCATAAGATGGTGAGACCAGATTGCATGGATTTATAGATTCAGATTGGGTAGGAAGTGTCGAAGATAGAAAGAGTACTTTAGGATGTTGTTTTAGTTTGGGATTAGGAATGATCTCATGGTTCAGCAGAAAGCATACCAATATTGCACTCAACACGGTAGAATCTGAATACATAGCAACATGTTCAGCTTGTAGCAAAGCAGTATGTCTTCACAGGATCTTGGCAAGACTATTTGATAAAGAGGTAGAGGTAACTGATATCCATTGTGATAGTTATAGTTGTATTAATATGACAAAAAACCCGATGTTTCATGATAAGTCGAAACATATCGAAATCAGATATCACTACATCTGGGATATGGTACAGAAGGGAGATGTAAAGCTCAAGTATGTTCCTACAGAGGAACAAGTCGCAGATATATTGGCTAATCCTCTGTCTCATGTAAATTTTGAATACTTTCGAGACAAGCTTGGTGTAGTCCGAAAGGACCTCCCTCTAAAGAGGGAATAGAAGGGGTGGAAGGCTCTCTGTTGCAGTGGTGTGGTAGCTTAGTCTAGGGTAGGGTATGTCTAGCTAGGATTGTTGGCCCGAAAGGTTAGTAATTCATATGAGACCTGTTGATCCTAGGGGGATTAGTATATATGGCTAGGCTCATTTGTCCTGAAATGGTTAGCAAGCAAGACAAGGCTTGTCTTGCTTGTTTGGTCCCCAAGGAGATCCATCTGTCTAACTAGGATTGTTGGATCGAAAGGGTTAGTAATTCAGACAAAATTCTTCGGTGTATCTACCAGAGAACCCACCGTGATGTTGCTTCATAAGGCCAAAGGGCAAGAGGTGGTTTTAGTATTCCTATACTGATGAGGCAGGTTCAATATTCTGATACTGATGTTCATGAGGTAGGTTCAGTATTCTCATACTGATGTTGATGAGGCAGATTCAATATTCTCGTATTGATGATGATGAGGTAGATACAATATTTTCATACTGATTATTGATGCAATAGATTCATTATTCTCATACTGATGATGATGAAGCAATTTCAGTATTTTCATACTGATGTTGATGAGGCAGGTTCGATATTTTCATACTGAGGTTGATGAGGCAGGTTCAGTATTCTCATACTGATGATGATGAGGTAGTTTCAATATTCCCATACTGATGATGATGAGGTAGTTTCAGTATTCCTATATTGATGATGATGAGGTAGTTTTTGTATTTGTATACTGATGTGGATGAGGTTTGCTTCAATATTTCTTTACTAATTTTACAAATAATGTTTAACATTTATTTGTTGATGATGAGTTTTTAGCACTAACATGCTAATGATGTTATTTTTGTTACTTTAGTATTTACATACTAATGTTGCAGGTATATGATTCAGTATTCACTTACTGATATGGAAAAATATGATTCAGTATTCATATATTGATATGAAAGAAGAAGTCTCGCTATCTACATAGTGATATTGCAGAAGAAGAAGAAGACTCAGTATATACATATTGATATTGCGGAAGAAGAAGAAGACCCAATATCTACATATTGATATTGCAGAAGAAGAAGACTCAGTATCCACATATTGATATTGCAGAAGAAGATTCAACATTCATACACTGATATTGCAGAAGAAGACTCAATATCCACATACCAATATTGCAGAAGAAGACTTAGTATCCACATGTTGATATTGTATAAGGAGACTCAGTATCCACATACTGATATTGTAGAATAAGGCTTAGAACAAGACTCAGTATCCACTTGTTGATATTGCAGAAGAATTTGCAGAATATGATCCAATATTCTCATACTGAAATTGATGATGAAGATGTATGATGTGGTTCCAAAACCTCCTATGACATATAGAGACTCACCAATCATATGTTTAGTGGTGGTAGTGGTTGTTGATATAGAATACCTTCCTAGTTAAGAGGGAGTGTTAAAATATTGTAACTTCAGAATCTATTCTAGTTGTGCTAATTGTATTCCTCCTTCAGTAGTTGTCACGGATGTAATTGGCCATGTAAGATTCATTGAAAGAATCAACGTAAACCTTCGGATATAAGTTGGGTCAATAGTACCCTTGAGTCATTATAATAAATATTATTTTGGTGTCCTACTAGTTAAGTCAACCCTTTCAGCTAGACAAGTCATGCCAATTAGGTTTTAGGACAAGCCAAGAGTCAAATATAAATAGGGATGCACCTCTTTCGTTTCTACTCACTTCACTCAAGCAAGTTTGCAAGAGAGAGAAAAAGCAGTGCACCAGAAAGAAGAGAGAAGCATTTCTCTTGGGTTTGACACTGTTTTGGGTGCATTCTATACTGAGGAAGTTTTGTTGGGTTTTCTTCCCAACGAGGGTTTCCCTGGATAAATATTGTGTTCTCTTCTGTGACTGTACTTGTTGTTATTTAAGTGATCCTACCATCTTAAATTGTTTTATAATATCATCTAAGCAATAAGAAAACTTAACATCAATCATCAACAAATTAATATCATGGACCAATCAGGTGTCAATCCATGGATTAATATAGCCGCTAGTATCGAGGAAAAGATGAATCATCATATCACTTTATGTTTAGAACATATATTGACCATTGAATTAGATAACTACAAATACACACTAAAGAATCACACTTTACTTAAACACACATTAAACCAAATTATTAATCTTAACTAACTCCTAAATGTATAAATATCCCAATATAGAATTACATTTATTATTAAAATTCCCCTTCACTTTTCTTCCACGTCCAATGCCTTTCACGGTACTTTACTTGGAGTAGATAAATCAAATGTGAAAACCCTTACACATTCTAAGATTAACCTTCAAATAAATTTCTTTATCATCATCATATCATTAGTGAAACAATCACATATCGCATGCTCTCCTACCATCTAAAAAAACCTAACTTATATGATGCTCAACATAATAATTGGTTAGATAAGTGTACTACTCCTCAACGCAATTCCCACATGATTATGGATGAGCTATCCACATTCGTTTCTCCTAGTTTTCTTACTTTTTTCCATGGAGAAACATTATACTTTTCTTCGTTAAAATACAACTAGGTGTGCCTTTTAATTACTAGTATAGTTTGTATTGGTGTGCGGTGACATAAAACCCTGAAAGGGACTCTTAGAGAAAGAGATAACATTCCCTTTGTCCCCCCCTATCATGTCGTATTTTAACTATAGCGGGATGGGGATTCCCGTAAAGAAATTATCCCTTAAAATAACAGTGGAAACACAAAAACCATATGTTTTATTTTTACAATATATTATTCTTGTGGTGATGCTATTATGTATGATTTAAAATTTCTTCTGCATGGGTGGGACTTTGTCTATTTTGTTGCACTTGGAATATCTGTAGATCTCATTACAGGTTGGAAAAAGAGGCAGTCTCTCTGTAATAAAAACTGGGATGTTGTCGCAGGTTTACGTATTACTTTATTCTCAAGGGAAATAGGTTTAGGTATTACTTTATTCTTAGTGTTTATGGTCCTTATCAACATTGAGTAGCTTATTGGGAGAAGTTTTTTCATTGGCATTCTCACAATGAATAGAGTGATTCTCAGAGGGGATCTAAACTTCATATTTTGGGGATGTTGATATTTGGGGCTGAAGTACTCATAGAGATCCTATCTCTAATTTCTTCATTAGGAGACTAAAAGAAAATTCCCTATATGAGATCATCCCTGCTAGGATACAACCCACTTAGAATAATACGCAGTCAAGGAAGGAAATAATTGAAAATGGTCTTGAAATGTTTTTAATAAATGAAGAAACTCTATAGGTGGCTTCCAATTTAATACATTGGTTTGGCATGGGAGGTGAATCAGGTCACTTCCCAATATTGTTGGAGGTGGATATGGGACAAGCAAATACCCCTAGTTTGTATCCAAACATGCCTTGGGACAGGTTCTGACGCCATTAGATTAGGCACCTATGTCGAATATACTTACTTTCAACCTTTTGAAATACATGTTATCTTTCAGGTAACAAGAACATGAAAAAAATATTGTTAGCATTAGTGATAATATGTTATATGTGAATTTTTTTGTGAATTTCAAACTCACTTGGTTGAGTCTCAACAGAGTTGATAGAGTAACTAGAGATATTTCCATCCCAATCTTCCAAAGGATGTGTAGATAAACTCCACATCCACAATAATAATCATGTATAGATAGCTCGTAGTCACAATCATGTATAAAGGTATAAGGTATATAAGAGATCGTGAGTTAATGCTACATTGTTTTGTGTACTTCAATTGGGCTTGAGATGCTGAAAGGAAGAGTACTTACATGTTCTGCTCCAATTTGTGTTAATGTATAATATCCTAGATTCAAGAAGAAGTAGGTCACATACGTAGAGTACAAGGTAGCTAGTTTTCGTAGGTGTGAGTCCATTTAGATTCATAGTTTTATAGTAGTGATGATTGATTATATGTTGGAGCCTATAGTAGCCTTACGTGTAAGCTCATAACTTTGAAATAATGTTCCGGTCTTAGGCCTTTATGGTATTATATATCGGTACTTGTAATTTGTAAAAGGGTAGTTTGTGTAATAAAGGTTTGATCACTTTTAACAATAACTTACCATTTGAGTTAGGTATTTTCTCTCTTTTAGATTTAAGAAGGAGCTTCCCCACTCTCTTTTTCAAAATTTACCACTTCATCAATATAATCAATTCTTCATTATAGAGGTCTTCATCCAATTTGGATTTGTAGGTGTAATCCTTCCTTGTATGTGTAGGTGATCCCAACTCTTTCATGCTTTTGTTGTTTATTTTTAGCATTTGGATTTTTAATTCTACCATATTTTTCGCTATTATTTTAAATTAATTTTGCACTTGTGGTGGCAGTGCCATTTTGGGTACTATTAAATTGAGCACATAGATCTGTGGACCAACAGACAACTCACAAGATAGATCATACAATTTACTTAGCAATTGAAGAATGAAACAGTGCAAAAATGGCTTGCAACTATGAATGCTTTCATTAATAAAAAGTAATTAGATAATTAATTACAATGGAGTACAATGGCTAAATAGCCTCATGCAATTCGAATCCATGTGAGGAAATTCGAATTGGTTGGACTCTACTTGATTGAATGGTTAATTGAACCTGTCTAAATCATTATCGGAGTTCATCGAAGTTCAAAATACAAACTCAATTGTCTAATTCAGTGTTAACTAGTCTAACCGATTGAGGTAGGTGAGTAAATGCACCTCACCTACATGCAGCCATGCAATCCTAGAGCTAATTGAGCAAAACTGAATGTAGGGAACTAGAACTGAATGTAACTGACTCCTAACTGAGCTTGACTAGTCTCCAACTGAACTCAACTAATGGAGGTTGGTATCGGCACTCCTAGTGGCTCCTAATTTGTAGGGATTGTTCTAGGAGGGTCCTAAAATGATGCATGCAAGTGAAATCAGTGGCAGTTGGCCTCAATTAGTGTTCCCCACACTTTGGTAACTGGTACATGTGCCCCAATTAGGCCAAGTGGACCCAATGATGCTAGTGACTAAAAATACACTGAAAGGACTCCCGATTTAGACATGACTCCTGATTTAGACATAAATGACCAAATTGGACAAGGGAGGATTATAAACCTAACACCCCCCCTAAATGCTAACTTGGAAAATTTGTGGGCCCTGGTAACTAAGACCATAGGTTACCCATTACAGCAAGTAAAGTAACTGCTCAACACAAGGAGCTGGGGAAAAAACCGCATGGGAAAAAAGCTCCCCCTCTAAGTAAGCAGATAGAATCAGGATTCAAGTTCGAAAAACTTGAAAATATGTTGTTGCAATCTCTATGATGTAGCGAAGCAGCATGCATGATGTTGAGTGCACAGGTATCCCGAGGCCTGGTATGTAGACTTCTCCATCTTCTCCCAAAATGATGATGGAAGGAAGGAGGAATGTAACCTTTTCCTCTTGTTGGAAGAAGAGGTGTATGATCCACTCTATTCTTCTAGATGCAATGTGACTGAGAGCCCTTGCCATGTAGCATCTTATAGGGAGTTTGTTGCATCTCTCTGAAGGAGGTAAGATTGCATGACATAGCACAAGGTTCTTAGTCTTATAAGTGTCAGATGGATTTCCAGTCATCTTCCTAGCTTCCAGTTTGGAAGTAGGGAATGGATCTGGATCTAAATCACCCTGAATCTCAATCTCATAAACTGATACAGCTGGATCTGCAATACTAGTGGAAACTGCAAAACAAGTAGATGGAATGTTTTTACCTTCCCTTGCAAGTGGCTATTGAGAGTGCACTGGTTCTGAAAATGGAATGAAGTGTGAGAACTCGTATGCCTTGGAGGCATGATTTCCAACACCCTTTGCTATGATGTTCCCAGTAGAGATAACTGTGATCTCCATTGAGTCAGGAACAAATATCACTCGCTTTGGAGAGCAAATATGAGTCATCTGGTATACAGATAACAAACTTGCACCTAATGAGGGCACATAAAGCACATCTTAGAACCCTTCCCTTTCGCTTGAATTTACTGTCATTTCCCATCTAAATACTAGGACCATCAAAATAATGCAAGGAAGAGAATGATTCTCTAGATGCAACCATATGATTGGAAGCTCCAGAATCAATGAGGAAGGCATGTGCTGTTGAGCAGCTAACCTTCAGTGCATGGCATGTCTCTTCATGTTATTTAGTTTCTTCTTTATGGTCAGCCTTCCTTGTGCTAGCAGGTACAGTAATGTTATGTTTCTTCAGAAGAAGATCCATCTCATTAATTGTTCTTCTCATACAGGTGCTTTCTAGACTGAAATCCCCTTCCACAGTAAGAACAAAGTGTCTTTCCTTTACCATTCTTCTTGCTTCTCTTTGAACCTAAAGGCTCAATTGACTGCTCTTTCTCCATAAGAGACTCATCCTTTTGCTTCCCTTTATCATTCGCTACCTTAGGTCCTCCTGCAACCAGTGCTTGATCTCTGGAATATTGAATGATCCCCATTTGGATCAACTTGTCATGATCCTAAGTGAGAGATTCAACGAAGGAGTTAAGAGTACGCATCCTTCAATTTGGAGTAGTGAGCTTCACTGAATGAAATGTTGATACAAATACTGAGTAGTCTAGACCAAGTTTTGAGAGAATGGAAAGGATGATTTGATCATCCTCCTTCTCGACCTTGCATATCTTCAACTGGAACACTAGATGCTTGAATTTGGTGAAGAAGTCATTTAGTGTTTCGAAATTCGCTGAATGAAGAGAAATCAACTCATTCTCGAGTTGATAAATCCTTAGATCATCCTACTTGTCAAATAAGGAAGCAAGCTTATCCCAAACCTGCTTGGGAGTCTTCAATCCATTGATGTGGAAGAGAATATCTCGAGAGATTGAGAGGCACAAACATCCATATGCTTCATCAAGCCTATTCCAGTAATTTTCTTTGTCAACATAATGAATTGGTTCTATCTCTAGCTCCATCGTGAGTCTAAAGATTCTTTTGGAGCATAGTTGCATCTCCATATCCTCCTTCCACTGGTGGTAGTTGAAAGGAGTGAGAAGCTCCACTAGAGAATCCATTTAGAATGCAAAGAAGAGGACTAAGCTGTTGTAGTGAATGCAGTGAAGGAGACTGAGCTTCTTGTAGCGAATGTAGTGAAGGAAACTGATAAAGATGTAAATCACACAATCAAACAAACAAAATAAGGTCGACAGTATTCACTTTTGGAATTTCTTTCACACCTAGCTTAGTTGATCAAGCAATCTTGATCAACAATTCCTTTGCTTGGGATATTAAGTGGTAAATTCTTCGCTTTGGGTGTAGTACTCGAAGGAGTAATTTTGAAAAAAAAATTGATCCAAGTATGAATCTGTAGTAGGAAAAGTGCCTTGTCCTGTCAAGGCTCTGATACCATATTAAATTGAGCACATAGATCTGTGGACCAACACACAACTCACAAGATAGATCATACAATTTACTCAGCAATTGAAGAATGAAANTCACTAATCAAAATTAATTAGATAATTAATTACAATGGAGTACAATGGATAAATAGCCTCATGAAATTCGAATCCATGTGAGTAAATTCAAATTGGTTGAACTCTACTTGACTGAATGGTTAACTAACCTTGTTTAAATCATTATCGGAGTTCAAAATCCAAACTCAAGTGTCTAATTCAGTGTTAACTAGTCTAACTAACTGAGGTAGGTGAGTAAATGCGCCTCACCTGCATGCAGCCCTGCAATCCTAGCACTAATTGGGTAGAACTGAATGTAGGGAACTAGAACTGAATGTAACTGACTCTTAACTGAACTCAACTAATGGAGGTTGGTATCGGCACTCCCAATGACTCCTAATTTGTAAGGATTGATCTAGGACTCTCCTAAACCGATGCATGCAAGTGCAATCAGTGGTAGTTGGCCTCAAATAGTGTTCCCCATGCTTTAGTAATTGGTACATGTGCCCCAATCAGGCCAAGTGGACCCAATGGTGCTAGTGACTAAAAATAGACTGAAACGACTCTTGATTTAGACATGACTCCTGATTTAGACGTAAATGACCAAATTGGACAAGGGAGGATTATAATCCTAACATGTACAAGAATAGTTCATTTGCCTTGATATTTAACTAGTGTTGCATGGGAGTGAGGACCAGGTCTAGATATGTATATATGTATAAAATAGGTCCATAACATTGAGTCTGGATCCATACATCTAGTCATTAGTACATAACAAAATAAAAAAAATTGGGATCACAATCCCTCATGATGTTAAGACCATAGGGAGAATTTGGAGCATCAACCGCATCTGCTACCACCTTTCGGTAACAAAGAACAACTCTAGACACCTTCTGGAGCATCCTTAACCATGCAGGGGGAACACCCACTAAATGCTCCTGCATGTCAATCAGTATCATATCCATTTGGAGGGTAGGAACATCATGAGTTAGACGAGCCATTTTTCCCTCAATAGTCCTGAGCATGGCATCGGCTCAACCCCCCTTAGTAGGTCGTACAAAAGTCCTTGGATTCCCATTTGGTCGTACCGATCCAATATCTACATCAAACATTATGACTAGATTTATATTCGTAAGATATGCATATGTGTACATACTTATTTACAAAAACTTCTTAAAAACTAAATATATGAAAAGCAAAAACATACCCATCTCTCCCCATGCTTCACTAGGAGGAAGCATGAGCTCGGGATCACCTCGGAATTCTAGTCCTGCGTAAGGAAATTGCTCAATAGCTGGCACCTACTCACTCCACCATGAGTGAAAGTCATCAACATAGCTACCTCTGGTATCTCCACCACCCTGTCTCACTAGGACATCACCCCACCTAGTAATCCTAGGCTCGTGTGGATGAGGATGCGATAGACTCACTTTGGGGCTTAAATCTAGAAGACACTCAAATAAGAAGGCAATCAAAATACTTGGTTATCTAAATTTCTTCTTTTTTCCCAATTTAAAGTCATTGAGTTGCTTTTTCATGTTAACGACAAGGCCTGAACATCAATAAAAAAAACTACATTCCACAGACATTCCACACCTAAGTGCATGTGGTTGCGAGTGGCTAAATGCAATGATGATACACCGAAAAATCGGGTAATAGTGGTCATGATAACCTTCAGTGGAAATCTTGCAATCTACCCAATAGGAACTTGAGTACCCATTTTTTGTGCTACGAGCACATAATAAGTGTTCATGTAATCTTGTACACTCAATGGATCACCACCATGGACAAAACCACTCAAATATATGGCTACCCCATGATGTGAAAAACCTGTGATGAAATATATATCTTTTGCAGTGATCTCCAACACCTCACCTTGAAGAGCAAACACGCCTTGGTCAGGATCCCAATATCTCACCAATGTTTCCAATAATCTTGCTTGAGCACGCATGTTGGTCGTGCAGAAAAATTTGAGCAAACCGTAGAGCATTTAAGGTCAATGGGTCACGGATGGATTCTCGGTTTAAGTCCTTATGCTATTATTCATTCCACTTGAGCACCATATCTGCAAATTTCCAAGTATTGTGGGTTAATAATCATTTTTTTATGCACACCCTGGAGCATACGCGTGTGCAACATTTGGCAAAATGCGTACCATACACAAGTATTAGCCTAGACAGTAGTGTATTTTTCATGAGTATATGAGTTCATAAGATACTACCTGTGTATACCATTTTTCATTTTTTATAACCCATCAAAACACAAGAAATTACAGGTAAAACATGAAATACGTGACATGAAAATGAAGAGGAGAGAGAGAAGGTCTACCTACAACTTGTGGTTTTGAAAATAGTCTAGCGGATCAATCACACCGAGAAAATGAATATCTAGGTCTCCTTTTCTTCACTCCAAGGTAAAAATATGAATAACTTAGTTTTTAAACAAAGTTACTATTTATCGTAAAATAATTCAAGTTTTTACCCACTTTATATAGTTTCTTTTTTTATTTTCCTATAACTAATGTTGTTTGATTTTTGCCTAGATTTGGATGACTAAAATATGTTTTCATGTTCTTTTCACTCTTTTGGATGGAAAGTCACATATTATGTCACGACATATAGGATATGATATCGTCATATTACATATTGAATCTATAATTTATCTCATTTTCAGCCGTAGAATCCACTTTTCTCCATGGACTACGATTTGTAATCTCCTAGTACTCTTCAATGGTCGTTGTTCTTCCATGGACTAGAGCCTACCTAACATGGATCACCCTACTTAGATCCTTTACTATCATTATGATTCCCATGTTGCATGTTGCTAGGTCTTTGGAGCCTCCTTTAGTTTCCATTACATGTGAAAAGACGAGCATCATACTCCTTCTTTTTGTTGATCAACTTCTTTATCAGCCTCCCTTCATATGGAGTTACCTTTTAGCTCTAGTTCGACTCCTTAAACATGACCAGATTGTTGATTTTACTTGTTCTTTCAAACTTGTTAAAGGAATTGAAATATCATCCACATTGGTGTAAGTTTAACCCTTTTCCGGACCATGTGGATTACTTACGAAAAAGGAATACTCAAGTTCATTGTGGCTAGAAGAGTATTCCCAGGTATAAGTTTATCTCTTTTTTGGGCCTGGGAGACTAAATTTACAAAAAATGAACATGTTTGAGTTTACTTTTTCTTTTTCATGTTCTGTTTTAAACCATGAAAAAAATGAGCGTTCTTTATGCCATTGTCATGATCATTAAAACTGCAGTACAACAACATTGAGTTTAATGTTGGTTTCCCCATACTCGTAAATAAATGGAACAACACGAGTGATATTGCTTTCCTTTACACTTGTTAAAATAAGGCTTTATGCTTTCTCTCGAAGGACCATCAGTATGGTGATAGTTTACCCATTTTCGGACCTTGCCGACTAACTACGAAAAAAGTATACCTTAGTTCTCCTGAACTAAGAGAGTTCTCCTCCGGATTGTTTTCTTTTTTGGACTTAGGAGACTAACTTTATGAAAATTTTCCCCCCTAGAGTTACATTTGTTGTTTTCATACTCTTAAAATATGAAAACTCCATCGAGCACTTACTAATTCAAGCTCGTTAAATCCATAGATCAGTGATTTATCAAGCATTATTCTATCTCTTCTTCAAGCTTGCTCAACAATGAATAAGGTCTCGAGTTTGCTCTCTTGGACTCATTAATCCTTTATAAGAAAGAAAGGAAGGAAATACTCTCTATAAGTTTTAAGTTGTTTGGCAGAAAGTTCACTTACATCCTTGAACAAAGAAATAGTCTGGGTCTTCCAACAATCAGGTCCTAGTTTTGGCTTTCCAGTTTCAACTCCTCCATTTGATCACTTGTTCCAAGTATGTGGGGAATCTACTAATGTCTCCTAGATTGCATATATGTCTAGTTGTTTCTCTTGAGTCTAAAGATGCCTTGATTCACTTTTGTTTCATTATCATTGTTCAAGGATCCTTAACCTCAGTTAATAATTTACCTTGATCCTTTTCTAACCATATCTGAGATTTATGTATGCCATTATGCGTCATCCATTCTACCAGTTTACTCATGTGACATGTTGAAGGATTCATCAAATCCTTTCTTCTCACAAATAGCTTGCTATCAGTACCAGCAAATGTTACTTTGAGATGAATACCTAGAGTTTTGGATAGTACCTTGGGATCCACTTTCCATCTTGGTGGTTTCCCTTGCATTGGTTATCAGTACACCTACTTAACCGATATTCTAATTGTGTCCTCCATGTTCAACTTCAACTACTTTATTCACATGGTTAGGATTCATACTCTTTTTAAATTTGGACGAAGACCTTGTGTTTTCAACTTATAAAACCTAAGTTGCGCAAGATTGTGCCATATTCTTTGACACAATTCCAGCTTTGAATGGTTATTCTTATACTCATGTGGTTGTGATCAAATTTGTAAAATAATTTGTGGCCTCGTATCCCATGTCAAATGATGTATATGTATCTTTTAAAGGAGATAGTGTTCCATATTATTGAACATGGGATTCCCAGTGATGATATTGTAAAATGACCTCTAATTTTTTTGTTTCGGGTACTTCTTTGTAACCTGGATTCTGGGTCCTATGAGTTCCTTCTCTTCCTATTTGTAATGTGTTTCGGTCATCCTTCCACTCTGAGCTCACACATTAGGGGGCATCTGTTATACCTCAAAATGGCACTTCTCAATTAGAGTAATGATACTCAATGTGTCGTCACAAAAAAGGACAAGATGGATTGAAGAGCCTTATAGCTATAGGAGTTTTTAGTATAAGTCATATGATGCTTCCTCTAGTAATAACACCATTTTATTCTGAGTTTTGAGCATATACGTGACTTTCCCATTGACAACCCGAGTGTTATACGTGAGTTTTCCATAGTCAACCCACATATTTACCTTAAAAGGATATTAAGAGAATGGGGGATGAGACAGAAAAGGGAAATAGAGGGTCACTAAGTGATGGAATCAAACTTTTCTCTTTTCAGATCATGAGTGCATGGGTGACCTGGCATCATATGTGGAATTCTTGATAATATAAAAGGAGGGACACAAAGGATAACTAGTGGACATCATTGTAATGGTGATACTCACAAGGGGGAGTAAGGGTAATAAGGTGAAAATTGAATGCGGCTAGGATTAGAAGGGTTCCATGGGAGACACATCATATAATGCTCTAAACAAAAGAGACTAGGGATGTTGTTGAATGAGATCATATACTGTCTGCAATAGTGACAGGGAGCATTATTGTTAATGGTTTCCCAAGTACATGGGTACTAAAGAGAATAAAGAAATTCAAGGAGATAAGTGTCCAATATACAACCAAGTGGATCAACAAAACAAGTGATGGCATATGGAAGTGACTATGGGAGGACATTGATGGTAATCTCCTTGAGGGATGATGAATGGTGGAAAAATAATGTAACTATTATAGTATGGATGAAGCAGTGGGCTTGTAAAATATAAAACGAAACACCAGAATCTCAAAATGTGGGAGTTTAGGGGGTATGCTAATGAGTAAAAGTGAATATGTGTATGCAATTAAATTAAAGAAAAAATAAAACTAGATAGACTCCCACTCCTAAGAGGATAAAATGACATGAGTACCCAACGACACTAGGGGTACTAATGAATGGCATGCATTTGGAGAAGTATATACTATTTGGAAAGGAAGAATGTAATTATGGATGAGTTATGCCACTTACCAAGACATAGGGGATCACACAAGCCAAATGAGATCAAACAATGTTAAAGCACAAGATGTTTGCAAAGATAATTTGATGTATGGGATATTCCTATATGCCAATTTGAATAAATATACTTACAAGGATAGTAGTATGTGGAGAAATGGTGGGATATTGGTGCAACTTGTATTTGTACACATGAAAACATTACCAGAGCATAAAATTACATTTGAAAATAATAATAAATTGTAAAAGAAACATATAACATAGAAACAAGGACTAAATTACATGCAATAAAAGAAGGGAGAAACAAGGGCTTCTTGGACAAATTCCTAATCGCACAAATTTGGCTATGCAATTAAGAAGAGAATGGAATGAAAATTCCAATGTAATGAAAAATTCTCCAATTCAATGTCTAAGGAGATCATACGGAGCAAAAGAAAATTGACCTAAATTTCTATAAATAAGGTGGGACCCACATACCTAGGTGTCATTTTCATTGTTCACCATTGGAGAAGGTGGTAGGATCCAGAACTTTAGGTGCATATTTATTCCATTCTGATTGTTATATTCAGATTCCATGACTTGTAGATTAGATGCATCTCTATTCTCTTTAATTTCATCTATTTTTTGTTTAGGTTAGGGCCTCTAGGTACTATGGGGTACCATGAAAGGGTTCAATTGTGGGTCATGGATTTCAAGTATTTTTCCACGATTCAAATCACAAAAAAATCAATCACAAGTAGGCATGACTAGATCATACTTGGCCAAGTAAATTCTATGACTTACAGTTTCACCTATTTATACAAAAATCACAAGTGGGTAACTCTTTTTGGGTGCATAGGTGTGACTTATGGTCGCTCTTTTCTTTGAGAAAAGAGTGATTAAAACCATGATTTTTTTGGGGGGAAAGTGCAATTTGATGTTAAAAATTTACTTTTACTATCTTGTAGTCATGAGGATCAAATGGAGAGAGCAGTACATCCAAATAATTAGGAGGTGGCTAAGGAATGAACCCCCATACTAGAGTACACGTTACTCAAGTTTGTAGAGAACTATATGATATAATCAATTTTTCTTCTACTAACAAATATCATTGAGTACTGGGATCTGTATTTGGATTCTTTCCACATACAAGGTGAGAGGATTGACTTCACCCTCAATGATGCATACTTTATGACCAAACTTCCAAAACTAGGGGTCACAGGTGATACCCAACCCATTAGGCCATGGGATTTGGATATGGAGGACTTCTTGATAACCCATTGTGTGGATGGGGCTAGGCTACATGGGTTTTCTATCTAGATGGTAGACATATATATCCTAAATACATTTGTAGCTTCTATAGGTGTGATATGAGTACTAATGTAAAGGGGTCCTATAAGATCTTCGGTGGTTAGATGTTGATCATCGAGAAGGTACTGGGTGACACATATTTTTGGTGGGCCCAAATGTTCTTGATTGTAGTGCAGTGACAACACAACAAAATTTGAACCCAAAATCCGACAAACAAATCCGACACAATCCGACGAAATTGAATGTCTCGTTGGATTTCACCTTCAAAATTATGAATTTTGATCAATTTTCTTTTATTTGATACATGTCATTGTCAGATATCTGACGGATGTCGGTTATCCGACGACTTCCGTCGATTATCCGACGAATGTCATCGGTTAATCCGACGTATGCATGGTAATGGTAACTAGGGTAATACTGTCGGATATCCAACGAATATTAAATTTCAAAAATTATAAATTATGTTAACATTTCGACATATTTTCTATACAAGCGATGATATATGGCAATTATATTCTTTGCACAGACTGGTTTCCCTAAAAGAATACACAATTATTTCAATTGTTTTGTGATTAAAAATAGTGAAGCGTGGAGATTGAGTTTTTAAGATCGATAATCTTCATTCAAGCTCTTTATGAGAAAATCACAAATAGTAATATTCTTGATCTAGACAAACAAAATCGACAATTGATTGCTAGATTATGGGATGGACTAAAAAGAAAGGGTGATGGGAAATGTTATTGTCCATGTATCCAATGGATGGGATTTAAAAGGAGAATAATAAAGATCACAACAACCAGAAGCATTGTAGGGAACATGGACATGCTGAGGGGGGACATGAATATCGTCCATTTGTAAGTTTTGCATTATATATGTTTTTATATTGATTGCTTTTGTAAATTTATGTCTTCTTTTAATATTTATTGTATTAACTATTATCTATTGACAGTTTCATGTAATTATAAAGGGAGTACATCCTACAGCATATCGTCCAGAGGACGTGCTTTCAGAACAAGTACCAGAGGAACATGGAGCTATGAATAATGGAGAACAAGTTAATGATCATATTGAAGAAGATGATCATACTAATAACAGAGTTGAAGATGATGGTACAAATACATTGATACATGATACATTTAATGTTAGAATGGATGATAATGATGATGATCATGAAAATCATGACTTTGATGGTGTTCATGATTTACTTCTTCTTGAGAAGGCATACGAACCCCTTTATGAGGGCTCCAACACAAATCTTCTCTCTGTTATATTGTTGATAATAAACTTGAAGGTTATGAATGGTATTTCAAACACATCAGTCACACGGATGTTAAGGTATGTAATAAATTCCATCACATATATATGATCGCGCTAAAGGTTATCATTGCTCGTCTAATAAAATTAGTTTTAATTCATAAGTCAAATTAATATGGATGAAATGTGTTTCATTAATATTGTTTATATATTTATATATGAACTAGATTTTTATTTTAATTTGTTGTAGCTTGGTAGCTGAATTTTTGTTACCACCATCAAATATATTACCTTGCACATTTCAAGATTTATCTGCCATCATGAAAGAAATTGGAATGCAGTATGAAGAAATTCATGCATGCCCCGATGACCATGTTATATATTATAAACAACATGAATTTGAAATTGAATGTCTAGAATGTCATATCAGTAGATATCGAACAGATCAAGTAACAAAAAAGGTGCCTCGCAAGGTTCTTCGTTATATTCCCATTATTCCACGTTTGCAACGACTGTTTAGGTGCTAAAACATAGTGCAATTCATGGATTACCATGAACGGAACATAATTCAAGATGACATTATTTGAATGCCTTCATATGGTTCTGTATTTAGAGATATGGAGGAAAAATGGCATCACTTTAAAGAAGAACCCCGTAATCTTAGGATTTCGTTGGCAGCATATGCTGCCAATCCATTTGCAGAGATGAGATTTGTTTACTCGACGTGACCTATTTTTGTTATCAACAATAGCATTCCTCCATGGTTGTCAATAAAGAGGGATCACATAATGTTGTCGATGATTACTTCAGATATGTGTCTACAACTCTTTTTTTTAATGTAGTGGCATCTCATTTATCGTATTTTATTGCATAATGTCATATATATATATATATTATGAATGGTTTATATATCTAAATGGTTGTAATAATTATATATTTTATATGTTCAAATCAATCAAGTAAGTACCAAGTTAAAGATATGAATGTATATATCAAACCTCTTATTGACGAGCTACTAAAGTTATGGAATGGAATCACTATGTATGATGTATCTAGACCAATACGACAAAGGAAGTTTCAATTCCATGCAATGCTTGTATGGACAATACATGATGCCCCGGGGTTAACGCATTTTTATGGTTTGTAATTATAAGTTCCACTTTAATTGCATTTATTTTTATGAACTAGTTAATATATTATGCACGCGTGTTTTTTTAAATAATCCATTCATTTTATATATAATTATAATTGACATAGATAATCCATCTCTTTATGTAGGTCTTCATACAAAGGGAAAATTTTCATGTCCAGTTTGTGGTCCCAAGATCAAATCTCATCGTTCCAAAAGTTTAGGAAAGGAGATGTTTGATGAGTATAAGCACTTCCTCTCTAAGAATCATAGGTATTGAAATACCGAAATACATTTGTCCAATGGGAAGCAAGAGACCGCATTAAAACCGTGGAGAATGACACCTCACCTATGGAAGTTGCAATATAATCGAAATTGTCAAGGTACATATGAATCGTCGTATATGAAATGCTATGAAATTTTGTTTATTGTGTGTTGTTTACTGTAATTGACATTGATTTCTCTAATTTCTTTTTAAACTATGATTCATGATGGTCGTCGTGATCATGAAAGCATTAATGGGCTTCCATGAGGAATAAAAACTTATCCTAAACAATTTAGTAGGTTTTCCTACTATGAGCACCTACGAATTTCTCATCTCTTTGATACAATGCATATTGGTAAGAATGTGGTTGAAACATTATGGCTTATATTGGATCGAAGGAGTGAGAGAAAAAATTGTCAAAAATTGCAATGATTTTCAAGAATCCAACCATGCAATGAAATACTTCATTCAATTTCATAGAAAAGGAGACCAAATTAATATAAACTCACTTCCATGGATGTTAATGGAGCAACAAAATAATGTTGTAAAAGAAGTCTTGCGAAAAATTAAATTTTCTACCGAATTTTGTGCAAACGTGAAGAATATCATAACAAAGAAAGGTGATTTTGCGCTGTTGAAAACAAATGATTGGTATATCTTCATGAAGTTAATTATTATGGTATGCATATAATTATTTCTATATTAACGATATTCTAGTGCATATTGTTGGTATTTTTTTGTCTAATTTTTGTAAAAAAAAATGAAATGATTTGTATATTGTTACAGTATGTTCTACCTCTCTCTCTCCAAGACAACTTTGACAACAATGTCAAAGAAGTTATATATAATCTTGGAAAATACATGAGGTAAGTAGCGATTTTTTGCATGCGCTTAGTGTTTGTTTAATTCATTGTAGAACTTATATTTGATTTTTGTGCACTAATTCTTGTTATGTAATATAATGTTTTTTTTTGTTAAATCTCATGATTGGTTTGCATCACTTGAAGATGGTTGTCATCTAAAGAAATCCATAAAGAAGATATAAAGTATTGGAGGAGAGAAATTCCTTGTCTCATGTGTGAAATGCAGAATCATCTACCTTCGGCATTTTTCAATGCACAAGAACACTACCTCATACACCAAGTTGAGGAGAATGAATTGTGTGGACCTGTACACTCAAGGTCCATGTGGATGGTTGAGAGGCACTTGAAATTTTTGAAGGGTTTGGTTAGACAATGAGCACATCTTGAGGGTTCTATGATGGAGGGATATATGGTATACCAAAACATGATGTATATTAGTGAATATCTATCTAAATTAGCGCCAAAGCTCAATTTAGGTCGCATTTGTGATTCGCACTCCAATAACAATTACGAAGGGGAGCACCCCAAGGGGAAAGGCATATCAAGGAAGGTGAAAGGTAATTATTAGCTTGTGGAGATTAATTAATATAATATATTTGACTATTGATTTTTATGTATACATCATACATATTCTATTTTTAATATTCAATATTCATCAATTAAAAGTGTATACTTTGTTAAGTGAATATACATTTGTATTGAATTTTATTTTTATTTTTATCAAAGAGTTGGTCGAGAGTGGGATGCAATTCATTTATACATCGCAAACAATCTTGACCGGATGGAGGTATGGATTGAACAATGTGAACAAGTTGGTCATGGAATATCATGGGAATATCCAACAACATTTCTAACATGTCAATACATGTTGTAAGATGCACCTAAATTCTGTAAATAGTGCAATCACCATACAATTACTAAATAACTATATGCCAAACTCGAATTTGAAGTTAAGACTAATTTTACCATAAGCCTGAAATATGAACAGTAACATGGGAAACAATAGTGAAGGATATCATGAATGGTAGATGAGAATTAAAGTGGGAAGAGAGATATCAAATGGCTTATTGGAAAGAGAATCCCAGAGTTGTGGCCATGAATAAGGAACTTATGAACTACACACTCTAGGTAATAGGAATGGTTTTCTTTATGCTCAGTACATATCAACGAGGATCCCAATTAGGTTAAAATAGAATTTCAACTTCTCATGTGTGTGCTTATCGAAAACAAGAATGGAATAAAGAGTTGAGAAAAGGGTTTCAAAGCTCCAAACTCTCACAACAATCTCATCACAAGTAATTATTGACTTTCCTTTCACTGGAAATTTTAATTGAAGTAAATTAGTAATTTTTTTGGAAACAATAACTAGACTTGTAATTTTGTGGGAGATCTTTTAAAATGTAGTTTGCCCATGTGCTTCCCTGTCGGTAGGGATTGATTGTTGATGGTTATAGGTTTTGTTTCCACATGAATGCATGGCTACTTATCTTTCTATCATTGCAAGGAAGATGTATGAAGATTTCACCTACCAAGTGTAGCCACTGCGTGTACTAGTTGTGATTTGTCTAGCAAGAAAGAACAAAATGTGAGCACCTACATGGACTCACTTTCATTAGTTTACTCTTCAAAAGATTACTGAATTCGGGATATTGCATGTACTAGTTGCGGTTTATCTAGCAAGAAAGAACAAATGTGGACACCTTCAGGAACTCACGTTTACCAGTTTACTCTAAAAAAAATTATTGAATTTGGGAAGGATTGCAAATATGGAGATTCATCGGCACTTTAATTATGAAACGCTACCAAATGCATGAATAGTTGTGCCAAGTAGGAGGGGTGATCCATGCCCTTTAAGGCAACCATTGTGTGGTACGCAGCAATGAAACATATATTCAGGCCTTCCTAAAGAAGCAGCTAAAAACACTATACCAGCATGTTCATTTTCAGTTTGATTTTTAACATGCAACTAGAAAGAAATAATTAAGCAAAGGAATTTAATAGAATTTAAAGAACATGTTTCATACTCTCTTAAAGTTTCTCTAATCATGTTCTATGTGCTTGAAAAGCACGTTGAATTTTTTTGGCGGTACAAGAGAAAAGAATAGGATGTCCCCGGGTATTGTAAGACATCAGGATTTGAGCACATTGTGAGACCAAATCTGTATGCTCTCTTATTCCTCTTTCTTTTCTTCTGTTTAACCTTCCATGTTTCAGGTCCCTTGAATTCGTCGAACTGAATAATTGTTTTAAATCTATTCATGTACTTATTTACAATAGAGACTACATTGTTTTCGAGTTCATGGTTCATATTGTTAATATATAATCCAACACAACTTTATGTCTCCTTGTTTCTTCCTTGTCAAATCGTAGCAACACTGGTGCTGGGAATTTTGTGTTCCTTTCCCATTCCACTGAATGATTCAAACATCCTCTGGTGGAGGAGACAAAACCGTGCATGAAGAATAACAACACCATGCATGATGAGGGAGGGACCTGGCCTGTTGAGCTCATGCCAAGTGTGAAAAATTGTGTCAATCCTAACACATGACACGTGCACTACAAAGGACAAACAATGAGCCAAGTGCAGACAAATCATTCAAACCCAAGACATGACACGTGCAATGCAAAGGACAAACAATGAGGTGTGAGAGGCAAGAAAGGCAAATGGGAGACTTGATCTCATAAACATAAAATGCCATCAAATCAAACTAATGCTAGCATTAATTTACTGTTGATTTAGTTATATACAACCAAAGCATTTGGAATTCTTATTTGACCTTGAAAAGAGGTTAAATAAAACTTCCAAATGTTTTATTGGAGGAGACGACGGTCTATATATTTAATTGGTCCAAAAAATATTACAATGCAAAACCTAGATTATAATGTCTCGAACAATGGGTCCTTTAATTGAAAAGTCGACACTCTATTTACTAGAGTCTATATGGTATTAAAAACATGTTTGATTGGAGGAGACGACGGTCTATACACTTAATTGTTCCAAAAAAAATACAATGCAAAACCTAGATTTTTTTTTTTAAATGTGGTTCACCATTTGTTAGAGGGCTACTCCACGGAAAATTCCAATACCTGATATTCAAACTGAATCAAGGTATGGTCAAGCTCGTCATTCACAACATTTATTACAAAGGGCTCCACAAAAGCATCATGTCACTTACAAGAGTAGAACCTGGGTGGGGAGGTTAACATTCATTCCTCCCAACCACCCAAGCTACATCCATTTGACAATGCAAAACCTAGATTATAATGTCTCGAGCAGCGGGTCCTTTAATTGAAAAGATAGCCAAAGGCTCAGCTATAAAGACTAAATTGGTATTAAAAGGATTAAGTGTGATATATGTTTAAGTGATATATCCATCGAAAGCATATTAAGTGAGATGCAATTTCTAAGGTTCTTTTTTTTTTAAGGAAATCATAACGTTTAATGGATTTGTTTTACTAGTGTCCAAAGTCAACTTTAAAATACCATCCGAGGTTTTATTACTACCTTGGAATATTGAATCCTGTCGTTTATTTTAGTGGAATAAAAATATATAAAGGGGAAAACAATCATTGAAATATAATTATAAACCCTTTACATTTAGTACTCTAATCGTCATCGAAAAAGCTGGATAAAAAAGTAGAACTAGGAACCATGAATTTCATGGATGATTCTGTATTTGTGATGAAATGTCCCTTTTGTGGAATCAAATGTAAAGAAGCGTGGATCCTAGTAGTTTAAAGAGATTTTTTCCACTATTTTCAAAGATTATTACCTATAAAAGAATATCAAGGTGACACAGATATAAAAGTGTGTTACAATTTAAGAAATTAGAAGATGAATTAGTGATACATCAAGAAAGATATAAAGATATTGAGAATATATTTGATAATGAATTATTAGAAAAAAGATGAAGCAATTTCTCGTCTAAATGATTGCAATAAAAAACTACTTGCAAAAATTAAGAAGTCAAAGGAAAAGAAGTAATGTGTTCAAAAGTTGGAACAAGAGAATCAAGATCTTGAGAAGAAATTATTAAAAATACATAGGTTTCTTGAACAAATTAAAATGTTAAAAGAAGAAAATCCAGAGAATCAAGATATTAAATATGAGCCAACAATTCAAAAAATAAGGAAGAAATTTCACACCTAAGGGTTTGTAATCAAAGCTTACTAGACCAAATCAAGAAGCTAGATAATGACAAGAAGTCACTACAAAACAAGTTAGAGAAACTTTGGATCAAGCAATCATTGATTAAAAAGGAAATGATAATCAATCTAGTATAATCAAAAAAATTGTTGGATGGACAAAGGAACATCATATCTCATAAATATGCTAATCCAATGGAAGTAAGGATGTCTTCAAATGTCAAGGTACAACTGCTGAAAATTTCCAAGTATCTTTAGCAATAAAATTCCATGACCAACAAAGCGACACAAGTATGCAAAGAAGACGTACTACAAAAGGTGAATCAAGAAAACATTTCAACAATGAATAATAATCATGAAGTTACAAGGACACATTATCGACATCATAATCACAAATTTCAATACCTTGACCAATAAGTGTATCAACATCAACAAAATAAATTGGCATGTATTTGAAAGAATATTAGTGACAACATAGTTAGGTCTCAAACTAGAAATCATTGTACAAATCATAGTACGTCGAGCTCTTTCCAAAAATGTATATTCCCACAAAAGATCCTAGTAGGATGGTCAGACCCTTTCACAATTCAACAATTCTACTCATTGCAACTTAGAATATCATACCATCTTGTATCATCAACTATCACAATGAAAAGTACAAAGGATCATGAGAAGGTATTGGTGGCCAAAACCATATAAAGTATTTTCTATAAATATGCTTTGAAACAAAGCATTTATAAAGGAGAAGGAAACGTAATTAACATTATTATATATAATAAGTATCAATAATGATAAATAATAACAATAAATCATAATAATAAACAATAATAAATAAAGAGACACGCCCTAACTAACTAAAGGACGTGACCTTTCATCCATAATAACTAGTCAATGTGGATATAACTATGCCATGACATGGATTTGTAATAATATTATCTTATCTATAAATTTATTTATTTATTATTGTCCTATATGGATTTATATTTGTTTTCCGTATCTTGGATATTTTCAAGTAAATGAACTCTATTCATTTTAGTATAAATTTTTTTTTTTAAATCATTAATTTTAACTTATTTCGAAATGTTTTTTCAACAAACATTGATTCAGATGTTAGATTTAAACCTTGGAATTTGTAGTGGATTCTTAACTGTAATATTATTAAATGCATGAAATCGATACACATTCTCCAAGTTCCATGCTTCTTTTGCACAAACATAACAGGAGATCCCAAAAAAGTCACACTAAGCTTGACCACCCCTTGATCCAAAAACTCATGTGTAGTATTCTTTATCTCCTCACTCTCCATCATAGAGATTCAATACAAAACGAGATTTGGAAAGGATGATTCTAACAATAATTGTATCTTCTGTCAGTTGTCCTTTAGTGAGGTGAACCTTGAGTTTTGAAAATAAAAAAAGTACTACAGATTTACCCAAAAGATGGTTTATTTCGTCTTGTTTTGTTGAAATGTCATCTTCATCAATTTTATCGTTTGTAGGCTTATCCTGTTTGGGTTTTATAACCAATATCATAAACATTTCATTGTTTCTATTAAACCTATTTCCTCGATCCACAAAAATTAAAGAGATAGTCTTACACGTGTATTTGTTGATGAGGTGATGCTTCTCTTCCTTCAACAATATCTAGTTATTGTCTCTTCTTGTGAAATAGCATCTATATCCCACAAATATGGGATACTAATGGAAACTCCGCATGTGTCCAAAGGAATAACAAAAGACTCCAACTAGTCAGTGAACTAGGTTATAATATAGAACTTGAACTTACACAAACGCATGGCTTGCAACTCTACATTCTTCTCCAACCATCCTAGAGGATATGGCTCTATATGTGAAGTGATATTTAAACCTCAATATTATACCAAGGACTCAAAATTAGGCTCTTTTGACAACTGAAATAAAAAATAGCCATTGTTATTGCCTTCTTGATTTGCATCTTCACATTGAACAACTTATTCACCATTTCATTCCAAGATATCTTCTAAACAATATAATTATTATTATTTTCTTTCATGGAGGATTTATTTCAAACAATAATACGCTTATCAGTGTTGACAACATTAATTTGATCCATCAAAGCAACTTTTTTCACATGTGTCAAATGCCCCCTCAATATCTTTCCCATCAACTTTCTTGCACTAAATTTTCAATAAATTTTTGCCAAGTTTATTCTTGGGAACCAATTCATGGTGCAACACCCAATGATTATTTTAAGGTTATGATGTTGATTGTCCTTAATAAATCTAAAGATAGAATATAGAAATTAATTTGCAAATAACACAATAGATCCACATAATAAACAACAAGATAATTACACAATAATGTAGAGAATGCCTTTAAGGTAGGGTAACACCACACACCATGCTTACTAGAAATATTGCATCAATACTTCACAAGACATATCATCACATTGCTTCTACTTGTTTATATAATTTCAATCAAGCCACCTAGGAACTTTCTAGTAGGAAAAACCTTCAAGGTACTTTCTAGAGATGGCGACGATTGTTGTTTCTCATGGTGGTGTGGGTGGCAATATATAACAACCTTAGCTATTGGTTATTTTTTCTTTGACTACAACATATGGTTCCTTTTATGCTTGTAGCTCCTTAGTCCCTTCTTCTCATTCAAACTTGGACTCTTGATCTGCTTTAAAGGTAATTCAACCATTTTACCTGCAAGGAACTTTTCATGTGCCCCCTTGGTCCCTTCTTGCTTAGTAAGAGAAATGTCATGCAATGTAATTTTCATTTTCTTGTACCAAAGGTTCAAGAACTTTTTTTGTACTTTGATATTAAATGTACCTACTAAGTCCATCAAAGGATATCCCAAAAAAAATATCCACATCATTCATGTATGTAGCATGATAATTTGAATGCAACATACATTTGTCCATAGTAATCTTCAAATCTTAAAAAGTTTGAACATTTGAAAGTTTGAAGTTTGAAGTTTGAATTGGCAATCTTTTAGCGACAATAATATTTATTAAATTATGTTTTCTATTAGGGTTTATAGAAATAATGGATTTCTCTTGTTGAATACATCCATTAATATGCAATAGGAAGTTGTCACAAGAAAATGATCCCTTATGGATCTCGTTAGTTTTCTTCACAACATTAGTCCACCTATCTAAAAATACATTTCATATTATTTACCTAAAAAAATTAATAGCTCCTTAAAGCAAAGTGTTTGACCCCATACAGTTGCATCATCTATTGAATGAGAGTATAGGTAACTTTTCCCAATGGACGCATTTTTCTTATAATGTGCAATGTATTATTAAATACTAGGACCATCAAATTTTCCTATAAAATATGTATTTTCCTGGAATAAAACCCACAACCAAAATTATAACTTATTGTTCAATGTGGTTTGAGGTGACAAATTTAAAATGATCATAAATTCATCAATTGCTCAAAATTGATTATTATGACCGAAATTGTGAAATGACAAGGTCGTTCTACATCTACGGGATTTGTTTGGATGGAAATTTGGGTGCTCTATCAAAAGATATATAATTAGTAATTTATGTAGTCATTACAGGAATAACCTTAAACCACCTATTTTAAATCACTTCCTAGACTTTGGTTTGGATGATTTTTTGTTAGTTGGGTGTTTTTGAGAGAGGAACTCATAAATGAAACAAGTTTAATCATATTCTAAAAAGAGTTCATAAATTGATCTAAACATTGTTGTCATTTTTTCACCAAAAATTCTACAAAATGAAAAAAAAATACTCTCCACTTGCTTTTTCCCAAGAAAGGGATGAGATACCAAATGTTGTGTTCCTTAATATATCTGAATATAGAAAATAGAAATTAAATTGCAAATAAAACATTATATCTACACAATAAACAACAAGACAATGACACAATAGTGTAAAGAATACCATAATGGTAGGGAAACACTAACAATTAGTCCTTGTGGAAGGAGCCACTCCACAAGCCAAGCTTGCCTCAAATATTACATGAATACTTCACAATACATCTCATTGCATTGATTCTACGTCTTTACATATTTTCTATCAAACCTCCTAGGTACTTTCTAGAGAGGGGACTTTCTACTTCGTGGAACATTCTAGGTGCTTTCCAAAGAAGGAATTTTCTAGCATCCAAAACCTTCTAGTAAGACTTCTTACAATTATTGATTTTCACACTAAATCTACTTCATGGTATTTATCAAATAGAAATAGCCTCAATACATAGCATAGTCCCCCTAGGTGCCTCCCTAGATATCCCATATTATCCTCCTTAGGTATATTAAAAAAGTACTTGTACCATCAATTGACTTCATGACATCTTATGATTCTATGTACATGGATTTCTTCTAGTCTTAATCAAGTGTTTTTACCTGAAAAAAAACATATCCTTTCTAATATGGTTGTGCAAAAGAATAATGCACTTGGTCATTATTTTTCTATCAAAATAATCAATGCCCGACTAAATGCACTTATTGTTAGACTATGTTATATTATTTAATTCTATGTCCTTGCTTTAGTGTAAGATAGTGTTAGTTGAATGCATATTCTTTTTCACTCCCCATTAGGCATAATTGGATCTTAACCAGAGTTGAATTGTTCCCAATACTCCACTTGTTTTTTTTTGTCAAATGTCTCTCCTAAATTAAAATATCCCATGATAAAATCCATAATCTAACATACTTAGTTAAGAAAAGTATATCACCACAATAGATATGAACCCATGATAACCACCAAAATAAACCTCTAGTTGTTGCAACCAATTTCTTAGTCATTTTGGATCATTAAGGCTTACTATCAACCTTATCCATAACTTTAAAAGGATACTTCAAGTTTTTCCACTCATCTTTTTAATGAAATATTGTTCCTTGGTCTACGTTGGGAATAATTACTTTCATTTTTTCAACTTCAAAAGACTCATCTTCTCCATTCTTACCCATGTCATCTATCAATCGAACCAATCCCTATAACAAATCTATAATTCCTACTACCTATAACTCCATATTCTCAAACATTGTTTCATCCTCATCTATTCTCGATCATCCACCATTTCAAGTTTTCTTTTATATCAACTATGGGATAAACCTTGCAACAATGACTCCACTTTGAAAATACCCACATCTAGTTTTCCCATTTCATTAACCTCGTGAACAATGAAATATTTTCTGTAATACCAAACTATTTGTATTCCAATGGGAAAGTTGAATCCCCTGATGTATCTAAATTACATCATAGTTAAAACAAAATAAAAATAATAATTTCAATAGGATTATTACTATGTGGTTTAAAATTCCATTTCCGCATTTAATGAAAAACACATAAAACAATGAAAATAAAACACATATAAGATGTACAAAGTAAACCAATATCTTTTTATCTAAAGAACCCTCTTAAAAATAAAGTCTCGTAATCATTCTTAACCAGTTTTGAAATTAATATTTTAGCTGGTTTACAATCTTTTTATAAAAAATAGTTTCATTCAACAATTAATAACTTTTTTCAATAATGCCTCATCAAAAACACTATCATTGACAATATATCCATAATAACAGTCCCAACAACATACATTTTTTTGTTGATAATATGTTTTTTAATCCCTTGCTTCTCAATCATCTCTGTTCCCATTTTATTTTAAAATAGTATACTCGACATCAAAGAGTAGACATACATGCATCTAATGTAATGTTGTGTAGGTTATAATGGGCCACAAAGCTCCAAAGGTTGTGTTGTGTTTTAGTATAAAATATCTATAAAAAAAATGGTGTAAAGGATGTGTGATGAAATGGAGTAAGATGTATAATAAAATAAATTTAAAATTTTCAAAATAAATTGAATGCCATATTTATTATTTAGACTGTAAAATGAATTGAATAGCATATTTACTTTTTAAAAAGTCAAATCCAATATTAATTCAACCATAGTCAAATATCACATGACCGCAATAATAGTAAGGCCAACCTAACCATATCATAATTTGTCGAAGTATTACATGACCTTAGTTCAACTAATAGTTAATTCAACCATATTATAATTGGTCATAATTTGTCGAAGTATTACATGACCTTAGTTCAACTATTGTTAATTCAACGATATTATAATTGTGGTCAAATATAACATAGCCCTAAGGCCAACCTAACCATATCATAATTTGTCAAAGTATTACATGACCTGTAAGGCCAACCTAACCTAAGTGAGGGTGTTATTTAAATTTATGGAGAAATAATAGAACAGAAGGACTAAATGAGGAAAAGCATTAAGGAACCATGTTAAAAATAATGAAAATGTATTAAGTTAGGATTATATGGTGACATGGGTTAAAAATAATAATAAAGATTTAAAAGATTTCTGCATGAATATCATACAGGGACTAAGTGCCGAACTATAGAAAATAAAGATTTATGCATTGTGCACACATGTCAATGGACAGGGTTGAATAAATAAAAAATAAGATATTTAAAGATAGGTTCATTTTTTTCTCAGTTTTTAAGTGCAGGGAGAAAGAAGGGATCATGACAGAGGAACTCATAGGGGAAGTGTAAGGATTTAACATAGTATTTTATTATTTCCCATCTCATGAATGTACTATGTGGGTCTGTGTGATTTAACAGTAATGTCATATTTATTACTTAGATTGTAATGTCTTTTACCATTGTGAAAAGAACCCAAATCATCAAACGTGTTATCAATATTGATCAAGATTGTAATGTCTTTTACCATTGTGAAAAGAACCCAAATCATCAAACGTGTGTTATCAATATTGATCAAAACCACGATGATTATGTTTAATAACTTTGGTAACCTTAATCAAAATAGTTTGGATTACTACAAAAATATAGGACAACTTCTATCATTCTTTCAAATGTCTAATTCAGCCTTTTCTTTACCTAATTTTTATAATTTTCCTCACGTCGTCACAACCTTACAACAAGAAACATCTATAAATTATTAAATTGCAACAATTATTTGAAACAATTTACAAGAAAGCAATACTTGTTAAACAAGATTCAAAAAGCACCAAGAAAATGGCTTTTCGGTATGCTACAAAGACATGTCCATCTCTGACTTTCCTGAAGAAACAACAGATAGTATGTAAGGGGCAAGTCCACTCCTACTTCCCTAAGCAACAACAGATAGCATATAAGAATGATTGCCAGACAAGTATTATACTATGTTCCAAATCTGTTGTTTAGTACTTCAGAAACTATTATAACAAATAGCATCAATGCTATCTGCTCTATAACAATTAGGTTCAATGGTATGCAAGGGAGGGAGATATCCACTCCTACTTCCCTAGGAAACAACAGATAGCAAATAAGGATGATTGCCAGCCAAATATTCTACTATGTTCCAAATGTTGTGTAATAAATCTGAAAGTACCATAACAAATAGCATTAATAGTATTTGCTTTTACAAATTAGATTCAATCCATGACAGGAAAAATATTTTGCAATGCCATACATTTTATCTAATTATATACTCACAAGTGCAGGAAAATTATTCATACCGTGATGCCTACAAATTTAAACAAAGGAATTAACAAGAGGAGCCAACTATATTTTAGAACTAATCAATATTTTCGAACGCACACATCTTAACCAAAGTATATGCTCACAGTTGCCGGAAGATTAAGATTACCCATGCCATAATACGCGTGTAAACTTAAATAAACAGAGCTGCCAAATGAGCTAGGCAAAATCCAATAAAGTCATGTTTCAAATTTACTGTGTAGCCGAAAATCCAATAAAGTCCTGTTTCAAATTTCACCAATGTTGAACCAATTAGCGACAATTTAATGGGATTATTCTTAGTGAAAATGTTAATGGTTTAGAGTTTGATGCATGTATTGCATGTCAAAATAATCCTACAACAAAAACGCATATATAAACAAAAATGTAGTTTTAAGAATAGTGTATTTCAAAGAATAAGCCTTTTATTTGAATTAAAATGAAAAGATCTGTCAAGCAAGCTCGCATCAGGGGCTGTGAACTCCAAGATATTTTAAAGCAACTGAGACGCTTTTCACTAACTAATAACTTGGAGAGAACTTACATAAAAGATCACTGTTTGAACACCATCCGTAACCCCACACATCAACTGTAATACTTACATTCAAAGTATTCAATCGATGTGAATAATATGAAATAAACTCCACTTAAAATATAAGCGTGTCCTTACAAATGTAACTGGAAAAAAATTAAACCAGTAACATATACAAAAGATTTTCAAATACAATTTCCCACTGCATTGATACTTAAAATGTAACTCTTGCTTAAACATAGTTATCTAGATCATACAGGGACTCTTCTCTGTCGAGAACGGCTAAAAAGCTGCCAAACAATGCAAAATCTAGTTAGGTCTACAAATAGTGCATTAACATATAATCCTGTGGGCTTATATACTACAAACGGTAGCTCAGATGTTCATATATATAATCTTATAGGATGTACATACTACAAACAATAGCTCAGATGTATATATATATATGTCACTTACCGAAACAAGATATGGCTGTTGGAATAGCCAACCAATAACAGGAATCCTTTGTAAAAACACCACAACAGTGGGCCAAAAGCCACTGCAAGAACGGACAATGCACAATCATGCGTTACAGAAACAGAATATTTATTTTTAACGTTCAGCAAATTACTGAGCTTGGTTCATCATGGAACAAAAATGAGTTACAGCCTACATAAAAACACGTGAAAAATTCATGTCAGTTATACTAACCTGAAGAGAACAATAAATCCATATGCTTCCAATATCATGCCAAAAAGAGCCCATCCAACAAGGACCAACAAGAATCCAATGATAAAGGATATTGTGCCCTGCAGTAGATATTAACAGAAGAAATACATCCATTTATTTCAAAGATCATGTTTTTATATAAAAACAACATGATTTTTTCTGCCACGGAGGAGGTAATTAAGCCATATATAATATATTTGATTCATCTAACAACTACAATGTGCATCCAAATGCAAAAAACACAACCTAAGGGCATGTTTAACCAGCGTGATTTTGTAAAGCGGAAAAGAGATTACCCATAATATTACAAACATATAAACAGTTTGTTCAAACAATTGTTAACAATGTTGCTAGGCATTTGACTAGTTCCACGTTAGAAGGTGCCTGTTTCAACTACCCCTTGGTAAGGCGCACTAGTATATGCCAATGGATTTACTAGGAATGCAATCCACTGATCTGTAAACTGTCTTGTATATTCCACTGGAACAGTTTGTCACAACAGATCTTACAATATTTTGCCATCTCTTATTATGCCATGTTTTACTTTAGATTCAGATTTAATATGACTAGCTTAGCACACAAAATACTGAAATATGAAACTGAATGAAAGAAACCTAGCAAATAACACAACATCCACACAATGAACACATGATATACCCTAGGAAAACCCAATACATTAAATACCCAGCTAGAAAGTGAGGCCTGTGCATTGCTCTTTTCTTCTCAGTTCTGAAATGCAAATACAAAGAAAGTGCACTCACTTTGGAGTTTCCATGAACACTGTGGCTGCTACCCCACTCCTATTGCTTTGCTCTAGTATGGAACAATAAACAATAAAATAAGAATGGAATCCTTCTTATCCTAGCAGCCCAATATTTAACAATGTCCCCGTAGCCATCAAGGGTTGGAGTTTACATTTTTTTGCATGCATGAACTCCCAATTAGGGTTAGGGTTTTGAACCTTCTACATTCTTCTTTAAAATCCACATGTGACTAACTCCACATGTGTGAGTAATGGAAGCTGACACAGTATCCATTATGTATAATGTAAGCTAAAGCTCCAAAAGTTTTTGGACCCCAAATCACTAGAGTGGGCCCTGCCCCTAAAATGGACCCTGCTGTTGAATTTTAGCATTAGCATGAATACTTTTAAAATTTGCAGACTATCAAACAACAAATGACAAGTGCCGTAAAAAACATCAACACATCAAAACACTGAACACGAGTTTTTCACTGGGGAAACTTTTAAAGGACAAAAACCCCAAAAGCATTAGTAAATCATCTCGTTAATGAGATGACTGAGTTGTTTAGTAAAATCCTCAAACCCTAATAGGTTTGATCCACAGATATCAAAAATTCACAAAAGAGGATTTTTGACATAAAAATCAAATTAGGGCTTGCTTCCCTAATTCCTCTTCTGCTGCCCGAGATCAAACTGACCAGATCTGTAGCTGCCCAAATTTTCTTTCCTACCCTAACCTGCTAAATCTCTGCCTGACCAGATCTTCTCTCTACTGCCCGAACCCTTCCCGTACCTTCTCTCTCCTGTCAGATCCCTGCTGGGCTCCTTCTGCTGCTGCCCGATCCTTGCCGGGCTCCTCACCTACTGCCTGAAGGTCTGCCGGGCCAACCTATTGTTGCCTGGAGGTCTGGCAGAGCTCTGTCAGCCTGCCCGAGTCCTGCTATGGCCTGCTGTGGGTGCCCGGAGGCACTGGCAAGCTGCCCCGTGAGTGTTGGGGCCTGCTGTGGGTGCCCGGAGGCACTGGCAAGCTGCCCCGTGAGTGTTGGGGCCTGCTGTAGGTTCCCGTGGGCACTAGTAGCCTGCCCGAGGGTGTGGAGAGAGCTGCCGAGGAAAGAGGGAAGCTGCCCAAGCTTCTAGCAGCCAGCCCGTGGAGGAAAACCAGTTGCCCGTGACTGATCTATAGCTGTCGTGAAGGAGAAAAAGGGGTAGGGTGAAACCCTAGCATGTGTAAAAGAAAAGAAGGTTACTGCTGTTGTTCTTCACCATGAACCCTAGCTTAGAGTTTGCTGAATAAGTGTTGATGCCCTAGCTAGAATCCTCCATGCTGGGGCACAACCAAGAAATTTCCTTCTCCTCAATAACCAGCGAATACTTTTGTTGGAGCAGCAGTAAGATCATAAGCAAGTGTGTAATAACGAAATGGAATGATCTTTTATAGCCTTTAAGTCCCCTGTAAGTCGACCAAAACTCAAAAGAACAAAATAGTATTATTTTATTCTTTTATTACTTTGACTTTCACCTTTAGTGGTACTAAAGGTCTTTTTGCACTTTCACTTTGACTCCTTAGTGGTACTAAGGGTCCTTATGTATTTTTGACTTTTACTTTAGCCTTCTTCAAGTGCCCTGTGGTCAAAACAAGTGGTCAAGGTGGTCCTTCATTCCCACTCAAAGTACATCATCATAAACAGAGAGAATTACTAATGCTTTTATCTCACACTCTGTGTGACACCAAGATCGGATACTAAGGTGTCTTAACCAAGGGTAGTTAAGCCTTGGAGAAGATCACAAAGCCCACAGATCGAGGGTCAGAGTGTCTCACATGCCCAAACTCAGTCTAGGGCTTATAGTGATATCCCGGTAACAGACCAGGTGCCTCATCCATAGGCTGCATAATTTGACCAAAGGTCAAATACTTGGTAACAGACCAAGCGCCTCCATTCCCCAGGAGAATGGCCCTCAGCCTCGGGCTGAGTCCCTAGCCCCGAACTAAGTTAAATTCTTGGTAACTGACCAGGTGCCTCCATTCAAAGAATGGCCACTCAGCTCTAGGTTGAGTCCCCCAATGCTAGACTGGTTCCACATCATGGTCCCGGACCAGATGTCTCCATTCAACAGAATGGTTACTCAACTCAAGGTTGAGTCCCCTAGTGCTGGACTGGTTCCATATCCTGGTCCCTGACCAAATGCTTCCATTCAACAGAATGGTCACTAAACTCAAGGTTGAGTCCCCGAGTGCTAGACTGGTTCCACATCCTAGTCTCGGACCAGATGTCCCCATTCTCCTAAGAGAATGGCTCTTGATGTTGCTTAGGAAAAATCAACACCTGCAAGCCAATAGCTCCAATTTTTACAACCAAAATATAAGTAAAATTATATAATGATCAGTGTTCCACGGGGATGCACCTCCCAGGGTCGGGGGCTCGCCCCCTACACTTCCCACGCCCCGGGGGCTGGGGGGGGCTCCATGGGAAACGTTTCCCAGCGCCCCCCTTTCTGCGAAACTTGGCGAAACGTGGGTCTAGGAGTTTCCTGGATTGGGGGGCTCCCACACGCCCCCTCCTGAAAATAGGGAGCTTCGATAGGCCCCCACTACCCTCGATTTTTTAAATTTTTTTTACTTAAAAAAGGAATGGTTCATCTTAAATTTTGGGCTTTTACACTAAATGCTCATTTTAAAACGAAATAGAAACAAATAAAAAGAAACAAACATCGATATGATATGCTCGGCTATAACGATTACTTTAAATTACACTAAAGTCTTTGGGAACATAAGCATGCTAGTATGCAAATGGTGATGGGATGAGGAATTGATATGTTTATATGTTGGGGTTCATATTTTTATTATTTTTGTTTTTTTGTTTTTTCTAATTTTAGAGACCAACCCCCTATGTTAGGGACCTTGACGCCTCCCCGTCCCCCAAAATACCCCAAAATTTTGGGGTGTCTCTACACGTCCCCAATGTGTGTTTCCCCGCTCCCACGCCCCGGAAACTTGGTGGAACATTGATAATGATCCATTTTGAATCATACCTCCCCATTTAAGGAGGCTTTTGGTCCCCAAAAGCTTCTCCCTAGAGTACCATTTGTCCTTTCCTAGAAGTTGTCCTTTCAACCGAATCTACCAAAGCTCATGCTGCCCCTATCTAGTTGTTCTGAACTTCTTATGCAAAATTATATCTTTCACTAACTTTGCCTAAGTTTCTAGTGCTAACCTAACCTTCAATTTCCTAGTCTAACATGAAGGCTCATAGAGTTTCAGATTCTCCACATTCACTACTAAGTGAAAGGGCATATATGGAAGAAGACCAAGTCTGTAGGCTCACCTACCTTCTCCAACTCTTCAAAAGGACCATACCGCAGAGCCTTGATCTTCTTACCAAGATCCTGTAACCGTTTTTTGTTTAGATGGAACCAAACTCTATCTCCCATCCTTAATGTTTTATCAATTCTATGTTGATCATGCAAAGCCTTGTAATATGATGCGACTTCTTCAATGTCTCCTATACTTGTAAATGGATCTACTTGCTCTTATCAATAACTTTTCCAGCCTTTAATGCTTCTGCTATAGTGTCTTCCCTCACTCCTCGTTGTCCATATATAACATCTTTGGGCGATGGTGGCATATACCTACTAGCAAGTTACAAAAGGAGGCTTATTGGTAGAAGTGGGACTACTCTATTATAAGAGTGTTGAATATAAATCAAACTTTTGTCCCAAGTCCTTAGATGCTTCTGATTATAACCCTTCAAAAGTTGAACCAATGTCATGTTCACTACTTTAGACTACCCATCTTTCTATGTATGGAAAGTTATAGGTCTCTTCAACTTGGTGTCCATCTTCTCCCAAAGTGTAGTCCAAAAGGCACTAAGAAATTCAGTGTCTCTATCTAAAATGATGTTCCTTGGTATCCCAAAGTGCACACAAACCTTTTCAAAGAACGTGTATGTTGCATCTTGGCCCTTGATAGTCTTTTTACAAGGTGTGAAAATGCACATATTGCTAAACCTGTCAACTAGCACAAACAAACAATCATGTCCTCCCCTTGTTCTTGGTAAACCACCCACAAAATCCATGGAGATGCTCTCCCATGGTCTAATGGGTATAAGGGATGGTACAAACCTTGCTTGAGATTACTAGGTTTGTTAATACAACAAAGTATGCATCCTCTAATAAGCCTAGTTACATCTTCTTGCATTCTAGGCCAATACACATACCTTTTTAAGTTGGCAATTCTCTTCCCAACACCAACATGGTCTGCAACTTTGGAGGTGTGAGCCTCTCTGATAAGTTGCAATTTCTCACCATTAGGAACACATAATTTGTCTCTCTTGTAGAGAAACCTATCCTAGAGATGATAGTCAAACTTATTATAACCTTCTTCTAGCTTGTTGAGGTTGCTTTCAGTCTTACTACACTCCTGCACATCATTCAAGGTTTCACATGATTCAGCGAAGGGACATGACTAATATCATCCTTCGAAGTGCATTGCTTTACCTAGCCCCCCAAACACACTCGATGTTGGTTGGCAAGTGTCTCGGATCCTCTTGAGTCGGTAAGTATAATGATCGACAGCCTTCCCCCATTCAGATACTCCTTGGACACTCCTTGCCACTGTTGAGCATGATTGTCATTGATGTCAAAGGAGGTCATTAATGACAAAGGAGTGACAAAGGGCCTTGCTCTTAGTAGACATGGTGTTGGTGCCTCTACAAGTACTCTCACATGTGGCACATGATGATTGCACATATATGGATGATGACATGTACCATGTGGTTTGAATCTTTGATAGCCCTTGGAGGTCATACATGATCCATAATGACACTTGGAGTTCTTGAGATGTGGAACCCCTCTAATGATAATGATGTGGAAAATCTCTTGGAAAAATGCAAATGAAGGTTTGGGTCTTGGAACCCATACACATGTGGGATGTTGGACCTTGGCATATGGGGGCTTGATGTACATATTATTGAAGCCCTTGATGATGATGATGATGCACTTAAGCTCTTACTCTTGATGTGTGCATGGTGCTTAAGCCTTCTTTTGAAGAAAACATGGTTGTGGGGATCTTGTCCCTTGACCCACAAGTCTTAATGGATTGGGTCCATGATAGGTACAAATAACTCATTATGTTGTCATTTGTTGAAGATGAAGTGGCAAAGATGTTGAAGCCTTTTAAGAAACTTAATGAAGCCCTTGAAGCCTTCGATGTGTTGTTGGAGTCCTTAAAAGTGGTTAAAGAAGCCATCAAAATATTTTCAAGACAATTTCTGATGTCATGCACAAATCCAAGAAAATAAGAGTGAAGGAATTTGTTAAGGCAAGCAAGACTCTCATAGAAGGAAAGTCCTCATCAAGCCCTTTCTATTGATATGTGGAGCGTCCACTAACTCTTCACAAGGCAATTTTAACCCATCTTGTAGGGTCGTCCAGCTAAGGAAAGGATTAATTAATTAATTCCTTGATTATTTAATCGATTTTTTAAGGTCGGCCAGCTCATTGTCAAATCCTCAATGACTTGTAAACTCATATAAATACCTTGCTTCCTCACTCCAAGAATGCAAGTCGCAAGCCTCCCTTCCAAGCTCTGATTTTTGGGTATAACCACTGAGGCAGCCGCAGATGACTGAGGAAGCAAATTTGGGCTACATGCATGTGAACCTTAAAGTCTGGTCTCTCTGATCTCAGATTGCAAAAGTACACACTGACTGATATTTTGAAGGCATCCAAAGGCAAGTTCATCTAGCTCTGATCTCTCTGATTTCGGGTAGAAGAAAATGCTGAATGACTGATCCTATGGAGGCAACCAATTATCTACAGCACTGTTTTGATGTTGCTCTGAAAGTCGTGGGTTAATGAAGACTGAGGCAGCCACAACAAATACACTCTAATTCTCAATGCATCTGAACTTTTACAGCAGGGCATTATCTTTGATTTCAGGTGTCACTAAGGCAGCCACAAGAGCATCTTTTACTGCAAGTGTTGAATATTATAACTCTGATTTTCGTGGATGATCAAGCTCTGAATTTTATACTGAGGCAGGCAAAGATGGATGATGAAAAGTACTGGTCCACGTCATAGTGAAAGGCTGTTTGGTTTAGGGTTTATTGAAGGACTGTTTGGAATGGCTTTTGGAGGGATAAACTAAGGTACAAGGACTCTGTAAAGACTAGGTGACAAGAGCTCCTTGAGGACATTTGGAAGAGACCCTATTCATGTAGTAATAAGTGCAGATTTGAAGCATTGGTGGCCGTGTATATTTGAGGACAGAATTCACTCTTCTTGACAAATGTTGAAACTTGGATTTACAGGGATAAAGAAAGCAAGCTTTCTCCACGTTTTCTTTCTGAGGCAGATGTATATCTAAAGTTCAATATTCAGTCAAGTCTAAGGATCAGTCTTTCAGGCATATATGGAGTCCAAAGGTGTTTTTGGAGGAGTCCAAGGATAACGTCTTGAAGCTGTCAAATTGCCACTAAAGTTCACTTAAGCTAAGATTATGTGATAGCAGGTTCTCCAAGGCAGAATGGAGTTCTGATTTAGTGAAGCATCTGGATGCCATCTACAGCATATCACAGATTGCAATTCACATTTCCTTCGAGCATCTCAAACTCTTAGTGTATCTTGGTGTTGGTGGTGCTGATGCCTGATTGTTGAGGTTGATTGAACTACTCTGTCATGACCTTAATAAAAATGTATCCTTCAGTGAAGCAAATCACTTATTAAGCATGGGAAGCTTTTTCTAGCTTATTTTAACGCTTAGATTAGGAAGATTCATCAAAATTGTAGGGTGTTCACTGATGTCCTTGGAGGATCAACTTCGAGATTCGATGTAGAGGCAAGGGCTGGAGCCTACAGAATAGGATCCCAATATAGGCAAGAATTTTGATGATTATGTATTTTCAATTTTTATTCAATTATGTATTGCACTTGGTGCCATTTTGATATATTCACCCTTACATGGTATATACATGAATAGACTTTGTATATTATGTCTGTTATAGTTTCAAATCATAGCTTGGAATGTTAAATATATATGTTTTCATTAAAATTGTAAAATTTATATATTTTTGAATAGTCTGAGTCATTAAAATCAAACCACTCCAGTTCATTGCCGGTTCTGGTTCCGGTCCAAGTTGACCCTTGACCGATTCAACTCTTGGTTCCAAGTTTTAAAACATTGCTCACCATTTTCTTCACATATCCCGACCAGAGATGCCTGGCTTTATATATTCAGGAGACCCTCAGACTCTACTCTTACACACTTCATCCTACTCCTAAACTAGATTCCACCTGAAAGATCACTTATGACCCTCAGACTCTACTCTTACACACTTCATCCTATTCCTAAACTAGATTCCACCTGAAAGATCACTTATGTTTTTACCAATACGCCCACCAGCTAGGGGTACCAAGAGTTAGATTACTAGTAACCCGACCTCCAACTCGAGATCTGTGTACTATGTAGACCCAAAGGACCATCCCCTCTTCCAAAACTTCTTAACAACTTTACCAATCCAAATCTGTTACCAACAGGAAAACGAGATCTTCTAGGAGTAAACGAAAAGGGAATCCTTCCAGTCAACAGCAACAACTCAACAAACAACGCCGCCCCCCCCCCCTCCCAGTTAACATTCTATCTTGAGTTTTCTCCACTCGANTCAACACAGATCACTCTTGTGGACCCTGACAGGCATGTATCAACATCACCATTGTTATTTTCTCTCCAATATTTGGATCCACCTCCCTTGTATATCCCTCTCCCATGGAAGCTATCCACTGGCATATTTGAGGGTTTTTCTTTAGGCTTTAGCATAGATTCCTAATTTACTTCAATTTACTTTAGGCTTCATTCTTTTTATAGGAGCCACTTTTGGTGCTCTCGCTTTGTAATGACATCATTGTATTCAACAATCACATTGATGTAAACTTGTGATCATTTGTCACACATTAATAAAGTTATCTTATCTACACAAGCTTGGCTATGTAACTACGAAACAACTCTTTAAAGTCCTCATCTTCAATGTATGACTCTTTGAATTCATCATGGGTGAAAGGCTCCATGTACATAAGAGTTCCAAAAGTTGTGATCTTGGATGTGGTTGGCCTTGATAACATATCTGCCAACTTATTACTGTCGCCCTTCTTATATTTTATAATAAAACAAAACCGTAGTAAAAACCCCATCCACGTGTAGAGTCTAGTTTGTCAAAAGCTTACTCTAGGCTTGCAAATACTACAATTGTTGGTGATTGGCATGGATGATGGTCTCTTTGTCCATCAAATAGTGATCACATTTCTTAACCGCTTGAACCAAAGCATAGAGTTACTTGTAATATGTAGGCTAGTTAGGACTCTGCCATGGAACATTTTAGAAATCCTACCAACTTACCTCCCTGCATCAAGACTGCTCCCTTGGCATATCCACTTACATCTCTCTCCACTTTGAAAGGCTTCTACACATTGGGCAATGCAAGAATTGGTGTTTGAGTAATCTTTTGTTTTAGTTCTTCAAAAGTTTTTGCAAATTCTTTCCCCACTGGAAACTCTTGTTGTTGGTTATTGTGGCATGGAGTGGTTCAACCGCAGCTAGAAAGGATGCTATAAACTTTCACAGGTATTGTGCCACCCCCACAAAGCTCCTAACATAAGTGACATTAGTAGGAGTTGGCCACTTGGTGATGGCCTCCATCTTCATAGGATCAATCTTGAGCTCCCTTCCATCCATCACATACACCAAATATACCAATGATCGTTGAGCAAATTCACATTTCCTTAGATTTTCCAATATTTGATGCTTTTTCAAGGCCTCCAACACCTATGCGAGATGAGAGGTATGCTCTTCCAAAGTAGAGCTATAAACCAATATATCATCTAAGTACACTATTACAAATGTATCTAGAAAGGGATGCAATACATCATTCATTAAATGAATAAATGTAGTTGGCGCATTACATAAACCAAAAGGCATTACCAACCATTCATATAGACCTTGCCTCATCTTTAAGGCAGTCTTCTAGGTGTCTTCCTCTTTAACTCGTACCTAGTGGTATCTCAATTTAAGATCCAACTTGGTTACGTACTTGGCACATTTAACTGATTTAGCAAATCATCAATCTTAGGCGAAGAGTACCAAATCTTTGGGGTGATCTTATTAAGAGCTCTATAGTCAATACACATTCTCCATGTCCCATCTTTCTCAAGTACTATATGATAATAAGTGACCCACATGGTGAGGTGCATGGTCGAGTTATTCCCTGCTCCAATAGTTGTTGCAATTGTTTCTTCACTTCATCTACCCAGGATAGACTACCCGTACAACCCAATGTTTGGCAATGGGGACTCAATGAACAACTGTATCTCAAGATCCACTTCCCTCTTATGTGGTAATCCTTAAGGCTCCTAGAACAGTTCTTTGTTTGCTTGCAAAATCTCCTCCAATTGATGTTTTTGCTCTTTAGTACATCCCCACAAAGATGCCTTTACCTTTACCAATTCATCTCTTAGCTACTTCTCTCTTAAGAAGAGTAATACAAACTTCCTACTAGAGCTAATCAACTTCTTGGTCTCGTTAGCACTTACCAAAGAGATCTTGGATTTACTTTTTTGTACATTAATGATGAAGGACCTCCCATAGTTGATTAGAGTATCGGTTTGCTCTCATGAATATATAATCCCTCGTGTACATGTAGGGGCTTCCAAACATCACACCACACACATCAAGAGGTACTACATCTAACTCCATTTCATCCATTTAGTTTACACTACTAGCAATTTAACCTTACACTAGTTTATTCCCCTAAGCTTTGCATCCTTATTTACCCATCCCAATGGATATGGGTGAGGATGGTCATGAACTCCCAACTTGTTGAATAGACCTTTTGCTATGAGTTTGGCTTATGAACCAAAATAAATTGAACATCCACCATATCTTCTTGACCTAGATCTTAATATCGAAGAGTTTAGTCATTTGCTTTTCCTTGGAATGAAGGCTACTCGGATCCACCTCCTTCTACATTGCAGTGAATACAATCTTTTCATCCACCATATCTTCTTGACCTAGATCTTAATATCGAAGAGTTTAGTCATTTGCTTTTCCTTGGAATGAAGGCTACTCGGATCCACCTCCTTCTACATTGTAGTGAATACAATCTTTTCATCTACACTTAAGTTGCTCTCTAATTGGTTGCTTGAATCCACAACTAGCATGTTCTTCTTCTTGGCATCCTCCTTGTAGTTCTTTTGATTCAACTCTAGATGTAGCGTCCAACACTAATCTTCAGTGTGATCATCAATATTACAATGGTTGCAGTGCTTGTTTGAATCCTTGCATTGATGTGCAATGGTTGTTGTCTTCTTTTCATTTCATTTCCACTTCTTCTTTCCCTCCTTAGAATCATCTTGGCGATCTTTCTACTTGGAACCACTTGGTTGTCCTTTCTTTTTGTCCTTATTCTCCAAATATTGTGCTTGCACATTGGCCTTATCAATTGTCCTAGGTTTAAAGAGAATCACCGGCCTCCTTAAGTGTTTGTATAGGCCTCCCAACTACTTCAGGAGTACATCCAAGTTGTTCAGAGATATACCCAACATAATGGTTTCTTTTCTGAACCCGATTATCTTCTCAATTTTTCCAGCAATATATTGAATTTTATACTTGAAATTTGTTTGATTTTCTAGATTTAGTGTAGGGTTTTCAATTGCCATTATATATACCTCTCTCTGTTGTCTTTTAATGGAAGATTTGATCATTCAAACTCATTTTCAAGCATTATTTTCAAAGATTCAAGCATTCTTGTGTTTACTTTTGGCTTTTTTTGTGACATAGGTTTATTATCAACTCAACACAATGTCAAAACCATTGGATTCAATGTGGCCATATGGTGAACCAGTTGACTCTCATAATAGACAAAGGTTGAAATGCAAACTATGGCAAGGAGATTTATGGTGGAATTCGCCACTTGAAATACCACCTTGCCAAAATTGTTAAGCATGAAGTGCATGTCTGGCCTACAGTTACACCAGAAGTTATGAATAATGCAAACCAAACCCTTCTTAAAATGGCTAGAAAGAGGGATGAGAAGGAGGAATTGAGCGTTGAACTTACATCTAGAACACAATCAAGAAGCATGGGGGCCACAAGTGCTTCTACAGTGGGTGAAATGCATTCCTTCTCCTCATCCACTCAACCCATAACTTCCACAATGCCCTTGACATCCTCACCTTTCTTTGGGCCAAGATCAATGCCTGGGGGGCAACCTTCTACTCGGTCATTAATTAAAATTAGGGAGAAAGAGGAGTTCGACAAGCTTGTAGCCAAATGTTTTCTATGGGAAGATGTACCTTTTACAAATACCAAGGACAACTCCTGCTACCATTCCATGTTTGAAGCTATTGCTATTATCGGCTCAAGGTTAAGGGACCCTTCCTATAATACAATTATCTTGTCTTATCTTATAATGATTTGAGAAGAAAACTACTTCAAGGAAAGAAGGTTGATTGCACCCGAAGATTAGATGAGCTCAGAGAATCATGGGATATCACCGAATGTAGTGTTCTGTTGAACGGATGGACAGATGGGTAAGGCAGATCCATTTTGAATTTCTTGGTTAATTGTCCTAGGGAAACAATATTTACCAAATCTGTTGATGCATCTACATATTTAAAAATGCACAATTATTATGTGAGTCGTTGGATAACTTTATCCATGAGATAGGCTTACATTATGTTGTCCAAGTCATTACGGACAATGATTTTAGTTATGTTGTTGCTGAGAGGTTGTTTCTGCAAAGGAATTCAATGTTCATGTTTTTATTGGACTCCTTGTACCACCCATTGCATTAATTCGATGCGAGAGGACATGGACAAACTTCCTTGAATCAAGGAAGTCAATGATTCACCTCAGAGTGTGTTTATATATATATGTGTGTGTGTGTGTGTGTGTGTGTGTTGTTTCACTCATGAGACAATACATGGAGAACAAGGAGTTGGTGCATCCCGCAATCACATAATTCACCACTAACTTCATTTCTCTTCAGTCTCTCGATAAGGTTATGATGGAGTTACAGAGCATGTTTCTTTCTGATGAGTAGGATGCTTGAGTCTATAGCACTAGACCTGATGGACAAGCCATAGCCCAACTGGTGAAATATGATCAGATATTTTGGGCAAGAGTGCAAGAGGTATGTGCCATCAATGAACCTTTGGTAAAGGTTCTTCCTTTGGTTGACGGTGACAAGCCTGCAATGGGTTACTTGTATGAGGCCATGGATAGGACAAAGGAAGCTATCCATCAATACTATGAAGACAAGGGGGAGGATGGATTCACTAGACAAGTTGAGTTATGAGGCATGATTGATGAACAAAGGAATAATACTCTCCATCATCCCATTCGTGTAGTAGGGCTCTAACTTAACCCTACATTCACTTATGTATGTGGATTCCAATTTGATGAAGAGGTCATGGATGGATTTCTCATGTATGTTATAATGTTAACTCCCTTTGAGCACTCAGATATTTCCAAATAGATGGAGATCTATAGGCTAACAACTGGCACTTTTGGTTATGACATGGTTGTCCAAGATAGAACCATGAGGATGCCACGTAAGCTTCAAATTTTAACGTTCAAATACAATTTGTTTAAAATTTTCAAATTTCAATGTCTTTAGTATTTACTCTTTCCTTTCTATCTATTTGTTACTAGATAGAAATTTAATTCGTTGTCTTTCATTTCCTTCTATTCATTGTAGATGTGTAGTGGACACACTATGATGACAAAGTCCTAGAGCTGTAAAAACTTGCCATTAGGGTGCTAAGTCAAATTTGCAACTCTTCAAGGTGTGAGCACAACTAGAGTGTCTTTGAAAAGATACAATCCAAGAAGCGCAACAAGTTAGAAATGTTCAAGAATCAAAATTTAAGTTTAAATTGTTTGTAATTTTATTATTTTTTATTTTTTATTTTTTACAATTTTGAAGTAATCATCATCCTCTAATTGGCCCTCATGCAAGTTAGATATTGAACGCTTTAATGACATGGTTTATGTCTAGTGTCTACTACAATCTAAATTTGCAAGTGAAGCAGATTGACAAAGTACCCAATACAAATTCTATTTCATTGGATGAGATTGACACTACTAATAAATGGAGGGTGGACACTAAGGAGCCTACAATGGAGGAGGCACTTGAGTGGTTGGAGGGAGAGGAGCATGTCGATGCAGATGTTCTTGGATGGGGAGGAGGCGAATGTTCCACTTCCAGAGGATGAGGAGGAGACTGATATTCTGGTGTAGCTAGTACCACCACCTCCACAGATACATGCAATTGGGACTAGGAGGAGACAACTCACATTGGCTTCCACTAGAACCCCATTACCTTTCACCACAACCGAGCAATTGGAGCTTCCACTTCCACCCTAGGCTCATCCAAAGTACTTACACAACCAACTACAATTTCCAAAGAACGAGTGATGCCCCTTGCCCATAAAAAGGAGTAGAGAGAATCAATTATCCCTATTATTTATCATTGTACAATGTAGTATCTAGATGCCTCATGAGTCATGATGTTTAAGATACATTTATTTGATCATTTAATGTGATTTTGTATCATTCTATCAAAACAAATTTCAAAATTTTCAGTTTAGCGTCGAAATGTGATCATGATGTACCAATTGACGCCTTATGCATCTTATATATTAGTGGTGTTTTCATGTTTATGTGGCAATGTGTTTACTTGATGTTGTTGCTTTAAAAGTTGAAAAAAAAATTGGAAAAAAATAGTTATTTTTATATTTTTTAAGCTTCCTGATATTGCCAACAAGTTGTATTTCGGACACGATATATGTAACTATGTTATAAACGCATTGTAAATTTTCCTTTAATATTCAACTAGGGCTAAACAGTGCATTCAAAATATCCACTGATAACCACACATGAATATCTTTTACAGTATGCAGCGGAAAATAAAACTGAGAAATAACTCACAACATCACAGCACAATAATGACACAGTTATTTTGGGTATGGAAACCCCCGGAAAAACCCAAGATGGGAAAACCAGTGCGACAGTCAGATATAGATTTTATTATGAGAAAATATGGAACGTTATAATTACTGCAAATTCACCCAAACCTGGCGATTGCAGCTACACGGCATAAACACAGGACGAACCCCAAATAAACCTTTGCACCCCTTGAGAGAGTGTACGGAGCAGCTGTACGGCCTCACACGTGTGGATCCGTATGGTCGTACGGCTGCTATACGGAATCCATACGATCACGCTGGATTCTATACAAAATGGTACGGCCTTCCTCCTGTAGCTCTGCCTGTCGACCTATGTGGGTTCTGTCTGCTCAGTGAACCTGCTCCTCAATCCTCCGTCTTCCCAGCTAAATCCTTTGTCTGACTTTTCTCCTCCTGTTTGTATCCTGTCTCTGTCGAAATACAAGTGTGCGTCCTCTCAACCAATTGACCTCTCTTATATAACTTTAGGTAAAGCGTAAAACCTAATTTCACTTTCACTTAAAGTCAATAATCATTTTAATTATTTTCCAAAGTAAACTTAGGAAAAATAATTAAATACAACTAGTTTCCTGTTTTAGAGTCTTCTGCATGCAAGGACACTTGCATGCAGGAAGACCTTCCTTGTTGCTGCTAATCTAACACGCATCCCACTTAATTACTAGAGAATCACCTCCAACCTAAGTGTCTTTGTATGACTTTCCCACCAAGTTTGGGCATGGCCCTCTAACTTCAGTCAAACAAATGAAATCTTTTGCTCTTGTCATATGTTGTGAACACTGAAATAAACTTCTAATTGTTGCAACCATTATTTCAACTTCACAACATTAATCTCACCTTGGTCAGGTTTGATCTCCACTTTCTCTTTCTTTTTAAATAGAGACTGGGAAGAAGTGATGGCACTAGAACTTGATCTCTCTTTCTTTGGCCCCTTTTTTGTCTCTTTTTTTCGAGTCTTTATTGTCTCCAAGTTCCCCGTCTGAGCCAAGTTCTAAGTTAAAACTACCAAACTCCCTGAAAGATCCAAACTTGTTCTCCAAAGCTACCATGAGGATGACCACATTGTGAGATATGTCGTCAACTTGTGCTTCCAACTTTGAAAATTTCTCCTCTAACTCATAATGTAGATAGCTATTGTATTCATCTGCCATGGCTAGGGTTTTAAGACTTCTTTCTTACACCACTTCCTGAATCTTACAACTCCACACAAAAACCCCAAAAAAAGCAGTGCTAATACCAATATGATCTGTAAATTACACTGGATATTCCACTAGAACAGTTCCTCACAACAAATCTTACAAAATTTCACAATCTCTTGTTATGCGGTGTTTTCCTTTAGATTCATATTTAATATTAGTAGATAAGTGCACAAAAAACTAAAATAAAAGAAGCTAAGTAAATAGCACACCATCCGCACAATGAACACAAGATGTTCCCTAGGAAAACCCAACTAGAAGATGAGGCCTACGCCTTGTTTTTTTCCTATCAATTATGAAATGGAAATAGAAAGAAAGTGTACTCACTATGGAGTTGCCATGGACATTATGACCTATACAGTTGCAACCAGATCTTCTACTTCAATATCCCACTCCCAATCCTCTACACTACTATGGAACACTAAACACTACAACAAGAATGGAACCCCTTCCTATCCTAGTGGCCCTGTATTTAATGATGTTATAATAGTCATCTAGGGTTAGGGTGAGGGTTTCTTGGCATATGCCTCAACCCTCAATTAGGGTTAGGATTTTGGACCCTCAAGATTCTTCTTGAAAGTCCACACTTGACAAGCTCCATGTGTGAGTAATGGACACTAATTTGGCATCCACTTAATATCATGGTGGCCAATGAGATAGGTCAACTTGTAGGAGGCATATCTTCCTCATATGAAGTTCGATTGATGTGCATTTCACGTCATTAGAAATGCCTATGGACTTTGTTCATAAATTTTTTACTTCATCAAATGTCATTTGATCCCTCAAACTAGCTCCAAAAGTTCCTAGGCCTCAAATCACGAAAGTGGGACCTACCCCCCTAAAATGGACACCACAAACCAAGAGCTCCAATTTTTTCACCCAAAATTACCAAAATAGATGACAGATTATATAATGATCCATTTCAAATCATCTACGAATATGGGGAAGCATCCCTTGGGTTTCCCCATGAAGGTTTCCTAGAAAAGAAAACACACACACACACACATAACTTGTTGATAAAAATCTTGAAAATAGATGGAAAAAATGTCCAATCTTAAACTTAAGATGTATATCATGCCACCATGGATGTAAATTGCAATACCACAAATTGCACAGGCAAACTGAAACAGAAGCTCTATAAACTGCATACCTTATAATTCTGGCGTTTCATAAAAAATTGTAAAGTTGACTTCACGCCAATTGTCAATGCCAAACCAGACAAGAATAGGATCTGATAGCATCACAAAACAATCATCCAGTTAGTTTGCTAGAGCTGCTTTCAAACATACAAATGCACACAAGTCTTCAGCAGCGAGGACTTACATTTCCCATCGCCAAGAGACCCTTGTCAAAGAAGAAAATCACTCCTAAAAATGAGAAAAGTACACCGAAGCCTGTAAGGCCTATGCCAATTTCTGATTCATGCAGAAAATAATGTTAGTCAAACTGATAAATCATGTTGTGCAACATGCTTTTGTAATTTGATTATACTTATATAGCCAAAGAAAACAGTAACGTCATAAGTATGATACTATATAACCCTAAGTTATCTCTGAGTACATATCCAGGATACCAGTAACAAGGCATCTGTCAAAATACAAATTTAGAGATGTAAGAGCACTGTATATATATGGTAAAGAACTACACGTCTGTTTTAGTGCACAGCCTTTCAAATATAAGTAAAGATCTATACATGTCAAACGATCAGATCATAATTGGAAAAACTAGCTTGACTGTAACTGGACCAGAAGTAGACTCTAATCAGGTTCTGCAGAAATTTGTCATAACAATCATTCTGTGTCTATATATGAACTAAAATTTAGAAAAAAGAAAAATAATCTCTATCCCCATTGGAGATATCAAAACAAGCAGATATTGGTGATTGTTTTCTCCTTAAAACACCCATCTTATATCACATTACTAACAGAAAATATGTAATGAACATAATTAAATAAATATGAGCATCAATAAATAATAAATAATAAATGAAGAGACACATCTTAATAAAAAGGCATGACCTATCAACCATGATGACCAGTCAATGTGTAAAAGTATACCATCCCATGGCATTGTAATCTATCATCTATTCATTACTCCATTATTACATATTTGTCCTTCATGGATTTTAACTTCTTGTCCTTTTTATATTGGATATTGAATTTATGAACCAAGTTGTTCATGTCATATTTGGGAACAACTTTGTTCATTTCATTTGGCATTAGAGCTACGTTTCTAATCCAGCCCTTGGGCACACTCTTTTATCAGACTTTGTCTGATCCAGCTTTTGGACACTCCTATCTTTTTAGAGTTTCACTGAACTCCAGGTCTTTGACCACGCACTGGCCCTTGGCCATTAACATTTCAGAATTTTGTTAAAGAAAGAAGATTCTGCTACAAAGTTGAAAATAAAATCAGATTAACAAAAAAAGACTAAGAAAAAAATTTTGAAGGGAACCACAGATAACAACAGTCCTAGTTCTCAATGAAATAAATATAAGTGAGACATTATTTAAATACTCTTCTTTAGATTACAAAAAGGTAAAAAAAAAGATACGGAGGAAATTAGAGAGGGTTAGAGTACTTTTTAGTATAAAGAATCACCCAAAACACCAATGACTTCATATCAAATTCCTATATATACATTTACACACACACACACCAAGGACTTCATATCAAAGTCCAATATATATATATATATAAGCACTGGGTAGAAGCGCTGTTATACTTTCATCTTAAACATGGCAAAAATGTTTGACATTTTCTTGTAAGAAGAATAAAATAACATTGCAGGACATTACAATGAAGTCATGCTCAATAGCACCCTTATCAAAAGACCTAAAGGACATATCAGAAGTGATCCTTCAAGATAGCCAAAAGTTATCAGAAAAACAAGATGCAAAAAAAAGATGAAAAAGGTTATAGCCAAAGGAACTTTAATCAAAAGTTGCTTGAACAAATCAAAAGATTAAAAGATGAGAAGCCAAAAATCAGACCTCACGGCTGCCTCAAGAGATTATTCAGTCCACACGTGTGAGAGAACAGTAGCTAGCTGCTAAACCCCAAGAAATTTATCTTTGAACAGCAGATGAAGATGTCTTCAATGGATTGTACAAATGAGGATACTTCTTTATTTATAGATCATAAAGGTGAGATGAATCCAAAGAGTAAGGAGACGCCCTTAGGGCATTTTTTATTTTTGTCTTTCACCTTTTGACTTTTATTTTTTACGTTTGACCTTTTATTTTTTATTTTTTACTTTTGACCTTTTATTTTATTTTTACTTTCGACCTTTTATTTTATTTTTTGCTTTTGACCTTTTATTTTAATTTTTACTTTTGACTTTGAATGGTACAAAGTCTTGTACAAGGACCAACCTTGTGGGTACTTGGACCCTTACTGGGTTTCTTTGTCCTTCAAGTGGTTTTATGACCACAAGCAATTATTCTTCGACTTCAAAATCCATACAAGTCAACTTGAAGAGCATTGTCAAAATACCGAAGATTTTCATTGTTCATATTGTTCTCCTTAATGGTACTGGGTCATGTGCTAGGTACTCCAACAAGGGGTGGCCAGTCCCTTGAGAAGGTCCCATCACTCATTGACCCAAAGGAGAAGTATATCACTTGCCTAGATCCAATCTGGGGCTTCTAGTGATGACCTTGTAACTGACCAGGTGCCTCAGCCCCAGGCTACATCAAGTTGACCCAATGTCAACTACTTGGTAACTGACCAAGTGCCTCCATTCTCCCAGAGAAAGGCTCTCAGCCCAAAGCTGAGTTTTCAGCCTCAGACTGAATCAAGTTCTTGGTAACTGACCAAGAGAATGGCTCTTGATGCTACTCAAAAATCAACACTCCCTCTCAGCGAGAGAGGTATTCTCTGTAATGTCAAGCTTGTCCCAAAAGTATACAAACTTTGTCAATGACAAAGGCTTGGTCAATATATCTGCAGTCTGCTCATTTGTATGTATGTAGAGAAGTTCCATGGCCCCTCTCAAGACCATACTCTAATGAAGTGATACTTCATCTCAATGTGTTTCAATCTGTCGTGAAACACTGGATTTTCTGAAAGCTTTATAAAATTATGATTATCATAATGGATAATAGTTGTCTCAAGCTTTCCACCAAATAAGTCAAAGAGTAGCTTCGTAAGCCACATTGTTTCTTTGTAGGCATCACTAGCAGCAATATACTCAGCTTCAACTATGCTCTGAGCTATGGAGCCATGTTTCCTGCTGGACCAAGAGATCATGGTTGATCCCATGCTGAAGCAATATCCGGATGTGCTTTCCAATCTATTGTATTACCATCCCAATCGGAGTCAACATAACCATGCAACATTAATCCACTGCTGGAAGTGTACTTGAGCCCATAAGTAATAGTGCCTCGCAAATATCTAAGCACATGTTTGGAAGCTATCCAATGTATGTGCTTAGGCTCATACACGAATTGACTTAATGCACTTACTGCATAACAAATATCTGGTCTAGTATGCACGAGATACATCAAGGATCCAATAAGTTGTCGATACTAAATAGGATCCACTGTCTTTGAACAAGAACCTGAATCATGTAGCTTCTTCGAGTTTGTTGTCATGGGTGTGCTCATGGGCTTACAGCCTTGCATCATAAATCTTTGTAATATATCAATACTATACTTTCCTTGTGAAAGGAAGATCTCACCTGGATTTTGCCAAACCTCTAAACCAAGAAAATGGTGCATGAGACCTAGATCCTTCATCTCAAATTTTGATGTGAGCTCCCTCTTACACTGAGTTATTAGTTGTTCCTCTCTAGTAAGGAACAAGTTGTCCACATACAACACTAGGATTAAAATTAAGAGATAATTCTAAACAACCTTGAAGTATAGGTTGGAGTCAGCAGTACTCTTGGAGAATCCCAGGCTGTGGAGGCAACTGTCAATCCTTGCATACCAAACCCTTGGAGCCTGTTTGAGCCCATACAGAGCTTTCTTTAATTTGCACACATGAGATTTCATCCCATGAGTCACAAAACCTTCTGGTTGCTCAATGTAGACTTCTTCTTCAACTTTACCATTAAGGAAAGTTGTCTTTACATCCATTTGGTGAAGTTTCCATCCGAAGATTGCAGTGAGAGAGATAATTGTTCTGATGGTGGTATATCTAGCAATAGGAGCAAATGTTTCATCATAATCTATGCCTTCCTTTTGAGAGAAACCTCGTGCCACAAACCTTGCTTTATATTTTTCAATGTTGCCATCAGCGACATGCTTGATTTTGTAGAGCCACTTAGATGTGACTACAGGCTTCTCTTTTGGTCTTGGAACCACTTCCCATACATCATTTTTCATGATAGAATTGTATTCCTCTATCATGGCATCGTTCCATACCTGTTGGTTTGCAACTTCCTTTATGTAGAAGGTTTTGCGTCAATGATCTTACTCATAAGACTTGAATACTTCTAGGGCAACTTGCTTTCTCTAAAAGTTCCAAGAGGAGCTTTAAGTTTCTCGAGCCCAAGCAGGTCTTCTCTTAAAAGGAGGAGATTTAAGCAACTCTTTGTCATGCCTTTCTGATTCTATAGGAGCATCTGATATTGAAGGTTCATCCTCTTCTTCCTGTTGATTTCCTAAATGAAGAGAATCTGAATTTTTGAGAGGAGATTCTTCTGGATCATTTGGAAGCTCTCTAGCATGACGGAAAGTAACTTCCTCGTGAAATATCACATCTCTACTGACCTCAATGTACCTTTGACTAAGAACATAGATGCGATAAGCTTTTGAGCTTTCACTGTAACCAACAAATGCGCATTTCTTTCTGGAGGGTTCTAGCTTTGATCTCTTTTCTTTTGGCACGTGAATATAAACTAGAGTGCCAAAGATCCTCATGTGATCAACTATGGGTTTCTTACCTGTGAATACTTCTTCTGGAGTCCTTTCCCCCAAAATAGCACAAGGACATATGTTCTAAATGTAGACAACAGTACCAGTAGACTCATCCCACAGATATAAAGGAAGATCAAGATCACACAACATGGCTTTGGCAGCTTCACAAATTGTATTGTTCTTCCTCTCTGCAACTCCATTCTATTGAGGGTTGCATGGCACCGTTAGCTCTCTCTTGATTCCTGCTTCTCGACAAAAATCATCAAACTCATTAGATTCAAACTCATCTCCATTGTCTGATCTTAAGGTACGAATGTGCCTTCTTGTCTGGTTTTGAATCAGAGCCTTGAACTCTTGAACTTATCAAAAGTTTCACTTTTAACCTTTAGGAAGTAAATCCAAGATTTGCGAGAGTAATCATCTATAAGCAATACATAGTATAAGCAACCACTTAAAGAGGGCAAAGTCATAGGTTCGCATATATCTGAGTGAATTATGTCCAAAGTCCCTTCGGATCTACTGTTACTCTTAGGGAAGGATTTCTTGATATTCTTGCCTTAAGGCATAGCCTTTACAAATACCATCATGTTCATAAGAAAACTCGGGCATACCTGTTACCATCTTTTGAAGACCAAGAAGAGCTTTATATTGAAGGTGTCGAAGGCTTCAATGCCATAATTCACATGGATTGATTATGTTGTGAACCAATGCCTAAGTGGAATGTCTAGATTCCTTGTAAAGGCATCCCTCTCGAACCCCAATCATCTCAGTTGAACTCAGTTTTTCCTTCTTTGACCATAGGAGAACCTTTCTATCCATGAAGATTACTCTGTAGCCTTTATCTTCTAATCTAGCAACTAATCCAGCAAGCCAGGGACATATAGTATGTCATCAATATGCAGAATAGTTCCAGAATCAAGTTGAATTGATGTTGAACCAACTCCTTTGATTTCATAGGTGGTATCATCTCCAAGTTCTACTCGAGTAGTGAACTTTTTCTTTCTGTAGTTGGTAAGAGCTTCACGAAATCTCGTCATGTGTCTTGAAGGTCGATTGTCCACCAACCAAGAGTAAGCACTATTGGTGATAGATCCGAAGAGAGCAGAAATTAGGTAGTATTCTCTTCTTGATTCTTCTTCTATGGAGGACTCAATATTCTTCTTCCTCTTTGGTTCTTCTTCTATTGTGGATGCTTGGAATATTCTTTTAAATTTTTTCTTTGACTTCCTACAATCTCTGGCATAGTATCCCATCTTGTGACAATTAAAACATTCAATCTTAGACACATCAAGGTGCTTACCTTGAGGCTTCTTCTCTTTCTTCTTTGGAGGAAAAGATTTCTTGAACTTCTTTGTCTTGGCTGCAAGGGCAAGGTTCCCTTCCTTAACAACACTAGCTATGCTTTGAATTCTGCCTTCTTCTTCCAAGCAATCATGCCATAGTCTTTCAAAGTTTGGCTGAACTTCCCTACCACTTATGGAAGCCAAAAAAGTTTCTCAAAAACTAGGAAGACCATCAAAAACAGTTTGGACAAGATCATCATCATCTACTAAAGTACCAACAGCTGAGAGTTGATCTCTTACCTGAGATATTTTTGTGAAGAAGGAAGCCACACCTTCATCCTTCTACATCTTCAAATAACAAAGTCGGTTCTTCAAGACTCTTTTCTGACTGGGTGCTTTCTTTTCATACAGATTTGTCAAGGTGTCAAAACATTCTTTGGTTGTCTTTAGTGGGGTTATGACAAGCATCAAGGTCTCTTTAACTGAATCGTATATAATTCTTCTTGCCTTGGCTTGCTTCCATTTGAATGTTGACCTCCCTGCATTAGCTGTGGGTTCTTCTACAGTATTGATGACCAAGTCATCAGATCATTTTCTTCCAAGGTGGCTATAAATTTGCTTTCCATTAATTGAAATTGGTTGATCCTTCAAGTCTGTCTCCTGGCTTAAAAGTGGTTAAGGCCATCTTCATCCAATAAGAGTCTGCTACCTCAGTCTGCAATCTGTCCCAAGGTCTATGGAGGCTACAGTGACCTGCTTAAGCATTGTGCTCTTCACATCCACAACTCTGATACCATGTTAAATTTTAACATAGCAGTAACAATCATTCTTCAAAATTCTAACAGACTTGTAAATTTCATATCAGCAGTAGATAAAATTTTGAGATAGATAGCAGCAATTAAAATATATAAGAAATCAAGTATGCACAGATGCACACATTTTATCCTCGGGAAAACCTTTTCAGGAATAAAAACCCCAGCAATGAAAAATCTTCCTTATAATGAAATGACTAAGTTTGTACATGAGCAGATAAAAAATAGGATACTTTTACATAGGCATCAAACTGCCCATAGGGCACATATACCGATAAGGAATGAACAATGACAGTCTTGTACCAGACAACCCTCAATCAGGCTATGTCTGCCTGGAATGAAATTTGCTGAGTGTGGAGAAGCCTTAGCTAGGGCTCGGCCTCTGCTACTAAGGTTTGGCCTGCTTGGAATGAGCCCTAAAGGGCTGATGCTAAGGTTCGGCCTACTTGGAATGAGCCCTAAAGGGCTGCTGCTGAGTTCCCAAGAAGGGGTTCAGCCTACTGCCGGGTGCCCTAAATGGGGCTCAGTCTACTGCTGGGTGCACTAGATGGGCTCGGCCTGCTGGTGGAGACTCTACCAGCACTTGAAACACATAAACAAGGCCTAAAGGGCTGCCCTCTGTTGTAACCAGTAAAATCAGACCTCACGAATGCCTCAAGAGATTATTCATTCCACACATGTGAGAGAACAGTAGCTAGCTACTAAACCCCAAGAAATTTGTCTTTGAACAACAGATGAAGATGTCTTCGATGGATTGTACAAATGAGGATGCTTCTTTATTTATAGATCATAAAGGTGAGATGAGTCCATAGAGTAAGGAGTCGCCATTAGGGCTTTTTTAATTTTTGTCTTTCACCTTTTGACTTTTATTTGTTACTTCTGACCTTTAATTTTTTATTTTTTACTTTTGACCTTTTATTTTATTTTTACTTTTGACCTTTTATTTTAATTTTTACTTTTGACTTTGAATAGTACAAAGACCAACCTTGTGGACACTTGGACCCTCATTGGGTTTCTTTGTCCTTCAAGTGGTTTTATGACCACAAACAATTATTCTTCTTTGACTGCAAAATCCATACAAATCAACTTGAAGTGCATTGTCAAAATAAGGAAGGTTTTCATTGTTCATACTGTTCTCCTTAACGGTACCAAGGTCATGTGCTAGGTACTCCAACAGGGGATGGCCAGTCCCTTGAGAAGGTCCTATCACTCATTGACCCAAAGGAGAAGTACCATCACTTCCCTAGATCCAATATGGGGCTTCTAGTGATGACCTGGTAACTGACCAGTTGCCTCAGCCCCAAGCTGCATCAAGTTGATCCAATGTCAACTACTTGGTAACTAACCAAGTGCCTCCATTCTCCCAGAGAATGGCTCTCAACCCCAGTTTGAGTTTTCAGTCCCAAACTAAATCAAGTTCCTGGTAACTGACCAGGTGCCTCCATTCTCCCAAAGAATGGCTCTCGATGTTGCTCAAAAATCAACAGGTCGCTCCCTCCTTTGTTATCCTTGTGGTTAGCCCTTTTGTTGACTTGTGGTTAAAAGGATTGTTTTCCCCACCTTATTGTTACACCTTTTGTTGACTTGTGGTTAGAAGGGTTATTTTCCCCACCTTGTTGTTACACCTCTTGTTGACTTGTGGTTAGCCTTGTGTTAGCTTAGTCTTGTGTTGACCCCTCCCTTGTTGGTCCTATGTGCTACTGCCCCCCTTTTGAGTGTGGTATCTCAACCCTTTGTCATTTTCTTGATACCCTCTCCTAAGACGTCCTAATATCAATTTATTTCTTAATGTGGGGATCCTTCCTAAAAGGTAGGGCATCTTGACCTTGTTAGAGTAACCCTAACGTCAATGACCAAATAGAAGGTGAAACCTTCTATGGCTTATTGAATGGTTATAAGTATGTATCTAACCTTATATTTTGTTAAGCATCATCAAGCTTTACTAGCTCTTGGGAGCCTCCTTTCTTCAACACATCTGAAACAATCTGTCCTGTAGCTGCTGTCAACTGTTTGAGGACTGTTTGTGGTTTACCACCTGCAGGTTAAGGTCTGTTTCAAGGCTGCATTTGATCTCCTTGCCCAGAGTTGACTGTTTAAAGCATGCCACCTGCTGTTTGAGGTCTGCTTGAGGGATGCGTTGACTGTTTGGGACTGCCATCTCCTGTTTAGGTCTAATCTGTGGTTGCTGCCCACAGTTGAAGTCTTTCTTTGAGGCTGCCGTCCACTGTAAAGTCTGTTTTGAGGCTGTCGCCCACTGTTGAGATCTGATCTAGGGCTGTCATCTGCTGTTGAGGGCTTCCACTTGCTAGTTGAGGTCTGATTTGAGGCAGCGCTGTGTCTCCTTGTCTAGTGTTGACTAGAAAAGAGGTTGCTTGGACTTGTAGCATTTATTGGCTGCCTCAGTTGATGTTTTAGGGCAGTTTTTGACTGGGCCGTACCCTCTCTAAGCTACTGTATCTTCTGCTGTACCTTCCTAACCCTATCGTTCAGCATTTTGAATCTCTCTCTCAGATATGTTCATACCCTCAGGTAAGAGTCAGTTTTGTTCCATTTTAGTGACTTGCCTCTGAGATGCAAGATCTGATTTGAGAGTATCTCAAGTAGGTTATCAGATCTGAATTTGTTTTGTTTTGTCAATCAGAATTCTTGCTGCTCTTATCTTTCAGTCTATGTTTTATTTCAGTAGTATGTTACTGTATATTTCTGCATTATTTTGTTAATTTTCTTTCAAACCTTAATTTTAACAAAGTGAAGGAGTCATAACACTCGTGCATGTTCTTGGCTCCCTCATTCTCAGTTTACCTCCTCCGTCGACCAGCTTCTATATGGCATTCTACTCATGTTCTTCCTTAGCAGGTGGGATATCTCTAGTGAGAGATATCAGGGGTACAAATGATTATGGGAAACAATGTACCTCTATTCCGGACAGCGTGAAGCTGGCAGTGCATATCAGAGATTTGGGGAAGAGCTAGGAGTTAAAATTTATTTTTGCGATCCTTTTCTTCTTGTCTTGCTGTTGGGATAGAAGCAGCGGATTGACAGAAAACTTGGATAGTGAGGAGAAAGATGTAGCAATGCAGATGTTTTGTTCTTTTTTATGTGATTATAATTCTGTGCTTCATGGCAAGCTTTCATGTTGGGGTGGTGAGTTCTAATTCCCAAGACTTTCTGTGCATGTTCACATGGCCAGTCCTTCTAACTAGAGAGCAGTTAAGGGATGGCCTTAATGACATCCAGGAAATAAAGAGAATGATGCACTGATTGAATTCCCAAATGGAGGGAATGAAGGGGTCAATTGACAATAAAACCTCTCACATTGCCCAGCAAGATGACTTAGAAAGCCGAGTGTACAAACAGGAGGACAAATAGACAAGCTGGCCAGCAACTCCAAGATGCATTTCAACATTATCCTGGGTTAAAGCCAAGGCACTCAATGTCAATATTTACTCTGTCAATTCGAAGAGGAATGAAGAGGATATTGTGCAGCAAACAGCCATGGAAACCCTGGAAATGCTAAGTACCCAACCATCTGTCTGTTGATTTTCTTAGCAGCATCAAGAGCCCTTCTCTTCGGAGAATGGGACCATCTGGTCTAGAACTACGGTGAAGACTCAACCCAATGTTGAGTGACCATTCTGTTGAATGGTAGATATCTGGTCTGGAACCATGATATAAACCCAGATCTGCCCTGGGTAGACTCAACCTTGTGTTGAGTAGACATCTGGTCCAGGACCACGATGTAGACCAGTCTGGGACCGGTAGACTCAGCTTAGTTCTGAGTAGCCATTATCTGGGAGAATGAAGACACTGTAAGCCCTAGACTGGGTCTAGGCATGTGTGTGGCACTTTGACCCTTGATCTATGGGCTTGGTGTGCTTCTCCGAGGATTAGCTACCCTTGGTTAAGTTACCCTACTACCAGATCTAGGTGTCACACAATGTGTGAGATAAAAGCATTAATAACTCTCTTGGTTTATGATGATGTACTTTTGAAATAAAAAAGTACCACAGGTAATGACCACAGGGGCACTTGCTAAAAAGCTAAAGTCAAAAGTCAAAAATAAAAAATAAAAGTACATTTTTGGTAAAAGTGAAAGTGGAATTAGGAAAAGAATAATAATATTATTATTTTTATCTTTCCTAATCTTGTCCACCTAAAAGGACAATAGGTGGAAAACAAAATTAAAGGACTTATTATAAAAGTCAAAGGAAAAAATAAAAGTACATTTTTAGTAAAAGTGAAAGTGAAATTAGGAAAAGAATAAAAGTATTATTATTTTTATTTTTGCTAATTAAAAAAGGACTTCTTATAAAAGTCAAAGGAAAAAATAAAAATACCTTTTTGGTAAAAGTGAAAGTGAAATTAGGAAACGAATAAAAATATTATTATTTTTATTTTTCCTAATCTTGTCCACTTACAGGTGAACAAAGGCTATAAAAGAAGATCAAGCCTTCTCATTTGTTACAAACACTTTTGCTCTCACAGGTAAAGAAGACTATCTTATGTTCAAACCCTCAGCTAGGGTTTTATCAGCAAAGTCCATCTTCAGCTTTTTTGCACAGCAGTTTTCAGCAGTCTGATATTTTTGGGCAGTTTTCAACAGTCTGATATTTTTGGGCAGTTTTCAACAGGCTGATATTTTCAGGCAGTTTTCAACAGTCTGATATTTTCGGGCAGGAGAGAGAAAATATCAGTTTTTCTGAGAAAGCCCTAAATTGGTAATTTTCTGTAATTCTGGAAATTGTGGGTAAAATTAGCAGTCTAATTTTAACTGATGAATTTTACAGTTACTGTGGTCAAAATCCAGATCTGGATTTGAAAAACTTTTTGAAGAATTTCTTAAGCCATCTCATTTACGAGATGAGCTATTAATGCTTTTGGGGTTTTTGTCCTTTGAAGGTTTCCCCAGTGAAAAATATTGTGTCCATGTGCGCTGATGTGATGAATGTGTTTTTACTGCACTGCTGATCTATTTATGTTTATCTGCAAATTTTTAAAGTTTATGCTAATGCTGAAAATTCAACACTGTCAAGGAGGAACAGCAGATGGAAGAAGGACACAGTAGTTATGTTTTTTCTTAGTTTTAACTTATGTTTCTATGTATGTCGCGTGTACTGTTTTGAAAGGGCAGTTTATAAGGCTGTATAGTGTTAAGTACTCTGTGAATGTAGTTAGCAGTAGCACAGCACAATCTATGTATGTTGAGACTAAATTTTGTGATGTTGCTCTACAGAGATTAGAGCCTCTCTGGACTGTTTTTCAACTGTAACACTTGGCTGTTTTTCCTCAGCCTGATTAATACAAAATTATTACCCATTCTGGATTTTTTTTAAACATATTGTCATAGGTAGCATCCTAATTTTATGATAAAACACATCCAGATATTTTAGTTGATAGCACCAACAGAACTGTCTGTTTTCTGTATTTAAATTCTAGGATGAGACACACTGTTAGGTGACTGTAAAGCATCTATATACCTGCCTTTGTTTTGCATATTAAAACAGCTTTGAGAAATGTTGAACACATAGAGACAGTTCTACTTAAATCTACATGTAAAACACTGTCATAGATCAAGTTAGTTGATCTGTAAAATTAAATTTCTAGTGAGATCAAATCAATATCCTGATAGAAATGAAACCTTTCACATATATCAAATAATACTTTTGCAGAACACACTCAACACAAGGTCATTTATAAATAATACTGGTGATTAAGAAATAGATAAAACGAACTCACTTTTCCGATCATTCATCTCAAAGGAAACCATGGTGCAGCCTCCAAAGGTTTAACTGGCAGTCTTGCTCTCTCAAGCTCAGATCAAGTTTAGTTATGGTGAAAAGATTTTCCCTCCTTTTCTGATAAGCAGAATCACATTTCCAGACTTTCACCTGCCACAAAATATCAATAAATTAGTACTTGAAAACCCTATAATTTCCATGTGAAGTGGTGGTTTGTAACATTCATTCTCTCAAAAGGGAAGACAAACTGGAACATGTCCCANCCCTGCCACAAAATATCAATAAATTAGTACTTGAAAACCCTATAATTTCCATGTGAAGTGGTGGTTTGTAACATTCATTCTCTCAAAAGGGAAGACAAACTGGAACATGTCCCAGGTCACCAGGACAACCCATTGTTAAACACAAGGGCTAGTGCCAACATCATCAAGAAGAACACATTTGACACCTAATTAGTAAAAAGTGTAAGTTACATCTGAACCCCAAGTATGACCAGATCCAATAATAAAGGAAGCATGCTTTGAGCTACATGCATGTTACAGTGTAAAGCCTTACTTTCAAATTAAGAACACTTTAAATAAGCAAGACAGAACTACAATGGATACATCTGAAGAAGGGTAAAATGATAAAAAATAGACACAAGTGACAACCACTGGAGAAGAGAAAAATTATAAAAAATACAAAAGAATGTTTCTGAAATTATTTGTAACAATGTAACATGAGAAAAGACAGTACAAGTTCAGCAATACAGCTCCTAAAACATTGTGTAAGATGAGTTCTAGTTCCATATGTAGGCTAATAAATGTTAGATTTTTATCATTTAAGATATATGATCTTAGGATCTTATCTGAGAGAATAACAAGCACAGCAATCAATCACAATAGACAATGAACACAAAGATTTTCCTCGGGGAAACCATAAAGGAGAAAACCCCGAAACTTCCACAGAGATAGAATGAGCACCAAAAGTAAAACCCAAAGATACAAAGATGATCTCCCGACAGCAGTTGTCTCTCTCTCTCTTGTCCCAGCTTCTTCTCTCTCTCAGTTATGCGCTACAACTGAGTGTGTGTGACTGTGATAAATAGAGAGGCTCACTTTATATTTATTATTTTTCGTTCACTTAATATTTGACTCAGTTATGTAGGCTCGAGTAATCCTAACTCAGTTATGTAGGCTCGAGTAACCACAACTAGGGTACTAATGACCCGACTTACAACGGAGGGGACTTCCTCATGACTTTTAGTAATTCTCCTAATAGGAACATCGGGGTACAAAGAAATACAAGTGATTCCCCGATAGAAGCATCGGGGACCAATGAAATACAATATATACAAGTGAATACATTTCGAAGTTACAAATACATCAACACTCCCTCTTAACTAGGAAGGTATTTTCTTGACACAATTCATCAGCACAAGTCTTCTTCTTTGGATCATCATCAAAGCTGGATCATCACTGGATCATCATCAAAGCTGGATCATCACTAGATCATCATCAAAGTTGGATCATCATCATCACTGCTTCCGCTATCTCGATCAAATGGTGCTATCTCTCAAATTTCAATTATACTCGTCACAGGAAGTTCTACAGAGCCAGCCCTATTTCATGCCGGTTGTAGGCCTAGCCTCCAGGTAGGTCTTCATCTTCTTCAGCACTTATATCTGACCTTGTCAGAAAGGCCCGCCCAGCACTTACATCTGACCATGGGAGGAACACATCCACCACCATGTCAGAAAGGCACACCCAGCACTCACATCCGACCTCATCATGTCAAAAAGGCTCGTCCAGCACTCACATCTGACCACATCATGTCAGAAAGGCCCAACACTCACATCCGACCTCATCATATCAAAAAGGCTCATCCAGCACTCACATCTGACCTCATCATGTCAGAAAGGCTCAGCACTCACATCTGACCTCATCATGTCAGAAAGGCTCGTCCAACACTCACATCTAACCTCATCATGTCAGAAAGGCTCAGCACTCACATCTGACCTCATCATGTCAGAAAGGCTCGTCCAGCACTCACATCTGACCTCATCGTGTCAGAAAGGCTCAGCACTCACCTCTGACCTCATCATGTCAGAAAGGCTCGTCCAGCACTCACATCTGACCATGGGAGGCCCAGCCTACTACCATGTCAGAATGGCTCTGCACTTACATCTGACCATGGGAGGCCCAGCCTACCACCATGTCAGAATGGCTCTACACTTACATCTCTGACCATGGGAGGCCTAGCCTACCACCATGTCAGAATGGCACATGGACTCATCACTTCCCCTTGGAAGGAACCTCGATCTGGAGAACACCACGCTTCTCCCTAAAGTACTCAAACTTCACTCTGGCCATTTCTAGCATAGAATCATATCAAGGCTGATTATATCCAAGGATAACCTGCGAGCTTCGCCGGGACCGATTACATCTGAGGACAACCTACAAGACCGTTTACATCTGAGCCACCTACGAGCTTCGCCAGGATTTTATGCTCAAACAACCTGTCTCACCAGCTATGCTAGAACGCCCTCTTTTGAGAGATCTCGATCTGGATCACATATTGGAGCTTCACTGCTCCTCTCTGCATCATACAAAAATGCAAGTCAGATCAATCAAATCAAATAATGTTTTCAAAAGAAACATACTACCTCCCAAATAGTCGAGCAAGTGGCAACATATTTTGCCACGATTGTTCTCAACGCCATGCAAAACTCCTTCCTGCTAAACCAAGAGATCACACCTGATCCCATACTGAAGCAGCACCCCGAAGTGCTCTTCCTATCAATGGCACTGCCTGCCCAATCCGAATCCACATAACCTTCTAAGTTAATCTTCTGATTCGCCTCATACTTGAGCCCATAATCAATTGTACCCTTCAAGTCCCTCAGAATATGCTTTGCAGCAATCAGGTGAACATGTCTCAATGTGTTCACAGCAAAGCAAATATCCGGTCTCGTATCCGTCAGGTGCATCAATGAACCAATCATCTGACGATACATCGTAGCATCAACCGTCTCTGATGAAGCATCACTAAAAAGCTTCAGGTTCGATGCCATAGGTGTAGTCATGTCCTTGCAGTCCATCATCCCGAACCTCTTTAGGATCTCCACTGCATACTTCCCTTGTCCAAGGGAGATTCCATCCGCATTCTACCACACCTCCATGCCTAGAAAGTAGTGAATCATCCCCAAGTCCTTCATCTTGAACTCGGCAGCAAGTCTCCTTCTTGCAAATGTAATGAGTTCCTCTTTTCTATCAGGAACAAGTCAACGACATATAACAGGAGCATCACTAGTCTTTTGCCTTTAACCTTGAAGCAAAGGTTGAAATATGCTTTACTCTCGGTAAAGCCTAAAACCATCAATAAGTTGTCCATCCTATCGTACCATGTCAAACCTCAGGATCTTTTGCAGTCACTCCCTCTGAAGTGGAGCATCATTCTCTCTTTGCCTTTCGTACTCTATGCATTGAAACATTCTGTACCGGAGTGACAAGTAGCTTCCTCTGCTACTAATATTCTATGTATCCATCTCTAAGGTCACTGGATACCAAGATCCTCTATTTTGAACCTTTTCAACAGTTCTTCTCGCACCCATCTATGAACTTGTCATCCTCTATAGGCTTTCATCTTTAACCTTGTAGCAAAGGTTAAGATTTTCATCACTCTAGGTGATCTTCAAGCTCCTCATGTATGTGTTATCCCATGGGTGCCTTCTAAGCTCGTACAAGGCCTTCTTTAATTTGCACACATGAGTCTGCCTGTCATGTGTCTTAACTTCCAGTGGCTGCAAATGTCTCTTCGTAGTCTATGCCTTCTTTCTGTGAGAAACCCCATGCTACGAATCTTGCTTTGTATCCCACAGACTTCTCTTCAGGTCTCGATACTGCATCCTAGACATCATTCTTCTTGAGCTGGTATTCTCCTTCCCTTTCTTCTTGGCTACTTCTTCATAGCTGGAAGGCTCTGCATCAATGATGTCGCTCAACAGTTTCACATAACTAGAGTGTCTTTGAGGCCTCTTTCTTTCTTTGAAAGTATCGTCATATTATTCTTCATCTTGGATTCTTTCTTGAACTGTCGTCACTTGTTCTTCGGAACAAGTCTCATCCTTCTTTTCTTGTAGGCAAGTGTACGCGATCTTTCCTACAAGTCAAATGCACCAGTTGTATGATTAGAAGTATTTCATAATGGTAAATTCGTATGCATAAAGATATAATCATGCAACTATTTTAGACAATACAACATTCATCCATATCTCACTGAAACTTTCTAGATGCCTTCCATCTCTACCAAGACATCATTGAGATTGTGCACTAATCCAATATGTCAGCAAAGAGGTTTCATTCTATATAAGTAGCAATGGAGAGTTGTATGGCACCATGAGCTACTTACCCATCACATGCATATTAGTAGTATATTATCATTAATGCAAACATTCTATCATGCATAACACATCAACTGAACATAAACAAATGCATAACAAAACAATATCATGAAACGGCAATTGAATACTTATCTTTATTTGTTTCGTGGGTAGACTCCTTCTTTCAACTTCATCATCTTCTTTATTCATGACAGCATCATTTCTTATCCAAATGCTCAAGATGGATAAGAGGCTCTTCAAGAATTGAGTTCTTCATATTCCTCATCGCTTGAGGGATCTTCTTTGAGTCGTGAGAGCTAGATCTTCAGTTACTCCCATCTTCTTTTCTCTTATTATGAGTCGAGCTTCTTCTTGTGTGCGCTCTTCCCAGAGTCTGCTGAAGGTAATCACTTCCTTCTAGCACACATTCCTCGAAATGAATGAATCCCATTATCTTGGGAGGCCATTCAAGGTGGTTATCACAACTTCTGCATTCTCCACTTCTTCTTCTTCTACCGCTTCAAGATGTTCTTTGATTTGAGAGACCCTCGAAAAGTATGACTGTATGGTCTCTGCATTCTGGATCTTCACATTCTTCAACTGGTTTCTCAAAGTCATCTTCTGATTTCTGTTCTTTCCTTCAAATAGCTTGGTCAAGGAGTCAAACATCTCTTTAGGTGTCTTTAGGTAATACACTTGTGGTATAAGGTGATCCTTGATTGAGTCAACAATGATCTTCTTGGCTTTGACCAAGTTCTTCTTATGTAAGGCCTTAGCCTCATCTCCCTCTGGAACTGAAACCTCTCCACTTATGTAGATGTCCAATTCATTTTATTCAAGAATCAGTGAAATCCTATACCTCTGTGCTTGGAAGTTGTCATCTTCACCAAGCTTGACATCAGGTTGGTGTGATATGTCATTTTGAAACGAGAACCTCAAATGTAAACAGCAAAAGATTAGATCTTACCGATTTGAGGTGTTCGTCCTCGTTCCGGATCTGGCTGATCTAGGGTTTGTTAGAGAAACCCTAATTTTCAAAACTTGGAATCTTTCAGATCTGATTGGATAGAAATATGCACATCTTCAAGGCGAGTTGTCCAATGTACTCCTTTTCTAAAAGCAGTGGAGGGAAGCTCCCGGAACAGGAAGCCCTAATTTTCCAATTTCTTCTGCAGAAATGCCTGATACTGTTTCTGCAGTATCTCCGAAAGTACTACTCCTATGTGTCTGAAACTTCGCACTAAGGTATCCTCGCCTGTCCTCTTTCCAACACCACAGGTTTGAGTAGAATTGGTTTCTCCAATTGGAACTTATGAGCATTTTCCCAAGGTGACGTATTTCAGGACTATTCAGCATAACGAACTTGTACAGACTTCCACGTGTCCCTGTTTCATCATCAAGGTCTGAAACTTTTACCATAGAAAGTAAAGTCTGTGCCCTATCTGGAACAGCTTGTCAAATGTCATTTGGACCTTCGTAGCCCGAGATATAGCAATTCTCCCTAGGTGTCTTGTTTAGGGATGAATCCTGGAAGAGGCTGGAACCTTGATTTGGAGAAATCATATCTCCCAGAATATAGTGAATTTGAGGCTGAAATTTTTACACAGGGTACATCAGGATTTTATCTTCGGCCTATGAAAATTTCGACTCCTGAGCCTTCTTCAATCTCAAGATATAGCGAATGTACCAAAACTACCGGTTTTAGTATTTTAGGGTTTTTCACCGGTTTTAGTATTTTAGGGTTTTTCAGGCCAGGGGTCAAATTAGGGTTTGATTTTCCCGGAGTTTTACCCAACCAAAAATCTCGACCTTGGTCTCTAAACTTTGATTTTGATTCAGAGAGCAATCCTATGCTGGGCTCACTCAAAAATTCATCTTCTGTAAAAAGCCCTAATTTCCCGCAGCAAAAACTGAAAATGCCCGAAATCAAATTCTGCTTCGACAGAAAGAGGTGCCCTTCAATGGAGAGTTAGCCTAGCCTCCTTTTGTTGATGGATTGTGGAGAGAGACCCAAAAAGTAAGAAGCCCTAGCTTCTGCAACTGCACAGTGTCTTCTTCTCAGGTTAGCTCTGATACCATGTTAGATTTTTATTATTTAAGCTATATGATCTTAGGATCTTATCTGAGAGAATAACAAGCACAGCAATCAATCACAATAGACAATGAACACAAAGATTTTCCTCGGGGAAACCATAAAGGAGAAAACCCCGCAACTTCCTCAGAGATAGAAATGAGCACCAAAAGTAAAACCCAAAGATACAAAGATGATCTCTCGACAGCAGTTGTCTCTCTCTCTCTTGTCCCAGCTTCTTCTCTCTCTCAGTTATGCACTACAACTGAGTGTGAGTGACTGTGATAAATAGAGACTCGAGAGGCTCACTCTCTATTTATATTCTTTCGTTCACTTAATATTGGACTCTGTTATGTAAGCTCGAGTAATCCTAACTCAATTATGTAGGCTCAAGTAACCACATCTAAGGTACTAATGACCCGACTTACAACGGAGGGGACTTTCTTCGTGACTTTTAGTAATTCTCCCGATAGGAACATCAGGGTACAAAGAAAATACAAGTGATTCTCCCGATAGGAGCATCAGGGACCAATGAAATACAATATATACAAGTGATACATTCCAAAGTTACAAATACATCAACAATAAACATGTAGTTCAACTAAATAATTTTTCAGGAGTCGTTAAAAATTGAGCATTAACCATGCCATATTTAATAGACACTAATTATTGGCTGCCAAATAAATCTGAATGTATTGGATTTATCTTAATATGCACAAACATCCAACCTATGCAATTATGCCATCCTCTAGTGCTGGGTGATTAATGAATGTATCTTCCTGGGAATATTTCATATTAATCTTTTGCTCCTCCCAACTACTGGAAAAATATGTTTGCCAGCAACCATGACGATCTTATACAATGATACTTGGTTTTCACAAAACCTTAACCCCTATTGTATAAAGCCTAATTTCACCACGACCAGACTTTGGGCGAACAGAAATCCCAATAAACCGGAATATTCCTTAAAGCCTAAATAACTCATGCATGTGTCAGGGTATACATGTAAGTAAAAGTAACAGAAGTAGCGACTCAGTGAGTCCATTACTGGGACAAAACATTTATGATCAAGTACAAGTGATACACCAGAACGCAGGACACAGCAAAAAAATTACAAATAGTCATATTTAAAAATATAACTAGCTACACACCAAACAGCTCTAAAGGTTCTTTCCTATGTCACATGGTTCGAGTTCGAATTCGAGTTCGATGACCTTGAAATTCGATTCGAATTCGATTTTTTTTATGAAGTTCGGGATGAGGTTCGGCATTAGGTTCGCCAATATAAAAAAATTCTTATATATAATAAAATATACAATAAAACAAATGAAGAAAATATATCAAATTTTATCATTAATGAATATACAATAAAACAAATGATTCTTTAATGAATATTGAACTATAGATTTATTTTTAACGTCAGTAAACAGAAAGGAGAGCTTATTTCTAAATCCATACTATAGTAGTATATTAATTGTACAAATTTATAGTAATATATTAACTGTACAAATTTATGGATAAATAATAATAGAAATACATTTATTTAAAACCCAATTATAAAAATCTAATTTAGTATAACCTTAATCGATTGGTTAGTATAACCCCAATTATAAAAGCTTTTGTGTTCTCTTGCAGATAGAATGTTTATACTAGTTACGCTTTCATATTCTCTTGCAAATGATATATATATATATATAATCTAAAGGCGTTATGAGTTAAACCTATTATTAGTTGAATGAACTTTTCCAAGTTTTGATAGGAAACTTTAATATCTCCAATTGCGGTCGAAATACATGGAGAAAACCAAAAGTAAGACGGCCACTCTGTGGAACAAGAGAAAGAACAATTAATTTTTCCTTTATATCATAGTGAAAAAGGCAAATCGTCGTTGGAGACAATCGATTTAGATTTCGAACTAGAAAGCTCATATCATTTATTCACTACAAAGGCAGTTCGTGCTCATAACAATGGACCGTAATTATCATACGACAGTGACTAAGTTTTCGTGAGATCAAGTTGACTTTAACCTCCAAAGGGCGTCTCAGGTCTGATTGTTGCAATTGATGTTGGAGCCATAGTCGACGCCAAGAATGTCGCAGCATCGCTTGTAAAAGCCGACGCGGTCGTCCTGCTGAGGGTTGCTTCCTTTCCCGCACTCGAGCCCACCATTTATGATGTTAGTCACCATTCCATATCCCGCTGCTCTCCCGGGGCCACTGTCGGTGCCGGACGGACTCCATTTTCCCCTCATCACGTCGTGACAAGAAGGCTTTGGAGATTGCGGGGTCATCCAGAATCAGATCGCCGTTTTAAAAGAGACCGTCGAATCGGTAGCAACAATGTCCGGGTTGTTTATGCCGTCGAATCCGAGAGCAGTTTCGGCCGGTCCATAGTTGTAGTTCCTGATAGATAATTGGGGTCGTGGAATAATGAGCAGTGTGGACTCCGGAGCAGATGAAAAGGACGGGACAATGGCACGCGTTCTTGAAATTCGTTTTTGAAATTCGCCAAAATTCGCCTAAAATTCGCTTGAAGTTCGAGTTCTTTGAGGTTCGATTAGATTTGATTCGGTTCGCCTTGAGGTTCGGCGTTGGAATTCGCCGAACCTAAACGAATTTCGATTTTTTTTTAAAGTTCAGCGAATTTCGAACTCCAAGGATAAAATTCGCCGAACCCTGTGACATAGGTTCTTTCAACAATCTCAATAGCTTCTTACTGTACAAAGGAAATTTAGGGATTGAGCTCATATCACTCAATCTGCAAGTCACAAATGTCAAAACTTGACCATCAAACAGTCCTAATCCCACACTGAACCCTAACTGTAATTTACTAATTTGTTGGCACAAACCTTGTTTGATTGTTCTGTTTCCATAAGCCAAATTCTTCCCTTAATGACTTGATTGTGAAAAATATAAAATGAGAACATTTCCAAAAGCATTAGTTATAAACCGTAAATTACAAAAATAGGTTAAACAAAAGGTAAGCATTGTAACTATTTCAGAAAACATGGCATGCAACAACTGGTTTATCAAATTAAAGACAGGCATCAGAGTAAATCTTGTCACCCAATCCAAAAAGCAATCCCTCTATACTCTACTAAACAAACAGGTTACTTCAGAAAAAACTTCAGCATTCATGCATCTACAGGAGTTTTTTAACCTAAACATTTGTCCAGAAGTTGAACACCAAAATAATCTACACTTTGTATTTAGTAATTTACACATGGAAAAAAATAGTGATGTTTTGACTGCTGAAATCATCTGGGCATTTCAATGGACCATTAGAATGTAAAAAGGAGTGATTTTCAAGATTTCTCTATTGAGCCAGGAAAAATGAATAAAGGTTGGTAAAGAGATACTTTCATCATTGAACATTCCCTCTTTCAAGCTAAATTACTTCAACTAAACATTTTTTTGAGAAATTATCAACATTAGAGCTTCCTTTTGCTAGTAAACAATCTACTAACTTCAGATAGGTGCTTTCTGTCAACATAAACTAAACTAAAACTCAAGTATTTGCTTAAAGTGGAATGCAAACTTCGCTACAGTTCAACAGAATTCAGTTTAATACAGTCGTCTCATTTTGCCTTCGTAAAATTTAGCATATTTCAGTGCAAAAACCCAAACATATGATTTGAATAAAGAATTCAGTTGAATGCGGGCCATTTCACAAAGCCCAATTAATTGAGTACAAGAGATATTTCACGTTGCATTCCGTTGGATTTTCTATTGGATAAATTTTGGCCAATTGCACAAAATAATGCCAAGTTTGTAAAGTACCTCCTATATCTCATGAATGATGTTTTACTTCAAATAATTGGCAATAATTGTCACTGCAAGATGGCTCTTAATCTAACAATACAACTGAGCTCTTAATCTATAGTTTTGGAGTTATTTTATTTTAGGGGTTGCATGTGTCTCAGCTGCAGTACATATGAAAAAACAATTGTGTCTGACAAATCAAAGTCACCAATGGCAATTCAAGGCACACATTCTTGTCCCAAAAATGTGTGCCTACCAACGGATGCCAGACCTTCCCATGATCTACAGCTGTCATAGGACCTTCAAGGAGCTCTTACTACATAGGTTTTTTGTTTCAGGTGGAACTTACAGAAGAGATTACTTGCGGCAGTTTTCTTCTAGATGTTCCTATCCCAATTTTCCAAACATTACTCATGTAACAATCTAATGATGCTGATGTTTTGCCTAAAAGATATTTTGCCTAAAAGACTTAATTTCAAAAGTTGGAAAACTACTCCACTGTCTGGAGCGTAAATTATGTATCTCAGAAGGTAGCTTGTGAAATAAACTACATTTTGGGGCAAAATTTCTTCTATTTGAAGATTCAAAAGGTTTAATTGGCACCATTCCCCCTGTCAAGCAGGTTTACTTATAATTTACCAGCATTTGATATAGCAGGAAATATTCCTGAGCATATCCATTCTTCATATAAAGAATACAACACCATTTTTAACCCAAGAACAACTTACAGAAGAACCAATAACCTAATCTGCGTAGGGTTTATTCCCACAAACCTAAGAAACCGGATTCGTCCTCTACCCCCCTCGCGTCCCGTGGGGAACGAATCGGACACGATTCGTGTCCTACACGAGGCCGATTCGACCTTCGGTCGAATCCTGAATCGGGACACGAACTCCCCATCGAATCGGACACGAACTTCCATCGTGTCGCGAAAATCGGACACGTGCCCAAAAAACAGGACACGTAACCGGCCGAAAAAGACAGCCGTGGTCACTTAAATTCAACTTTTTGTCTTTCTATTTGTCATTT
>LPNX010762073.1:513101-538803 GCA_001517045.1 Pseudotsuga menziesii
GGAAGGATCAGGTTGCTTCACAAAAGGTGAAGGACAGGGCGTTAAGGTCCTTGCTCCCCAAAGAGATTGAGTGGTCATAGGCCCACAAATGCCACTACGAACAAAGGCAAGAGGTTGAAATGTATGTCTCACTTTATGAAAGGACTCTTGATGATGTTCCACCAGTATACAACCTTCTCAAACACTACTGGGTGGTTGAAGTTGTGGAAGGTCTTCAGCCATCTGCAAACAACTCATATGTCACAAGGATCCAAAGTTTGTATGACCAAAACATTGCTGTCACCACCTACTAATATCATCAGCAATAGCCACCATTACAACAAATCCTTTTAGTGTTGAATGAGAATTAGGCTCCCCAACTCGTACATATGGCCTGATTCATCACAATATCTAGAGGCAACCCACTTTAAAACCATCATCAATATCTTTTATTACCAATGATATAGCCATAATTCCACCTTTTCATTGGTGTGTGATGCAGTAACTAGAGAGAAGATCAGGCCCTATCCCTGAAACATGAAGAACTTCCCCAAATTTGGCAATGTCAATGAGAACGTCACCATATCCTAAAACAAGCAGAGATAGTTATCAACAATAATCACTTTCTCGCCATTACATTGTCGATAATTAGAAAGAAGGTGTTGGTGTTTCATCATATGCTTTGTAGCTCCAAAATTGACAATTTATTCATGTGAAGCAGAGGAGGATCAATATGCAATGAGCATAGCCATATGTGCACTATAAGATGGATCCATTAGGAGCTACATGACCTTTATAAGATCCAAAAAATAAAATAGCGTTTATACTTTTAGAAACCTTAGAAAAACCATGGAAAATGATGATCCAAGAAAACCATATTTCTGCACCGTGAGATATAATGTCAGTAGCCAATAGTTTTCAGAGTAACCAAGAGAATTGAGACTGTAAAGTCCACACCTGCTCTGATACCGTGTTGAGACTTATAAGGGTCAACAAGAGAATCAATAGAACCAAATCTCCCCCAAATTCTGAAATAGCCTCTTTACAAGTGCACTAGAGAGAGTTAGGTCTAGTGCACTAGAAAGAGAGTGCAAAAGCCAAGCATAAGTGCACTGAAACATAAATGCACAAGTGCACCCAAGATACCAATCACAAAAAAAACGCCAAAATATATGTGCCCTTGGGCTTATAACACTGTGTATGTTATAACAAGAAAATCACAGAGATCACAAGATGAGATGATACAAATGAGAGTTTGAGCTATGTATTTATAATTTTATAGACAATGTAAGTGAGACGTCCTCCCAAGAGGGGGTTATGGTCCCACATGACAAGGGCCCACAAGCTTGGCCTACATATAAAGTTTGACTAGATTGGCTTTAACCACATCAACTAATACAATAAAGTATAAGAAATATGGCCTTAGCCATAATTATAAGTGCATAATGATACATGAGTCATGGCCATATGTACAAATTACAATAATAATTCCAACGCCAAGGAAGGAAGGGAAAGAAGGGTCAAGATTGCATCTAAAATTTATCAAGAAAAGGAAGTCTGGAGAATTTATTGATTAAGCATAACTAGGTAATAAGCCTCCTTTATAAAAAAATCCCTTTTTCCTTTGAAAGAAAATGTCAATGTAAGAATAAAATAACTTTGAGATGTTTTGTTTGTGGGGTTCACATAGAGATCAACAACGAATAAACAGAAGAATCCACAAAGTAATCAAGGACAAAAGAAGTAAAAAAGGGTATCCAGAGGTTGCAAGAAAAAGGCGACCAAAGTGTGTGAACTGAGACCTTTAGCAAGTTTTTAATATATAAATGGTGTTGAGGCATGTATTTTAAAGGATATAGGATGTCCTCGTGACTTTCCATTTGAAAGCTTTGTTAGAAGAGCATAGATACAGACTATTTGTGAAATAGGCTCCTTGAGCTTATAAAGTGGAGTTGGTAGAAAATCAAGGTGCATTGTTTGAAATAGCTATGCCCTTCAAGTTCTAACCCCATCCATGTATAACAGATTTGAAGGTATGATAGTATCTAAGGTACATAAGTCAATTCCCAATATGATATTCTTCTTTATACTAGAGATCATATGTGATGAAGACAATTTGTGTATCCCCTAAGCTTTTGTTTTGTAAGTTAAAAGGACCCAATGTTTTGATGCCTTCAACAAAAGAGTGATGGTTTTCACTCAACTTTTAACATGGGTATAAAGTTTGAGCTCTTGTTTTGGAAATTTAAAGATCATTTTCCAAGCGACTTGCTTGGAAAGGCAAGAGTAACTCCATGATGAGAAGTGGATCGCCAACTTTAGTTGGAAGAAGTGACCCAAACTGCTTATAAAATTCCTATAAAGAGCATGTTAAGGAAAAGGTGGAGAGCGGATGAAGAAGCTTGTGTAAAAAGGATTCAATCTACCCTCCAAGTTCTCTTTGGTAACTCAATGCTTTTGATGAAGAAAATTGACAGTTTTAGGAGAATGTGTTCAAAAGATCAATGCGATGGGAAAAATCATAAGCATGTGAATCATAACCAATGAAAGTTTGTAAGCAGCCATACAAAACTCCCAAGCCACAACAACATTGTGTGTGCCTAAACAACATGGCGTTATCTTTAACCCTGATCTTCACAAGCTCAAAATCAAAATTTTGGATAGCACAAGTGGTGAAATGATTGGACACAGATTAAATTAAATACAATTTACCCTGCCAAAAATCTAGCTCTGAATGAATGAACATTGAAAACCCCTTTTTGTCAATGCATACCAACAAAAAAGCATCAGAAGTTGTTGTCCATTGATGCGACACTAAAAGATTAAGGTTTCTCTTTTTGGTATGAAAATGACAGCGATTGTTAGACACAGGGAGGGAGAAAAAAATTCCTCCTCAAATAGTGTACACCTTCTCATCTAAGATATGGGTTTCCTCGGTACTCATACCTTTTGCTACCAATCATCTCATTCACTAAAGTAATGTCCATTAAACGAATCTGGATGTTATATAAGGCAAACTTCCATTATAAGCGGAGAATAAGTTTAAACCACGAGAGAAACAACATAAGGGGCTCAACATTTGGTCCTGACTTGTTGTTTCTCGTCTTTCATCTTCTATCTATAGCTTCAATTTTAGCAGTAAGCTGCATCATCAGTTAGGGCTCTGTATGTTTCCACAATTTTTTTATGTTTTGGCAATTGTTCTCGTAATAACGCCTGCTATAAATCAGAAACTTCCAACAACCGCTGAATTTTTCCAAAATTATTGTACAAGCAAGCAATCCTTCCCATTGGTTCAACTTATTTAAGTCTGACACCAAAATACAGCCCATACCGCAAATACAAGATTTAAAAACACAGAAAAGGACTCCTGATCCCTCGATATACTACAGGGATCTCAGAGAATAATTAAATCCCTAAAAATGGTGTTACATTTCTGCAATCCCAAAACCAACAGAGAAACTTCGTACCTCTTTAAAGCGCCGTGGCTGAGATCGAATCTGGCAGGGATGCTACGAAGTGGATCCTTGTGTTTTCGGCGCAAAGATAAATTTCGGGGACAACAAGAACGCTTAATTGCCCAGTTTGCTTCTTCGCGAAGATAAAGAAAACCAAGGATGACTACTTCTGCATACATGTATAATAATATAATCTCTACCCGAGAATTTTAAGATTGTATGTCTCGATTGTTCGGAGGTAGTCATATCTCACCATGGCCCCTCATATATGTCCGAATGAAGGCTCGGAGGTCACATATAATTCCATTTATATTGTAGGCAAATTCTTGTAGTGGCGAAATTCTAGCTTTTGCTTAGAGAGAGTCAAGTATACCTAATGCAAAAGACATATATTGTAAGAACGATCCACCAGAAATAATTTGGTGGTGCGGTGGGGATTATAAACCAGGAGTTTCGATATCTCCGCAAAATATATTTATATGGTGGTGGGGATTCTAAACTCGGGGCGCTTCCATACCTTTTCGATATATATATATTATTATTATAAAATGAAATGTCTTTTTAGTTTATTAAAAATAATAAAAGGTACATAAAAAAATTTATGTGTATTTATAAAATAAAATTAAAAAATAAAACCAAATAAAAAGTCAATAAAACAATATACGTGGCCTTATAAAATTAAAAAAAAAGTTCACACAAATCCATCTTAAATTTGGATATTTCAAAAATTGAGTGTGATTAAATTTCTTAAAAAATTGAGCGTGATCAAATTTTTTAATGTGTAATTTTTTTTAAACTTGTAAAAAATTTGAGGTGAAAAAAACAAATTACACCTCAAAAAATTGGATCTCTCTGGGTGCTTGATAGATCCGGGTTTAAGATGGATCTATGTTGGTTTTAGAACATTTAATGTATATGCAAAAGAATGAGAAATTTAGATTTAAACGAAGAAGAAAAGTCTCCTCTATGACATATCCCTCACTCGCCATGTGTTATCTCCCTCACTAGTATGTGTTGTTGCCCTAATTGGTTTATCACATTTGTCTTTTCGGGAGGCACTTCTTTTTATTTCTTTGCATCTTCTTCGTTTTGAGTTCTCTTTTGATCTCACCTCTCAATTAAAGTTTTCTAAAATTCGACCATGCATAAAAATTCTAAGCTCTATGAAATTCATGGAAGAGGAAATGTTTTAGAATGCCATCATGTAAAAAATCTCTAAGTGAAAGGAGGGATTATGGCATAATAAATACCCTCCATTCGCGACTTTTTAGCCAAAGGATCCCAATTTGAATGTTATGTAGTAGCTACAATAATTGTAAACTAGTAAAAAACCAAACAAATATATAGAAAGAGATTATAGCAGGGTCAATAATCAAAGTCTAATTATTAGCTTCAATCTTCGATATGATATGTTATCATAATATGTCCTAATGACATTCAAGGTTATGCAAACACACTTGTTAATGAAGGAGAGATTTGGATTTAATCCTAGTAAGGAAAGTCTCCCCTCCTCTACAATATTCAATTGACTCTCTATGTGTTGCCCCTATTAAATTTATCACTTTTGTCTCTTTGTAGGCACATGTTCTTATTTCTCTACATTCTTTTCGCTTTGGGTCATCTCTCTTTCGAACTCAATGTTGAACTAAAGTTTGATAGAATGCCACCATGCATAAAACCCCTCAGCATGATCAACTTCATGGAAGAGGACGTTTTCAAGAAGGATACCATGCAAAAAGTCCATCTTCTCTATGAGTTCCAATATTAATTGGTCAACACTCGAGGATGGTTGGAAATCCTTAGTTAGCAAGTTCATCTTCTTTAAGACTCTATAGAAACTTTGAAAGGTGCTTGGACAATTGATTTGTTAAGCAACTTAACACTTATCGCTACAAGGAAAACACGTTATGCGGGAGGTTTTTGCGGACCTTGCACAAATAAAACCCATTCATCCGTTTTTAGCAAAGGTCGGTAGTGGAGGCGAGAGGGTGGAGGTTTCAACAGAGGTTTTCTACCAGTGCACCAATACATAAAACTCATACCGGTGGATTTTGCAAAAGTCGCACCAGTGCGACAAAATTGTAAAAGCACTGACTTACCGGTGCACGACATTATTACACGCATTGACGACAACATAGCTCTCTCTCTCTCTCTCTCTCTCTCTCTCTCTCTCTATATATATATATATATATATATATATATATATATATATAACNCACCTGTGTGTGTGGGCATAAAAAAGCACTGACCAAAAGCCAAAAAACATAAATTTTTATTATGAAAAAACAATCGGTGCTCCACATCTATCCACAAGCACCGATGCGCAACAATAAAAAACCATCGGTGTTGAAGACAACATTGCTAATAATAATAATAATAAATAAAAATTATATATATTGTTCCCGTCAAAATCAACGGTGCGTGATGATGAAGCAAACACACGGGTGCGGGTGAAGCTAAAAAGTACCAACCAAAAACCCAAAAAAAATTATAAAAATCAGGTGGTTCTCCACGTCTATGAAAAAACATCGTTGTGCATCATTACAAAAACACCGATATCAAAATAGTTCAACGGGTTTTTCTATAAACATCATTTCATTTTCTCAACAAACTAGGTCCCGTGCATCTAAATAAAATAGACACACTTGTGCATGCAACGTTACAACACATCGCACTAGAAAAAATATTTTTAATTTACATGTTATGGCTCTCTAATGCATTATATCTATGAAGATGCACCGGTGGTTAACAAGATACAACACACTAGATGATATGTAAAAGCATATTTTTTCCAAAATAGATTGTCCAATGGTGCTTACTTTTAAAATAAACGCACAAGTGCATATCCTAACAATGTGCACTAGTGCACCATGAAATCGGGCGCATTGGAATAAGGTAAATAAAATAAAATCAAGACATTGAACAGTCATTTTCTCAGTGTCGTAATCAGCCTTATCCCACCCAAGCATCGGTGCTACTCTGACACCTACGCTCTGCATACTCAGTGCGCCTCGATGGATTTCTCCCGCGATTTGATTAGTCAGAGGAGTTGAAATTTTTCCATGCGGTTGGAAAATTGAAAATTCTGTGCGTGGCAACTATGCCTCCTAGGTAAGCAAGAGTCATGATATTTTGTTTATTACCTTATCATTTATTTATTTTACGGAATAAAAATTGACAATTTCCTTGAATTTGACATTTTTTTCAAATAAAAAATTAAAAACTATGCGATGTGTTGTTTTTGTTTGGCTCACATGAGCCTCGATGATCGATGCATTGTGTTTAAACACAAAGCACACCAACAATAGGCACCTTTTTAAAATATTAACGCATCGTTGGTAGTGTGTTCCCTTAAACCGAACACACTGTTATTAGTGCATGACCTTAAGATAAAATGCACCACTAAACATATCAAACAAATCATTTTTAAAAACACATGGTACAATTTAAATAAATTAATGCATTATCCTCAATACATGACCATAAACATGGCGTACCATTCATAGCACATGAACCTAAACCTAGACTCACCACTTAGACAAAAAAAAAAATTAAAACATACACACTGTTATTTAAATATTTGAACACACCATCAACTATGCATTCCTCTTCATAATGTGCATTGTGTTGCCGCCTTTCACATAGTTGGGGTTAGGCGCAGCAGAAATCTTCAAGTTGCTAGGTGTGTCCTTGGGGGCAAGTCTTGAGTCAAGTACTGTCACTTGACCTTGACTCCTCCATTTAGGCCAAACTCCTAATGAAGCCAAGGGGGGTGGTCCCTAAGAAAGAGTTGAACTAAGGCTCTTTATATTTTAGTTGTTAATGACGAAATTAAGTTGTTTTAGGATTTTTTGGTAAATAATTATGTCGCAAGACTGATGCAAAATTGTTTAAACATTCAATAACATATAACATGAGTATATGAAGATTAATATTGACAAAACTGATAATCATATGAAAATAAGATTGTTATGCACTCAAATAAGTGCCAAATGGAGTCAAAATTGCTATTGAAAAGGAAATGTTTAGCAATGTGTCTTGGACAGTTTTAATTATTAAAGACGAGTTGATTTAAAGGAATGGGGATTCTCGATATACTTATGAAGTACTGAGAATATGTTCGAAGAGATGACAAAATTGGTTCTTCACTCGAAAATGTGGGTTGAATCAGAGTCTTTGAGAAGGTGTTCAACACTACACCAACAAGGGTGTAGCCTAACTATATCTCGAGGTCATTATTCAGTAATTCCTGCTTCCTTTGAGAAATTTGTCCAACAATGTCAAAAAGGCATTGTGCCAAATTTTCACAATGTTTAGAAGGTTGTTGGTTTTATTACTGTGAATTAATTTTTTAGATGTGAAGAATCGATCAGTGTGCATTCCTGCTTTTAATTACCCCAAAGCTTAAGGCAAACCTGCGATAGGCAAGAACATACACCATGGAAAAATGTTTGTTCCAATTGTATATTGAAGAAAAAATATTGTGGGAGCAAAATAAAAACTAAATCCTAAAAGAATCCACAAGCTATGTATCATTTTCTGATCATCCACCAATAATTGACAAGAGGCCTATGTGTCATTATTCAGTAGTTCTCGCTTCCTTTGAGAAATTTGCCAAATAATTTCAAAAAGGCGTTGTTCCAGATTTTCACAATGTTTAGAATGTTGTTGGTTTTATTACTGTGGATTAATTATTTAGATGTGAAGAATTGATCAGTGTGCGTTCCTGGTTTTGATTATCCCAAAGCTCAGGGCGAACCTTCAATGGGAAAGAGCAGACACCAGAATGGAAAAATGTTTGTTCCAATTGTATACTGAAGAAAAAATATTGTGGGAGAAAAATAAAAACTAAATATTAAAAGAATCGATAAGCTATGTCACTTTCTGATCATCCACCAATAATCGACAAGAAGCCTTTGGTTGGTGGAGAGAGCATAATTCGTGGAAACGAGCAAGGGAACCAAATTATTTAAACAATTTAAAAGATGGAAATGAAAAGAAATAACTAACTAAAACAACCTTCAAAGAAAGTGAATTGTGTGTGTGTGATTGTTAGAAAAATTCAAGCGATGAAAGAGACACTACCAATCCCCCTAGGGGGAATGAAGTGTGGGTGTTGTGTAGCCCACTTGCTTTCTTTATTACTTATGATTACAAAATCAGGAAAAAATGAAATTAAAAGATGTCTTAGACCCTATAAAACAAGTCTAAAGTTTTATACAACTTTATGGAGTGAAGGGGAATGAAGAAGAAGGGAAAAATGGGGGTTTTTTGATGTCTTAGCAGACCCAAAACTCGGATAATGAGCAGAGCTTCCTCCTATTTTTCTTTGGACCTACTAAAAAATAGCGAGTTAAATTATTAGAATATGATGGAATGAATGAATAAAGGATAAAAACTAAAACTAATTTCAGTACTTGCAAAAGATTGAAAAAATTTACTAGTTTTTAAAGCACCGAAATGACAACTTTAGACTCAGCAAAAGATGATTATTTTTAAGCACTTCTAAATCTAAATTATATGATATGCTAAATAAGTAGATTGAAATTATCTGACTTTTAAATCAAATCTATCAAATTTGCATATTCAAATTATGTGAGTGGAAAGAGGAGAGAGAATTGTTTTGAGAAGATGGAAAGCAACTTGTAGCCTCGCTTGATCTTCTTATGAAAACTTTGGAGGCCCTGTAGAAATAAGATAAACTTGAGAGATTGTCAAAGAGGAAGAAGATACAACTGATTTCAACTCCTCCTTTGAAAATGTAACCTACAAAGCAAACTTATGAGAAACCCCTGCATAAAAAGTTAGATCTAGTGTACTCAAAACATGAAATGAGAATGAGTTGAAATACAACTGAATATGAACAACTACTCCCCTATATCTTGAAATCAAAATACCAGTAAGCAAGTTACATCCGTAAATGCCTACTCTATGTGTCTTAGGATGACCTTTTAAGCTAGATCTAATAACAATTTAAACAAAAAGAAGAAACTCATAATTTTAACAATGTCACCTCAAACATTCGCAAGCAATCATCTCATAACACAAAGTGGACCTCCAAAGTATGCAATTTTATTCATCAATGTAGAAACAATACGAAATGCCAGAGGTTCTTTGCATCCATGAAAACAATAGAGGAGAACCCTGCTTTTATAGCCACATAAGAGCTCAAACCCCATGGAGGTGCATTTGCCAAGTGGAGAGGAGGTTTAGGAGGTTGAGAAATGCATGGGAGGAAGGCCAGAGTGTTGAGATGAAGGGTTTCCACCTCACAAGAGGTGAGCCACATGTATCAGGAGGACTCCACCTCTCCCAACCACCTCAACCACATGGTGGATTGTGCCTTCCTTAAGGATATTGTGTCCCCCTTTAGTGGAGAGTTGTCTGACACCTCAGCGAGAAGGTTGGAGATACCCTCTAGGCTCATAAATTCCCAAGACAAGACCCTCAACCAACTTGCCACATCAGAGACAAGTCCCAGACAAGATTCCTTTGATTTAGGATTGGGTTTTTCTCCTCCTTTTCCATTTATTTGACCCTCTCAGAGAAAACCCAAATTAATAATTGAAAATTACTAATTTCACTCTCAAAAGTATGTTTAGGGGTTGAGTTAGGTCTATGGATCCAAAAATGAGCATCCTCATGACCAAATTGGATCCCTAGGCCCAATTTTATGACCTTTTGAAATATTTCAATTAAAATACACCTTATCGATGATTTTATTAAAAAACTAAAAATTAAAAAATCCTAGGGGGGACTTATCTGATGTTCACGAAACTCTGGACTTATGACTAGCATGGTATAATACATAGACCCTAGGATTTTACAACCTTTCCGAGAAAAAAGTTACCGAACTCACCATCCTGATTTTGGAGGATTTTGAGTGAAAAACTTGAAAATTATATGTCGCTTAAAACAACGTCATGTAATTAACAAGGGAAAAAACACTCAAGGATGATGACCTTGATGACCAAGTCTAAGAAGGCCAAGCCTTTTACATAAAAGAACCTTATGCTATGTCATTTATTACAATTCTCTCGAAAGGGTGTGAACATCCAAAAGAGGCCACAACTGGCCCTGATGAAACCATGAAACTTCCAAGCACTGAGTAATAACAAGTGATTTGTTCTGATCCTTGTTGGCTCACTTGAAAAGTCCCCTAAGTGCAACCTAGTGGACAAAATCTTGCTCCAACTGTGGGACGTGCACTCAACTGACCTTTAGGCAAGGAGAGGATACGAGAATACCAGAATATCTGGATTATATAACCTATAACAACATCTCAACTTGACAAGAAAACCTTAGTAGCACAAGCTTTATGAAAAGAACCAATGATCCAAAAGTTGTTTTATTGAAAGGAACGAAAAACTAATTGATGAAAGATATTATTATTCCTAAGTTCTAAAAGGAAACGCATAAAGTAAATGCTCACTTTAAGGAGCTTATTTTACTACTCTAAGCAAACTAAAATAAATATCTTAGGTAAAATCAAATATCCAATGTAACCACCTAAGCATTTGATCAAATTTAAAGGTCTTTTCCTTGGCTTTGGTTACCATCCAAAGCAAGGGAAACATTATTCAAGAAATGCAAACCTGCATGAAACTTCAAGATGGGAAGGTTGGATGGGAGATTATAATAATGTAGGAGGTCATCGAACTGCTTACCAAACTTAAAAGTCCTCTTCCAGGCTTCTTCCATCCAATATTGGATGGGACTGATGTAAATATCTGTATGATGAGGCAAGTCATCGAATTCGTCAATAGGGCTTGTCTATTGATAACTCTGTGAGTAAGCCCCAAACTGATTCAAATCATAAGGGATATCTAGGTGTGAAGATGATGGTTGAAATTGATGCATCATATCGTATTCTCTACTACATTGCTTATGTATGTCTTCATTACTTACACTAATGTATGGCTTAGACTGATCATATGGATAAACTGCAAACTCTTCTTCCATATCAAAATTTCCCAAGGCCACAAGATCCATGCTCTCTTCTTTAAAAACTTCATAGATAGGATTTTCAATAAAACCCTCAAGATACTCAAAACTCCCTCCACTAGATATGTCATATACATGATTATCAACAAAACCATCAAAAGTTTATGGTTCATTATTTACCTCCTCATACATGTCATAGATTGGATTTTTCATGAATTTCCATGAATCCTCATCAACATCTTTGTTGGACATAAGGGAGTATTCATCACTTGTATCATGCTCTAGGCTATACTTGTCCTCATCTTCATACTCATTTTCTTCAGAAAAAAAAGGTCACAAGCAAGTAAACCTTCCAGACTATCATCATTATATGGAGAACAGGTAGGAGTGCCATCATGCACATTACAACTTTCATCATAAGTTTCATTATAATCTTTTGTAATGGTTTCATCCTGAGGTATATATGGAGTACAAATGTGATCATCATCACTGAAATAATCATGAAAGCATTCCCAATCTTTAATAGTATCCGTTGATGTGACATGAGGAGGGTCTTCAACAATTTTTTCAATTAAGGGATCTTCATGCATAAACTCAACGGAATCATCATGGATTTCTTCTTCATTTTGATTTCTTGGAGGTAGAACCCAATACCTATCCTTTCCTATCTTGATGAGATGAGGTAATTTAGGGTCTTCCTCGTGATACTCTATCAAGGGCAAAGAAGCGTAAAGGAACCCTTCCAGGAACTTGTCTAAATCTCCCATTGTAGTCTCTCTTGTATGTCACTGCCTCAAGAATATTTTAAGGAAGCTTGAAAGGGAAGTAATACCTTTATTTGGAAGACCATTGAGATACGATTCACAAGCATTTCCTCGTAGAGCACTGACAAACATTTCGATCATATTATCTTCCTACAAAACCTTGAAGACGTCTAGAATTTTAAGGAAATATATGACATGTCGGACCTCTGCATGCTCATTTCCCCAAAATATAGGTAGATGATCATATATATCTTCACCATTATGATAAATAGGGAATCCTGGAATGTTTGAGAAGTTAATGGAAGGATATTCACTGGAAATTTGAGCTCTTTCCTCATCTATATTGTTTACTCAATATCAAGCATTTGATATAACCATGGAGAAAGTCTGGAACTGAAAAATGGAGTTGAGCTTTAAATTTTATTGTTACATGGGCTCACCTACATACAATCAATCTCAACAATATTTGTGAGAAACAAGGGTTTTATCCTTTTAATGGAGTCACCATGTGAGAATAAAAATATACATTTAAGAACTCTCACAATTTGTTTTTTTGCTTTTCTTTGAAAAATAAAAACTGAAAAAAAGTCAGTGGATTCGCCAGATGAAAATTAAAGATCTACTCTAAGCATTCATCAAACAAACAAAAAACAAAAAAGAAGAAAACAAAAGTCGTACTCCGGGAATAAAAAGATTTATCCCCAGCAATGGTGCAAAAAAGTGTTGCCGCCTTTCACACACCCAGGGGTTAAGCACAACAAAAATCTTCAAGCTGCTAGGTGTGTCCTTGGGGGCAAGTCTCAAGTCAAGTACTGTCACTTGATATTGACTCCTCCGTTTAGTCCAAACTCTTAACGAAGCCAAGGGGGGTGGTCCCTAAGAAAGAGTTCAACTAAGGCTCTTTATATTTTAGTTGTTAATGATGAAATTAAGTTGTTTTAAGAGTTTTTTTGGTAAATAATTATGTCGCAAGACTGATGCAAAATTGTTTAAACATTCAATAACATATAACATGAGTATATAAAGATTAATATTGACAAAACTGATAATCATATGAAAATAAGATTGTTATGTACTCAGATTAGTGCCAAATGGAGTAAAAAATGCTTGTGAAAAGGAAATGTTTTGCAATGTGTCTTGGTTAGTTTTAATTAGTAAAGATGACTTGATTTAAGGGAAGGGGGACTCTTGATATACTTATGAAGTACTAAGAATTTGTCTAGAGAGATAACAAAATTGGTTCCTCACTCTAAAATGTGGTTTGAATCGAAGTCTCTGAGAAGGTGTTCAACACTACACCAACAAGGGTGTAGCCTAACTGTATATCGAGGTCACTATTCAGTAGTTCTCGCTTCCTTTGAGAAATTTGCCAAATAATTTCAAAAAGGCATTGTTCTGGATTTTCACAATGTTTAGAATGTTGTTGGTTTTATTACTGTGGATTAATTATTTAGATGTGAAGAATTGATCAGTGTGCATTCATGCTTTTGATTATCCCAAGATCAAGGTGAACCTTCGATGGGAAAGAGTAGACACCGGAATGGAAAAATGTTTGTTCCAATTGTATACTGAAGAAAAAATATTGTGGGAGCAAAATAAAAATTAAATCCTAAAAGAATCCATAAGCTATATGTCACTTTCTGATCATCCACCAATAATCGACAAGAAGCCTTTGGTTGGTGGAGAGAGCATACTCTGTGGAAACGAGCGAGGGAACCAAATTATTTAAACAATTTAAAAGATGGAAATGAACAGAAATAACTAACTAAAACAACCTTCAAAGAAATCAGATTGTGTATGTGTGATTCTTAGAAAAATTCAAGCGACGAAAGAGACACTACCAATCCCCCTAGGGGGAATGAAGTGTGGGTGTTGTGTAGCCCACTTGCTTTCTTTATTACTTATGATTACAAAATCAGAAAAAATGAAATTAAAAGATGTCTTAGACCCTATAAAACAGGTCTAAAGTTTTATACAACTTTATGGAGTGAAGGGGAATGAAGAAGAAGGGAAAAATGGGGGTTTTCGATGTCTTGGCAGACCCAAAACTCGGATTCTGAGCAGAGCTTCCTCCTATTTTTCTTTGGACCTACTAAAAACAACGAGTTAAATTATTAGAATATGACGGAATGAATGAATAAAGGATAAAAACTAAAACTAATTTCAGTACTTGCAAAAGATTGAAAAAATTTGCTAGTTTTTAAAGCACTGAAATGACAACTTTAGACTCAACAAAAGATGCTTCTTTTTAAGCACTTATAAATCTAAATTATTTGATATGCTAAATAATTAGATTGAAATTATCATACTTTTAAATCAGATCTATCAAATTTGCATATTCAAACTATGTAACCGGAAAGAGGAGAGATAATTGTCTTGAGAAGATGGAAAGCAACTTGAAGCCTTGCTTGATCTTCTTATGAGAACTTTGGAGACCATGTAGAAATAAGATAAAACTTGAAATATTGTCAAAGAGGAAGAAGATACAACTGAGTTCAACTCCTCCTTTGAAAATGTAACCTGCAAAACAAACCTATGAGGAACCCCTACATAAAAATTTAGATCTAGTGTACTCAGAAACAAGAAACAAGAAAGAGTTGAAATACAACTGAATATGAATAACTACTCTCCTATCTCTTGAAATCCAAATACTAGTAAGCAAGTTACAGCCGTAAATTCCTACTTTGTGTGTCTTAGATGACCTTCAAAGCTAGATCTAATAGTAATTTAAACAGAAAGAAGAAACTCTTAAATTTAACAATGTCACCTCAAATATTCCCAAGTAATCATCTCATAACACAGAGTGGACCTCCAAAGTCTACAATTTTATTCATCGATATAGCAACAATACAAAATGATAGAGGTTCTTTGCATCCATGAAAACAAAGGAAGAGAACCCTACTTTTATAGCCACATAAGAGCTCAAATCCAAGGCGGGGGGGATTTTCCAAGTGGAGAGGAGTTTTATGAGGTTGAGAAATGCATAGGAGGAAGACCTAAGTGTTGGTATGAAGGCATGCCACCTCACAGTAGTTGAGCCACATGTCTCAAGAAGCATCCACCTCTCCCAACCACCTCAACCACATAAGGGATTGTGCCTTCCTTGAGGAGAATGTGCCCCCCTTTAGTGGAGAGTTGTCTGACACCTCAGAGAGAAGGTTGGAGATACTCTTTAGGCTCATAAATGCCCCAGACAAGACCCTCAACCAACCTGCCACCTCAGAGACAAGTCCCAGACAAGATTCCTTTGATTTAGGATTGGGGTTTTCTCTTATTTTCCCATTTATTTGACCCTCTGAGCCATTTTGGAGAGAAAATCCAAATTATTAATTGAAAATTACTAATTTGACTCTCAAAAGTGGGTTTAGGGGTTGAGTTAGGTCTTTGGCTCCAAATATGAGCATCCCCATGACCAAATTGGATCTTAGGCCCAATTTTATGACCTTTTGAAATATTACAATTAAAATACACCTTGTCGATGATTTGATTAAAAAACTAAAAATTAAAAAATCCTAGGGGGGGCTTATCGGATGTTCACAAAACTCTGGACATAGAATTTAGAAAACCCTAGACAAAGGGGGGTTCTATGTACTATAGCATAGTATAGTACATAGAACCTAGAATTTAATAACCTTTCTGAGAAAAAAGTTACCAAACTCACCATCCCGACTTTGGAGGATTTTGAGTGAAAAACTTGAAAATTTTATGTCGTTTAAAACAACGTCGTATAATTAACAAGGGAGAAAACACTCAAGGATGATGACCTTGATGACCAAGTCTAATAAGGCCAAGCCTTTTACATAAAATAACCTCATGCTATGTCATTTATTACAATTTCCTCGAAAGGGTGTGAACATCCAAAAGAGGCCACAACTGGCCCTGATGAAACCACGAAACTTCTGAGCACTGAGTAAGAACAAGTGATTTGTTCTGATCCTTGGTGGCTCACTTGAAAAGTCCCCTAAGTGCAACTTAGTGGACAACACACTGTTAACATTATTTTCAAGATACACTAATTAATTTAACAGTTAAACCATGCAATATCTTTCACAATGTATCGATCCTCACTCTATACACAAATGTGTCGATGCTAGGTTTAGATTGAGGCACCGTCGACTGTGATTTTCATAATAACCATCATCAAATATATTACTAAAAATATGTTTTTGATCGGTGCTTTATTTATATATAAACACACTAGCACATACTGATATACAAAGCATCGAGAGTTTTCATAAGATGCATAGTCAACTATATTAATAAAACATGTTTTTGATTAGTGCTTTGTTTATATATGGACGCCCCGATGTATATTAATATACAAAGCATCGATAGTTTTATACTTACAAATAAATTTCTTTTATTTACGCAATGCGCTTAAAATATGTTCTAGCACTGTCTTCGGTGTGTGTTTGTTTTTCTATCACCTCTAGCAATCGATTAGGTTACATAATCACCGATTTCCACTTAACTGAACAAATAGTTAAAACATACGCAGTGTTATTTAAATATTCAGACGCACTGCCAATTATGCATTCATCTTCATAATGTGCGTAATTAAAATATTTTCAAGATATTTTAATAAATTTAAAACCCTAGCCATGCAATATATTTTACAACATACCGATACTCACTGTAAACGCAAACAAACATGTGCTAAGTATAGATTGATACACTATCGATGGTGCATTTTCATAATAAGCACCATCAAGTATATTAATAAAAGAGTTTTTTTTATCTATGCTTTGTTTATATACGGACGCACTGTTGCATATTAATATACAAAGCACCGAGAGTTCTACACTTACAAAAAGTGTTTTTTTTATTTCCATGGTGTGCTTTATATATGTTCAAAAATCATTTCCAGGGCATGTTTGGTTTTCTAGCACTGCTTTTGATGTGATTAGTTTACATAAGCACCAACAACAGTGCATGACTTTTTTATGGGTGCATCGAGAACCTTCACATTTTTTTGAGAAAAAAACAATTATTGTCTGCTTTTAATAAATGTAAATGTATTTTTATAAAAAAAATATGTTTGATTTTTGTATACATTTCTCTATCTATATTATTCCGACAAAATTTATATATGTTTAATCAAAGACAAGAGCGATGCAAGCACCAACAAGACTAATAATAGCATCAAGACCAATAAAATGTTATACAAGACTGGAATCCCAGAGAGAGGAAGAGCGATTTACTCCCTCGACTTACCACCCACAAACCATACATCAATTACGGCATGTTGGCCTCCAAAAGTTTTATGAGGGGGCTACGATGTTGAGGGGACATTTTCAACTGCTCATGTAGTTTATCCATCATTGGGATCAACAACGATGAACTTTTAAGGTGGATCATGATTTATGGTTCCAACCCACAGAGGATGACATTGATCCAAAAATGGGACTCTGACCACTTTCCCTTAATTTGAAAATCTTACGATACCAAGTTAATTAAACATGTGTTGATATCAAATCTGTTTCGGTTACAAGATCTTTAACTGGCAGTGCACTTCACAATTAAGTGATTATTCTTACTTAACTAAACACCTCTACTTATGAGTTTAACTTGCAATATAATCCATTCATCATAAGTGAAAAGTGGAAGATAAAGAAGACTAAAAGGGAGAACAAATCATGGTGTTAGACATTTGTGTATTGGTGATAGTTAATAAATTGTACCTAAAGAAGTTGTAGATCTTGCGTAATTTTATTCCTGACTCTATAACTTTATCGATTCTCAAATTTCTATTGGGTTTCGCAATGATGGTAAATTAGAAATAGTGGTTCCTTCTTTTGTACATTATCTGGAAGTGTTGGAAGGCTCGAATGGAGAAAAAATGCCAGGTATTTTCCAGGCTCAAAGTGACTTGTGTGTTTGGAACAAAGCAATTCCTTTTTACTGCATTAATGAAGATTCTAATGACATTCTAAGATGTTGAAAAGTCGTATTTCATTTTTCTCAAGGCGATATTTTATTATAGATGTGCCAACAAATTTACATAAGCCCTTATCAATGCAATTTATCCACCCCCATTGTTGAATTTGAACAGATTTACACTCATTGTTGCATGTGAGGGTTTTTATGACTGCGAGTGATCTAGGAGGATATTGGTGGCCACCCACCTATTCCTCTTGGACCCCCACCATTGTTTCTTTCAGTTTTCTAGTTTCCTTAATTGTAGCAAAATTTACTATTTTTGGCAGTTTTCGGGTCCTAAACTTCCGGAGCCGTTTTGAGGCCTTAAACGACGTTTTTTGGCATCAAATGGTCCGTCAAATATGAGCTTGTTCTAATCTCTGTTCCAAACTTCATATTTGTTTTTTATGGATGTAGTCCTTAAATAGATCTTTCTAACGATGTATCATGTGCGTTAAGCGGAGGTAGTATGCTAAAGTTACGACCCCGAGAAATTGATGTACCAAGTTACCCAACGGGGCCCACATTAAGGCGTTTCACCTCCTAGGGTTAGGTTTTTGGATGTGTAGGGTTTCCATTGTTTCTCAATAATATATAGGCCTTCGAGCCTCATTGTAACAGGGAGTTCATAGGCATGTAGCCACCACATCTCTTCTTAGAGATAAGTTACCAACACTATTTATTTCCATTTTGTATGTAAACCAGTTTCAGTTATTGATTAATGAAATGAAGTGTTATTTCCGCTGCATATTTGTTTCTATGGTTATTTGTGTATTCTGTTGCGTTCCTACATAAATCCGGATTAGTCGTATCAGAGCAATTTGCTCTTTCTCGATCCTTCTTTTCATGTCCCCAACGAGGGAGGGGTATAAAGGGTTAGGGCTCGATCTGGTTGAACCTTTGCAAGATCAACCTCACAAATCCCGATGGCCACCCATGGGGGATGAAAAGAAAGACAAGGGCACATAACATCCTATCAAAATGTTGCTCGTGGAGGCCCTTGAAAAACAAAGGAACACAATGATGGATAACTTCACCTTGATCCTTCAACGACTTCCCACTGGCGGCGCATCTGCATCTGGCAGCCACTCTGGAAGCGCAACCCCTTTTAAGGTACAAGTAAACTTTGACATTCCCATATTTGATGGTCGAATAGATGCAGACACTGTAGATAGATGGTTGAATCTATTAGAAGGGTATTTCTCGGTTCATGACTTTTCTGACCGGGAAAAGATTACTTTTTCTCTACTTAAAGCCACCCCTCGTGTCAAGGATTGGTGGGAAACCTACTGTGCAAGAAAGGATGAGGAGGAACCCTCTCTATTCTCAGCCATACCCACTTGGAATTCTTTTCGAGATGCCATAAAGGGACAATATTATCCGGTGGGGAGCTACAAGGACAAGTACATCCAATGGACTACGCTGCGGCAACAAAGAAATCAAGATGTGCATGAGCTGACAAATCTGTTCCATACCCTGTGCACCAAGTTGGGTATCAAATATTTAGAGAAACATTTGGTGCTGAAGCACTGCAGTTGTCTTGATAGATACATTCAGGAGAAAATGGAGTTCGTCGACATATCCTCGCTTAGTACGACATATCGGTATGCTGCCAAAATTGAGCAAAAATTCAAACAGAAAAAGCGAGACTTTGGATCTGCGAATCAGAAGCAAGGGAAAGGTGCCCCCAAACCGTAGAACGAAGGACATAGCCAAGGCATGGCAACTCAAGAAAACTTGCCAAAGCCGCAAGCAAAGAGCAACACTGCAAAGTCGAAGAAGGAAGCGGGAAAGTGGTGTGAGTTCCATAAGAGCCCCACTCACAACACAAGTGAGTGTCGAGCTAAGCAGTCACTGGTGGCCGAGATAAAGGCTTTCGAATCAGATGCATACTCCAACACTGAATCAGAACCCAAGAAGGGGAATGACAGAGGGAAGAAGATTATCGATGCAGAGCCCAACGCCACCGTTGCCACCACGAAGATCCAAAAGGAAGAACCAGAAGATTCAAAGGAGGAGGAGCATCTTTTCCACTCCCAGATGTGGGTAAAGGGTTCCCCGCTACAGTTCATTGTCGACATTGGGAGCCAAAAGAACCTGATTTCAGTAGAGGTCATGAAGCAGTTTGGTTTGCCAACCACAACACACTCGCAATCGTACACCATTGGGTGGCTTCACCAAGGACGAGATCTCCGCGTCAGCCAACAGTGCTGCCTTCCCTACAGCATCAAGCCCTTCATCGATGAGGTATTATGTGATATTACTCCTCTTGATGTTTGTGATGTATTATTAGGTCAACCATACTTATGGAAGCGACATGCTGTGTATGAGTCCCGGCCTCGCGCTGTTATTATTACATTGGGAAATAATTTGTACAGGATACCAGAGGTACCACCCCTTGCCGCTATCTCTTTGGTTACTGCAAAATAATGCAGTAAGCTCATTTCCAAAATCGGGAAGTTTGTTTTCTTGATGATCCGCCCTCAGGGTAAGAAGAAGATCGTGGCCACAACCTCTAGATAGGGCCCCTCCGCACAACAACAACAAATGGACAAGGTCATGGAGGAGTAACGAGACATATTCACCTCACCCACTGGGGTGTCTCTCCATTGTCAGGTTAAGCACCCCATCGATCTAACCCCAGGTGCGCCGCTGCCCAATGGACCGATCTATCGACGCTCTGTTCTGGAGAATGATGAAATCAAGAGGCAAATTCAGGAGCTGCTATAGAAGGGTCACATCCGGCCAAGTTCATTGCCCTGTGGGAGCCCGATCGTGTTGGTATAGAAGAAGGATGGGACTTGGAGACTCTGTATTGACTATTGGGCGCTGAACAAGATCACTGTCCAGAATAGGTACCCGATCCCACGGATCGATGACCTCCTGGACTAGCTTAAAGGGGTGAAATATTTTATCAAGATTGACTTAAAGCCCGAGTATCACCAGGTACCGATCGTACTGATCGATGTATGGAAGACTACCTTCAAAGCCAAGGAGGGCCTTTTCGAATGGTTGGTCATGCCTTTCAGGCCGACGAATGCTCCTGCGACCTTCATGAGACTGATGGACGACTTCTTGTGGTGATTCACCAACTCATTTGTAGTAGTGTACTTGGATGACATCCTGATCTTCAGCCAGACTTGGGAAGAGCACCTCCACCACATCCGACAGGTCCTCCAAACATTGCGGCAGCACAAGTTGTGTGCCAATTTGGACAAGTGCACTTTTGGCATGACCCAGGTTCAGTATCTGGGATACATTATTGATGAGTGTGGGGTACATGTGGATCCAACCAAGACCCAAGTCATTCGGGATTGGCCAGCTCCAACTAATCTAACAGAGCTTCACAGCTTTCTGGGCCTTGCTAATTTCTACTGCAGGTTCGTGTTGGGATTCTCTCATATCACTTGGCCCTTGAGTCAAGTCACCAAGGGAGGAGTGAAAGCAAAATTCTTTTGGCCAGAAACTCAACAGAAGGCGTTTGCAGAATTGAAACATCGCCTCTGTTGTGCCCCAGTGCTCACATTACCAAACTTGCAACAACCATTTGAGATCGAGACAAATGCTTTTGACTATGCTATTGGGGCAGTCCTTACTCAACAAGGGCATCCAGTGGCATATCACAGTGAGACACTGTCTAACACAGTCCGTAAATATCCCACTTATGACAAAGAAATGTATTCCATTGTACAAGCTTGCTGACAATGGAAGCATTACATTTTGGGGAAGGAAACGATCATCCACAAAGACCACCAACCCCTGTAGTTCATGCAGACACAAGGGAAGTTACAGAACAATCACCATCAAAAGTGGTGCACATATCTACAACAGTTTCATTTGAACATCAAGTACAAGAAGGGAAGCACCAATAATGTTGCAGACTGCCTCAGGCGATCACCGATGGTGGCGATAACGACTGTGCTCAACTCTTGTGGGCACGAGACTTCTGATTGGTCGCTTCTTTATAGGAGCGATCCAGAATTTAGCCACACATACCAGACGCTCCTGGAGGGAAACCCAGTTCCAAAATTTCACATCCAGGATGTACTACTATGTCACATGGGACACCTTTGTGTTCCTTCAAGCGAGCGTGCCAAGATGATTTGGGAAGCGCACTACAGTCGGGTCGCTGGGCATTTCGGGGTCGAGAAAATAGTGGCAGTACTGCAGAAGTATTTCTATTAGCCGAACCTTCGACAGGACGTCGGGAAGTACATTCGATCCTGCACCGCCTGTGCCATTGCCAAACCATCCATCAAGAAACAAGGCCTCTATACTCTGTTGCCTACCCCTAGTCAACCTTGGGAATCCATCTCCATGGATTACATGTCAGCCTTTCCTTCTACTAAGCACGTCAACGACTGTGTGTTTGTGGTCGTTGACAGATTCTCAAAGATGGCCATAATGGCGGCCTGCAAGAAGAATATCACAGCAGAAGCCACTGCTAAACTTTTCTTTGAACGAGTGTGGGTACACTTTGGGATCCCACAGTCTATAATCTCAGACCAGGATAGCAGGTTCCTTAGTACATTCTGGTCTAGCCTATGGTCAATGCTAGACACCAAGCTCACAAAGTCCACAACTTTCCATCCCTAGACTGATGGCCAGATAGATGTCGTCAATAGGATGATTGTACACATTTTGCGCATGTACAACTCAAAGCATCCACACACATGGGATGAGAGCCTCCCCTATGTACAACACAGCTATAACCAGGCCCTCCACAGCTCAACCAACCATAGCCCCTTTCAGGTGGGCTTGGGATTCTAGCCACTATGTCCCATTGACGTAGCCATGCCATTTGCAGCTACTCAGGCTGATTTAGCTCATATCCAGTCTGAAGTTTCCAAGGCAAACAGCTTCATTGAGCGCATTCAACACATTTGCCAACAGGTTCATGACATATTGGACAGATCCAATGCTAAGTACAAGCAGCGACATGATCAGCATTGGGTGCAACACAACTTCCAGGTGGGTGACAAAGTGTGGCTACATCTGCAGAAGGAGCACCTTGCTGGACCCCACCACAAGCTTCGCCCGCTCCGATATGGGCCATACACCATCACCAAGGCTGTCGGGGACAATGCCTTCGAGCTCAGTATTCCACCATTCCTTGGTCTGCACCCAGTGTACAATGTGGACCACCTTCGGCCCTACTTTCCACCTCTACTGGACACATCAGACGTGGCAGAACAACTCACACCAACGGAGTTAAACCCCAACTGCATGGAACAAGCCACAACTGATCGGATTATGGACACACAGGTCAAGAACACCCACCAGTAGAAGATCCAGCTATATCGAGTTGTCAAAGCAGGCCAACTTCTTCACCAGGGAAAGTGGCTCACCAGGGACCAAGTTCAATAGAAGTTTCCTCATCTCATGGAGGAACTCAACGCAATGGGGACCATTGCTTCCTAAGGGGGGAGGAATGATCCAGGAGGATATTGGTGGCCACCCACCTATTCCTCTTGGACCCCCACCATTGTTTCTTTCAGTTTTTCAGTTTCCTTAATTGTAGCATAATTTACTATTTTTGGCAGTTTTTGGGTCATAAACTTTCGGAGCCGTTTTGAGGCCCTAAACAACGTTTTTTCGGCATCGAATGGTCTGAAAAATATGAGTCTGTTTTGGACTTGATATTTGCCATTTATGGATGTATTCCTTAAACAGATCTTTCTAACGATGTATCGTGCACGTCAAATGGAGGTAGTATGCTAAAGTTATGACCCCGGGAAATTGATGTACCAAGTTACCCAACGGGGCCCACATTAAGGCGTTTCACCTCCTAGGGTTAGGTTTTTGGATGTGTAGGGTTTCCATTGTTTCTCAATAATATATAGGCCTTCGAGCCTCATTGTAACAGGGAGTTCAGAGGCATGTAGCCGCCACATCTCTTCTCAGAGATAAGCTACCAGCACTCTAGCTAGTTTATTTCCATTTTGTATGTAAACCAATTTCAGTTATTGATTAATGAAATGAAGTGTTATTTCCGCTGCATATTTGTTTCTATGGTTATTTGTGTATTCTGTTGTGTTCCTGCATAAATCCGGATCAGCTAGGCTTGTCTTGTAGGTACTTTTCTTAGCTCTAATTCTCTAAAGATGTTTATCCCTCCCTTGTAGAAGTGAAAAGGGATATTGTAACATACACCATACAAGATTTAATGGCACATAGAAACTATTTAAATAACTGACTTTGGGACTATATAACTCTCACTACAATAAAAACTAGAATTTGTGTTGGATTTAGCACCAAATTTTAGTGTATTTTTTTTGCAATTGTGATGAACAATCTGGCGCTAAAACCAATGTTGTTGTACAATTTTGTAAAGTGCCATCTTTTGTGTCATTTTTTACATCCATTTTTGTGTCCAATTTCACACCCATTTGTTTCCATCCTTTTTAGCATATTTTTTTACGTCCAATTTTGCATCTAGCATTGCATCATTTTTTGTGTCATTTGTTACGTCATTGTTTGCACCTAATTTGACGCCCAATTTTGCATCCACTTTTGCACCTAGTTTACGTCAAGTTTTGCACCCTATTTTGCATTCAATTATGTGTCTGATTTTGTGTCTAGTATTGCGTTCAAATTTGCATCCTATTTTGGGCCTAGTATTGTGGCTAGTTTTACATCTAATTTTGCATCTAGTTTTACTTCTAAGGTTGCGTCCCATTTCGCATCCAATTTTATGTCTTGCTTTACGTCTTGTTTAGCATCTAGGTTTGCACCCAATGTTGCATCCTATTTTTTTTTTTGTCCAGGTTTGCAGCCCATTTAACGTCTTTTTTTACGTCAAAGTTTTCACCTAGTGTTGAACTTAGTTTTGTGCCCATGTTTGTGTCTAATGTTGCATCCAGTTTTACATCTAGTTTTGTGTTTCTTCTTGTATCCAATTTTACATCTTTTTTTGCATCCAAATTTGTGCCTAGTGTTGTGTCTATTTTTGTGCCCAGTGCTGCACCTAGTTTTATGCCCAATGTTGTTATTGGTTTTACGTCTAGTGTTGCATCCAATTTTATGCCTAGTTGTGTGCACAATTCAATGCTTAATTTTACTTCTTGTTAAGAATCCACTTTTGCATCTACTCTTGCATTCGATTTTGGGCTAGTATTGTGTCTACTTTGGTGCCTAATTACGTGCCCATATTTGTGTCTGGTGTTGAGTCCTTTGGAAACAATCCACTTTTGCGTCTAGAGTGGCAACCACTTTTTTATCGTGTTTTACATCTAGCCTTGCATCCATTTTACGTCCATTGTTAATTAAGAATATTAATTTCAATTATTAGTAGTAAAATCTATTATTTTTATTCATTTTGCGTTTGTTTTATTAATTTCAATTAAATATTAAAATATATCAAAGTTATCAAATATCATTAAAAAATCAAATTTATAGCATATCATTTGTGTAAAGGTTTAGAGGAAACTCACAACATTCACTACAACAAATTTGACTTTTAGGGGGGGTTGTATTTCGCCTCCAAAAGTCACTTTTGGGGGCAGTCTTAACAAAACCGCACCTAATAGCACCGACTCTAAAAGTTTGTACTTTTAGGGGTGGTTTTTTAAGAGATCAAAACCACCCCTAAAAGTGACTTTTGGGGGCAGTTCTACGCCCCCCCCCCCCCCCCCCCCC